>CM075342.1:24558494-24961712 GCA_037788925.1 Mytilus galloprovincialis | reverse complement strand
CAAGGCCTACAATAAAAAGAAAGATCGAATATGAATCCTTGGGTTCTCCTTGTGGTTTTACAAGTATGTAAAACTTTCACTTTAACAACGTTTTTTTTAATAATCTCATTACTTCATCAACCTGGGTGCCTATTTTTCATGTGTCATACGTTCGCAAATGAACTATTTTTGTTTTTGTGAATATACACGATATATGTAATTAAGATCCATTTTGTTACATCTGGTGATCCATTTATTTAACAATAGCCATGGCTGTCAGCAGTGTTTTAGAACATCCCTTGTTTGACCAGCTAGTCAATTGTGTTTTGATAAAATATACTTTTTCACTTTATTTGTGCTGTATTTAGACTCCTCTACAAAAAATTTGTTTTGCATGCACACATATAAAATTGTGGTTTTTATCCAACGCAATTATACATGTAGGTTTGAACGTTGTTTTCAATTTAGATATGCGCTTATAATTACTTTTAGAAATATATACTGTTTCTATATTTTTTTAGGTTTTAATTTCTAATGGATTTTATAGAAATTGTATTTTCCTAGATACTTGATTTTGTGGTTCAAACAAATTATGCTCAAAACCATATGGTAAAATTATAATTTGTTGAACACATGAATTTGTGGTTCAACTATATGATTTATAAGAATAAACTTAGATGTGTGGATATATGCAAGACACGTGTTGAGTAAATATTTATTTGGTACAATATTTATAACTCCTAAACATGTTAAAATATGAATTTTAAGTCATTATTTTACTTTTTTGTGCTCAACTTAGGGTTTTTACATTTTGTGCGTCCCTTTCTCCCATTCATCTGTCCCACTTCAGGTTAAAGTTTTTGGTCAATGCAGTTTTGAAGTCCAATCAACTTGAAACTTAGATATAAGAAGATGTGGGATGGGTGCCTATCAGACAACTCTCCATACAAGTCACAATTTATAAAAGTAAACCATTATAGGTCAAAGTACAGTCTTTAACACAGAGCCTTGGCTCAAACCGAACAGCAAGCTATAAAGGGTTAGTAAACATGTTCCCTATGATATGATCTTTCTAATTTTAATGCCAAATTAGAGTTTTGACCCCAATGCCATGGTCCACTGAAGAAAGAAAATGATAGTGTGAGTGGGGTATCTGTGTTCTATGGAAACATTCTTGTTTATCTATCCAGTTACTTCCATATTACCTGTGGATGAGCCTTGCCAACATCAATCAACAGCTGTGATATCAACCTTCCTACCAGGTTCCTTGGGGTATCTATACTGGCTATCAACTGTGGGACAACCTTTGAAATAAATACAATCAAACATAAATTAATAGACTAAAAAGACTTTTGGAGGGGTGATTTTCTTTTGCCGATTTTGGCTAACATGAGAATCCATAAAAGTTTGGTACTTAATAAAAAATAATGGTGATTTCAATAAAAACTAAACTTGTTAAATCAAAAGAAGTAAATTTTAGAGTCATTCTGTTTCTGAATTTAACTGTTTACTAAAAGGTTATAACACTCTTATTGTGTTCATTATGCTAGAGGTAGATAAAAATTGCAAATAACAAATATATATAACGAACAAAAATTTCTTTTCATATATAGAAAACTCCAATTTTGGAGAAAACATCTAAATTCGGAGACTGTTATTGATCCTTGATTGAAATTCAGAGAGTACAGAGATGAATATTTATATTTTGACTTCTTTAATTGACTGAATATAACTAAATAACTTTTGTGTTTAAAATCAATTTATTTCATATATAGTAAATTCATTAATACTCTGCATTATTAAACACACAACACAAAGCAATATTGTATGTTATGATTTATGACTGATCGATTCAGATCACAAAAGTTCACTATAAAAATGGAGTTACGCGCCCTTGAATTTTGCGCCTTAAAAAAATCCTGGGGAGAACACTGATTAATACAAAAACGCTCTGTTTATGTACTGACCGGGAAACATATGAACAACAAAAAATGAAAACAATGAGAAGTTAATCGTGGTTAAACACATTCCAATTCAATTGTACAACGACTTCACAGGTATCATCATCATACCTGTCAACCTGTGACGATGATAATGCAGGATATGACCTGCATTGAAGAATCAAATCTCAGGTCATAACGCGTACAAACTTTTTCGAGCTGAATTTCAGTATTTATGGTACATTTTCTTATAATGTATATCAAAGATACCAAAACATCAATGCATGTTCACTTGGTTAAGTCATTTTAAATCTTATTTATTATTATTTCATCACACTTTTGAAGATTTTTATTAACTTGTGTATCACAGTCTTATGTCCTTTACTTTTTGTCTTCATCTAAAATTTATTTTTCAAATGTAATTTTAAAATGAGACTACTAGCCTTTAAACATACCATGTAGAGGTATTACATGTATGAACATTCATCTCTAAATTGACAAGGAAATTAGAGTATGATAAAATAAAGTAATACAGTTAAAGGAAGTATAAATGTAAAAAATAATTTTCAACTTTAAAAAAAAATTGTATAAAGGTATAAAAATAATGAAAAGTCATTTTTCAATTTGTATTTGAATTTTATATTTTTATGATTTAATCTTTTTCACCCATAAAACGTAAATATAAGGAATAATTTTGAATGGTGACAAATAAGGGGAAGTAACTCTAGTTCAGTTTGTAAACCAAATTTATGCAATTTATTTACGACCTAAAGCTAAGGTAATTGGTGTTAATTAACAGTGTGTTTGACACCAAAGCTGTTAAGTGAAGCCATGCACTTAATGGGTCACTTAATTTGACAGTTTACATAGCTAGATGAACTTCCTGTTCATGGAAGAATTATGAATTTCCCGGTATTTCAAAGGAATATTACTTATGAAATCAATCTCAAGGCTAAGAAATACGGGTGAAATCGGGTCATTTTCGGAATTCCCGGGTTATTTCAATGACCCGGCGGGTGTTCTGGTTGATCCCTCAGAATTGTGAAAATCTCGGGTCACACCCGCAGAATAAGGGTCAGTTGACAGGTATGACATTTTTAGATTGGCTGACGTCATTATGTTTATCAGCTCATAGACATAATTTTGTCATGTGACCATGACGTCATCAACGCATTTTCATGGTTTACTCGGTTTAAAATGGAATTTAGAATTAAATAATAAAAAATAACTGTAATATTTTTTCTGTCTATTCGAAATAACATAAAAAAATGTGGTGCACACTTAAAAATAACCCGTATGTGTGCACCACAGTTTTTATGTTATTTCTTCATTGACAGAAAAAATATTACAGTCATTCCTTAAATATAAGGCTTCATTTTACAGAACATGACTTGTGAATTAAAGAAGTTTTGTATTTATAGGTGAAATTCATAATGCCAGTAAGGACTACCTTGAACGAGTTGACTGTTTGTCACTCATACCTGAATTACACAGACCGGACTGGATTATCCAGTGTAAAGGAATAAACCTTAATGTCAAAAATCATAGGTACTGTTGTCTTAAATTTTACAATAATTGTATCACTTATGTTTATAGGATTTTATGTTTAAATAGTTTGACCCTAGTCATTATTGGTGCCCTTTTATAGCTTGCTGTTCGATGTGTGCCAAGGCTCTGTGTTGAAGACCCTATTTTTGTTGGTGTATTATTTTTTGCATGTAGCATATCTGAACGGTTAATCATCTACTGTTATTCATTCTTGGCTTTCGTTAAGTAAGGTGAACCAGGAATTTAAATGTTCAATAAAATACAAACTCTATCTAGGATTATTGAGAAATCAAATATCAATGAAAATCCAATGTTTCCTCTATCCATTTAGTATTTGACCCATGACAAATTAAACAATCCAGGGTATATGTATTGGAGACAAACTTTTTGTTATAGTATGAAAAAGAAATATTATTTGATTTAATGTTATTTGAAATTGTTTTTATGCCAAAGTTAGATAGTTGTTTGCTATAGATAAATATTATTTTATTACAGGTTGATAGTTGATGGGAAGGGATCTAAAGCTGTTTTTAATGGTATGGAACCAATGACAGATCTTCTTTATACAAGATTTAACACATATATAACAGGTAAAAGATGACAAATATTTAATAAAGGCTGTGTGAAATGAATTGTTGATATATTTCAGTCAAATAGAGGATAGAAACTTCCAATTTGGGGAACTTTTGTTTCTGGAAGTTGAAATATTTAATATTGCAAAAGGAAGGAATGCCTGCATAATTTTCAAAAAAGGTTGTGGTTTGTTTGAATATTTTTGAAAACCTTCTCTAAAAACATTATTTTCTCCACAAATTTTATGAAAAAATCTGATTATCACCAAATGACTTTATACACATTAAAAGAGATTACAAGGTCCCTATCATTAGAAGAAAGCTCTTAACCCTCAAAAAGTCATTGGTGCCTTTCCTACCCATTTTAATGTCTATAGCATAAATGTATTGTTAATTGAAGAACTTAAGGTGGTATGGGAGTCTTAATTAAAAATGATAGAATTTGTTTACTCTTTGCCAAAATGTAGTATATATTGATATATGTTCAAAAATATAATAAAAATGATAGGTCACCGCGCATTTTCTCAAGCTACAGGTTCAGACAAATGACATATTTTGTATGAGTTATACAATCAAAACATCATTATGTGATAAGAAGCTAAACTAAATGATAGAATTGTAAAAATAAAATATGAGAAGATAGCTTTCATAAAATGCTTTAAGAATATCAAAAGAAAAGATAGGGTCACCTTGCGTTTTTTCTGGCTAAAATATAAAACAGCAAAATTCCATCTATATTCCGTAAGAAATGCACTATTGCAGAGTTACCTCCCCTTACAATTGCCAATTTAAAAATATTAAAAATCAAACAAAAATATTCTACACTTGTAAAAATGATAATATTTATAAGTTATAATCTCATAAATTCGTTCTTTTAAATGCAAATTCACATTAGTCATCTGCATTCCTGCATAACATTTTGCTAATTTGATTAAAAATCTGGACCTTAAATTCTCTGCGGTTTTTTTACAATCCAAGATGGCGAAAGACACCCATACCATCAATTCAATCCAGTCACGTCTCAGTCATTACAGCTGAATAGACGTGCTGGACCAGCTCTCCTTTACCCGCTATCTTAGATGAGGGTTTACTTTTAGATGATCAACGACTTACTACTTTAGAGGACAGAAGCCAATCTAACGCTGTACAGTAAACGTTTAGTTGGCGTATTCCCGCGTTAACATGCACTTCAAAACCCATTGTAGATGGGGGGTATTATGCCGATTGACGTCCGAGAGTCGTATCCTAGGCGTTAGATGATGGACCTTCATTTCACTGCCTCGTGGCTTTGGTCCTGATAATGCTTCCTGTAATCTTTAATACTACGTCCGAGACTCGTCTACCAGTACTCCATCATCGAGGTTAGCAGGCCGCCAAGCTGACCAATCTGGCCCTGAAAGCAGCCGTTGTGAAGTAAAAGAAACATCAAAATAGCCAACAAAAGAAAAACAACTCACCAAAACCAAGATGGCGGCATTATACATATGGCGTCCTTACCTGTTCCTGACTCCTCGCATCAAAGTATGATAAAGCTCACCAAATGCCTTCCGGCATCAAGCCAACCATGCGAGGGCTGAAAAGCCAGTCAAGGTCGTTAAACACTTCCATCATCAACCCATACCATCTTTAAGCCAGTCAAGGTCGTTAAAAACTTCCATTTGTTGTACCATCTTTAACCCTTTCCCTTTCATGCATTTTAGACCTTTACTTATCGAAAATACATTATCGAAGTTTAAATGAATACAGAATTCGCATAAATGGTCATACACATGCCATGTTGGGGTCAAATGAAAGATAATTGGTAAAATATTTCAAAAAATTAAGGTTGACGATAATTCGTCATTTTTTGGTCACGTGGTATATTTCCAAAAGTCACGTGACTGTTGGAGAAAAAGTGAAAAAATACGAAATCCTTGGGCAAAACGTCGTGCAGAGACATATTGGTGGGCTAATAGGGTCAGGTTTTGATGGAAACACAATGCCTCGAGTCTGTTTAAGCCAAATAAGTTATCATAGTGGTATAAATAGACGCTTAACGTGCTATAGGCCTTGAAATATCGATGTCCGTAACATTCAAAATAATTGATTTTAAACGCTCTTTTTGTCCGATTTCAAACTTGGACCCTAGTTATTTGTCTAATCTGTTTTCAATCAATCAGCAACCTTAACTTTGTTTTTACAAGGGAAAATGCATTGAATTACCAATGCTAGCTCGATCTGGGACACCCTTGACCGAGCCCGATGGAGCAAAGGGGGTAAAAAAAGGGGGGGGGAATTTTGCACACACATTCTTTTAAAAAAAATATTCGTAGGTTTCCTTTTTGAAATTAAAGTAAAGTTAAGTTAAGTTACATTTAATATAGGAAATTGTTTTTCCAACTCCGGCAGTGAGATTCAAACTGTCAATCTTAGCGCCTTGAGATAGATCAGCGTACCCCTGAGCCACTGACATTGTAGTGAACTTATCGAAATTTAAGTACTTAAGTCTACTACTACGAAAGAAATGAAAAAAAAAAATAATATAAAGATTCTCACCCAGTTTGTTTTCTTTTTTGGAATTATGTGTTCAGATGATAATTTTTTGTTGCCAAATGCTTGATTTTTACGCAAATCTAGGAGGAATCCACTCTTTAAACTGTCATTTTTTCATTGAAATATACATGTTTCTTCATTCAAACAAAAGTGTTTTCAAATTTAGTATACCGCAACACTTACGAAACCATGTTTTGTTACATCTATTTCAACTTTGCCAAAAAAAATTCAGAATATTTTAGCGGTTTTTGTCTCTTTTCTCATAATATCTTTAAGAAATGACTTCAGATTTTTAGCGTAATTCAAGTTTGTGATTGCGCTGCTACACTAACAATTACATTTGCAACTAGTGTACAAGTTAGAACTATTAGTTTAATACTATTCTTCAAAAACTCACTGCACAGTTATTGAAAAAAGACATAAGTCCTCTTAAAAGAGCAGTTTTCTTTGCACTTCTATTTGAGAATATCCCTCAAAATTCGAAGAAAAATAAATGGTTTTTACAGAAAAATTACACATCAGTAAGGGGCGACTTGTTTATTAACTAATAAGGATAGAGGTTTGATGCACATTAAATCGCATTGCTGGTTATCTGAGGATTAATTTGAGCCCTTAACCACATCTGTACGTCAGCAAATGGCGATTAAACATGTCTAAATGTCCCAAAAAATCTTGAAATTGGTTTCGCCGGTAAGCTGTACCGGTGTGAAAGGGGGAGAGTTAAGTACTGTATAAACATTAATTTTCGTGGGGTTAAAATTTCATGGTTTTGTATCCATAAGTAAGTTCGTAGGGATTAATATTCATGGTTTTTAAGTATAGAAAACAAATATGTAAATTATGTTAAATTTTTCGTTGGGGTTTTAATTTCGTGGATAATTCTTATCCACGAAATAAACCAAGTTAAATCCCCCACGAAAATTTCTGCTTTTACAGTATGAATTTTCTTTTTTTCAAGCAAACTGGGATGGATTTAATGATAGAGAAAGTGGACTGTTGGGTTATACCATTTACGTTGGCAGGGATGTCTATGAGGACCTAATACATCCACACCATGATCCACAAAAACATTTCTTCGGGAAATCTCAGTGGACCCACAATGCTATGATTTATCCTATTCCTGCTCCATATGAAACATTACCTGGTATGTTTACATCATTTCAAAAAAATATTTAAGTTTGGTCATGAATAACACATGCAAAATCAATCAAATGCATGTAAATAAATTGTATTTATTGAATAGAAAATAAATAGTTTTCATCAAATTCACTCAAAAATGTGTATAATGATGCTATACTTTTTAGATGGAGAATATTATATAACATTGAGAGCACTTAATGAGGTACAATATGGAGGTCCACAACAGTTTGTCATACAACACCACTAACAGTAGACAATTCACTTTCATTGGTTTGGGAGGTTTATGATATTCAGTATGACGAAGACACCTATAATCTCACTGCAAAACACAATTCCAGGTAAAACTTTTCACAATCTGGATTAAAATAAATTCTATCACTTGGCTTTATTAAATATGTATTCCACTGCTTGTGTACATTAAAAGACATCTCCTAATTTGGGCGTCGCTTCCAAAACAGTTTTATTTTTGAACAGCTGATGTTTGCCACTTTAACTTTAATCAGAATTTTTTTTTAAAGTTTTGGGCAATATTTTTTGACTTGATGTCTTCCGTATGACCTATAATATAGATCAGGTTATAAAAGTGACATAAAGAATAATTAAAATATAAAAATACAAACCAAATTAAAAAACTAGTTGAGATTTACTTGATGGCCTGACAGGTAAACTCTATATACTAATAAGTTTGTTTTTTTTTGTTTTTTTTTTGTGGTTTGCATCTAAATAAGTTATCAATAAAGGATTTAATTTATCAATGAAATATTTAAAATAATCAAATGATAGAATTTAAACGGTAAGAAAAATATTGAAAGAACCATGTTCCTTGTCTATATTAGTACAAGTCTGTGCAGGTGTGAAGTCTTATCTTTTGTTCATTTCAATTATTTACTTCATGAAACTTTTTGAACTAGATGATGATTGACAGGTTATCTGTGCAGGTGTGGAACTTTATCTACACACTTAGAAAACTAAGGAATGGTCAAAATAAACTTGAAATATTAAATATAATTTACTCTTTTCTTACAGTGATCCACATTCAGGATTATACTACAATGATGTACATGTATGCTTGGGGAGAACAAGACGTGATTGCTTGGAAATGAAATGGACAAGATTTGCTGTTACACCAAATATCTCGCTTGTTAGATTTTTGACTGATGGAGTTCCAGTTTGGGTAAAAGTTAGAGCCGTCAACAGAGGTATAATAAGTTACATATGCATGTGGTACATTTAAGACAGTAGAATTATTAAACATCCTGCATTTACTTCACTATTACTAATTATTATAATGCAATTTGTTTATAACAATAACTTGTATCGGACATTGACAAATATGTTAAAAAGGTTTATTGGAAAGTCAATAAAGCTACTATTTTGAATTCAATTTTTTTTTGGTATGAAAAAGGTAGGACCAATTTCCCCTAATTTTTTTTCACAAAAGGGCTAATTTCAAATTGTGCCGACAGAATAAAATTAAATTTTCTATAAAAACAAAAAATAAAAATGGTTTTTGATCAATATCTCGATTCACATGTATTATGATATGTGTGATTAATAGTTTATTTTAACCTCAAAAAGGATGAAAGTCCAATATGGGAATTTAGGGTGTTTTTAAGTGGAAAAAACAGGGAATCCCCCCCAGAAGGACATTTCAAACCAAAAGAAAGTTATGTTTTTTGTGACTTGTAGTTTATACTACTTTTCCCCTCAAAAATGAAATTGGTTTAGTGTGTCCTTATTACACAAAAAACAACTTTTAATGAAAGAAATGTAACATCGCTAAATTGTACTGATATAGCTCCTTAATAAAAAAAATTATAGTCAAGCATCTCTGTGGCTACATCAGTAGATCATAGAATTACAAATAAAAGATTGTTTTGAAGATAGGATTCGAATCTCGCTTATTTTGTGAATTTTTTTGTGTTGTTATAATAAATTTTAATGTTTCTATCATATTTTTTCGGATGTTTGCTTAATTCATAGAATTCATTCTGGTTCTTTGTGTCTATATAGTATACTAGTATATCATTTTATTAAAGAAAAAATAATGTATCGCTTATTGTGTGCATTCCTATGACTGTCCATAATCTTGACTTACTTTCTATTCATGTGTTTATATTTATAACATATATGCAAGGAACAACTCCTGTCAAACTGATGTAGGTGCCTGTACATAACCAATAAGTGTAATATACACAACTTAAAACAAGGCCATTGTATACAAGTTTTAAAACAACACAAACATCAGAAAATAAAACAACACCACAGAACAAATCAATTACGCTACAAATCGTGATTGTAGGTAAAACATCAAGAAGCTGTTGCATCTGTATCACAACGAAGGACCGATTTGTTTAAATGTCAGAAAAGGCCATATATAATATGAGTTAGTAACACAAGGTGTTCTAAGGCCTACTGATGTAAGATGTTCTCCGGTTAAAATATATATTATCTTATCTTATAGACGATAAAACCTTAAAAGAGATATACATATATTCAGAATGTTCGATATTATTTGGCTTCTTGACAAGTAACGTGGTATGGTACCTTATGTGCTTTAAGGGTGTTAACAATTAAACAATATCAATATAAAAAAATCAATAGTCTTGGCCTTGGTTTTGTAGAAATACCTGTTCAAGGTATCAAAATAGATGATGTGACGTATTTTCATGTACTATAATCATCTATTGGGCTATTTAAAACAATGATTTACCTATCTTATCGAATGAAAAGAATTCAAGGGAAAATGGCTCTAGCTCTTTCTCATAAAATAAACAAGAAAGTCACATTTTGAGCTTCAAAATATTAGTTTTGTTGTTGAGACCATAAAGAAATGTCACTTTGTTTAAATTTTCAAGGCCATGCAACAATTTAGCTAACTTTTTCATTAATGGAATAATTTAGTCAAAATACTTATTAAATTTGGCCTTCATAAAACTTGCTTTTAATGTCGCAAATAACAGTTTACGTAGGTGAAATGATAGATAAAAAAATCAGTAAATTGTTGAAAGTAGTTAACCGTGAAGTTATGGCCTAATTAAATTGAAACTAAGTACTTATTTTCATTATGATGTGAATCTTTTACAATTAAATCAAATTAGTGTTTAATACATATATGTTGTAGTTCACTGTACATGAAAATGTAGGGTATACAATTCATGTTATGGACACATATTCATCTTTTCAATATATACCATGTATATATTATATTTATTTAGATCTGTTATTTGTTTAAAATTGTATTCTATTTGTTAGAACTATAGTTGTTGTTTTTTTGTGTGCAGTTGACTTGCGTACTATAGGCATTGCTGACTCAGCTATTATTGTTGACAAGACTCCACCTAATGCAGGAGTTGTTATGGATGGTCCTATCTATGGTGAAGATTTGATGTACACTACATGTAAATATTCAGATAGGGTAAATTTAACATATAAAAAGCATTTAAATAATTCTAATTTAACACTGACAACATTGGTTATTTCATACAGTTCTATTTCAACTTTCTACAAAAAGGCCTGCAATCAAGTTGCGAGTTGGAATTCAACATTAGGATATTCTGGCTTCCCCCACTATAAAACCTGGCAGCCATGATATAGCCAAGAGTTCTGATATTCACTAAACACAATCAATCGATCTGTTTAACAAATTTGTGTACTGTAAATATAGAATTTTTGTGCAATCATTTATAATAACACTTGTTGGACAGTAAATACAAAATATGTAAAAACTAAATAATAAAAACACCACTAAAAAATTCTAAATTAATTAAGTGCTACTATTATGAATATGGCTATGATTGAAATATATATGTATCCATGTTTCTTTTCAGATATGTGGTAACTGGTTACATTTCTATGACCCTGAGTCTGGTATAGGATTATACTTAGTCAGTGTTAGTTCTGTCAAACAGATAAATGTAACAGACATTGCTAACTTGACCGAGTACAGCAGGACAACTCATGAAGCTTGTGTTGAACTCACTCCTGAAAATTATCTGAAACATGGACTTACTTACTTCACAACAGTGTGGGCATTTAATGGTGCTATCAATCAGAGAAACGTGTCTGCAATTTCAAATGGAGGTACAAAATGTATAAATATATAAATTGTAGATTTTATAAATTAGATACATAGAATTTTAGTGTAATTGAATTTTCCTGAATTTATATTTATTATACCGGACTGTAAGAGGTTTGGTTGTATTGCAAATACATTGATTGTCCGTCCAACAAATATCTTGTAATACTTACCAGGGATGAACGGTTAAGGTGTGAGCACTTTCAGAATTTTGTAAGACACCTACTTCCTGTAATCAGAAATTTAAATTAAAAGTGAGAGTATGCCTAGCACTAAAACCGATTTAACTTAATGTTTAATTATGCAATAATTTACAAAATTTTGTCATTTTCTCTCACCTGGCCCTTGGCCAAGTGAGCTTTTCTCATCACTTGGCATCTGTCGTCCGTCATCCGTTGTCGTTGTTAACTTTTACAAAAATCTTCTCCTCTGAAACTACTGCGCCGAATTTAACCAAACTTGGCCACAATCATCATTGGGGTATCTAGTTAAAAAAATGTGTCCAGTTACCCGGCCAACCGACCAAAATAGCGGCCATGACTAAAAATAGAACAAAGGTGTAAAATGTAGATTTTGGCTTATATCTCTGAAACCAAAGTATTTTAAGCAAATCTGACATGGGATTAAATTGTTTATCAGGTCAGGATCTATCTGCCCTGAAATTTTCAGATGATTCAGACAACCTGTTGTTGGGTTGCTGCCCCATAATTGGTAATTTCAAGGAAATTTTGCCGATTTGGATATTATCTTGAATATTATTCTAGATAGAGATAAACTGTAAACAGCAATAATGTACAGCAAAGTAAGATCTACAAATAAGTCAACATGACCAACATTTTTTAAATTTGTAATTAACCTGTTGTCTCTAAATGATGAATACAAAGAAGGCTGTCAAAATAAAGAAATAGGAGGCAACAGTATCACACTTTATTTTGCTAACAAGAAATTTATACCACCTTACAGTTACTGTTGATTTGACAAAACCTGTTCCTGGAGATGTTGTTGATGAAAATAAGACAGCGTTTGAAGATGTACAGTTTTCTGGTAGTGCAGCTAAAGTAGAGGTACAATGGAGGGACTATCATGATCCAGAATCAACAATCAGACAATATGATGTCCAAGTTCAGGCAGCAAGGTATGTTTATAAATATTGAAATGTTTCAATATTTTTGATGGCTAAGTGTAGAAGTGTAAATATACATACAAACTAAAATATTACAAAATATACATTATTAAGGTTATGACTGTCTTATTATCGAGAGAAAACAAACTTTTTAGAAGTGGTTTTATGCATTAAACTATAGAGTTAATTTCTGTCATATTAGAAACCTTATAATCCAAAAACTAAAGTTCAATCTTGTGGTTGGAAATGTTTTGGTTGATCTTTTAACTTGTTTTTTGTTCAAAAAATTCAGCAATTTGATTTTTCGTGGCAAAAGTATTTTGATTAGTATATATAGCCTATTTATCATTATTATTGGTATATTCTACTTTTTCAGGAATTTATCAGAAAGTTTCAAAGTAGTGAGAGATTTCATGACATTTTCTAACACTACAGAGAGTGCTAAATGGCTGAATTTTCATTTTGAACATAAGGATAAAGTTAAATTGGTTGTGAGCAATACAAATGGAGCTCTCAACTCAATAGTCAATGAGACAGATGGTTATATTGTAGATCTTACACCTCCAAAGCTGATATATCTTGGAGATGGTTCTATTCAGCATAAAGATCTAGAATTTCAGGTTGGTACAGTACTGCAACCTAAGCTGTTACTATTTTAGAGATCAATCAGTGGTCATCAATCAGTCAACAATCAGTCAAGTTCACCTCTAACTCACTTTACCAATCCTTCAGACTAAAGTAAAAATATTTGACTGATTGGAAGGATCAGGCAGATTGAACTTTCTGACAAATTGACCTCTACGTCGTCACATAATGAACTCATACAAATTACAGAATCTTAATTTTGTTTTATTTTATTATACGACCGCAAAAATTGAAAATTTTTTGGTCGTATATTGGTATGACGTTGGCGTCGTCGTCGTCGTCCGAATACTTTTAGTTGTACGCACTCTTAACTTCAGTAAAAGGGAATAGAAATCTATGAAATTTTAACACAAGGTTTATTACTACAAAAGGAAGGTTGGGATTGATTTTGGGAGTTTTGGTCCCAATATTTTAGGAATTATGGGCCAAAAAGGGCCCAAATAAGCATTTTCTTGGTTTTCGCACTATAACTTTAGTTTAAGTAAATAGCAATCTATGAAATTTTGACACAAGGTTTATGACCACAAAAGGAAGGTTGGGATTGATTTTGTGAGTTTTAGTTCAAATAGTTTAGGAATTAGGGACCAAAAAAGGGCCCAAATAAGCATTATTCTTGTTTTTCGCACAATAACTTTAGTATAAGTAAATAGAAATCAATGAAATTTAAACACAAGGTTGATGACAACAAAAGGAAGGTTGGGATTGATTTTGGGAGTTGAAGTCCGAACAGTTTAGGAATTAGGGGCCAAAAAGGGGCTCAAGTAAGCATTATTCTTGGTTTTCGCACCATAACTTTAGTATAAGTAAATAGAAATCTATGAAATTTAAACACACGGTTTATGACCATTAAAGGAAGGTTGGGTTTGATTTTGGGAGTTTTGGTCCGAACAGTTTAGGAATTAGGGGCCAAAAAATGGCCCAAATAAGCATTTTTGGGGGTTTTCGCACAAATACTTTAGTATAAGTAAATATAAATCTATGAAATTTAAACACAAGGTTTATGAACACAAAAGAAAGGTTGGGATTGATTTTGGGAGTTTTGGTCCCAACAGTTTAGGAATTAGGGGCCAAAAAGAGGCCAAATAAGCATTTTTATTTTTCTTGTTTTCGCACCATAACTTTAGTATAAGTAAATAGAAATCTTTGAAATTTAATTTGGCTTTTTAACTGTTTTAATCTGAGCGTCACTGATGATTCTTATGTAGACGAAACGCGCGTCTGGCGTATTAAATTATAATCTTGGTACCTTTCATAACTATTTACACCACTGGGTCGATGCCACTGCTGGTGGATGTTTCATCCCCGAGGGTATCACTAGCCCAGTAGTCAGCACTTCGGTGTTGACATGAATATCAATTATATGGTCATTTTTATAAATTTCCTGTTTACAAAACTGAATTTTTCGAATGACTAAGGATTTTCCTACCAAGGAGTAGATTACCATAGCCGTATTTGGCACAACTTTTTGGAATTTTGGGTCCTCAATGCTCTTCAACATTGAATTTGTTTGGCTTTTTAACTGTTTTTTTATCTGAGCGTCACTGATGAGTCTTATGTAGACGAAACACGCGTCTGGCGTATTAAATTATAACCCTGGTACCTTTGATAACTATTAAACACAAGGTTTATGACCATAAAACATTGTAAAAGGAAGGTTGGGATTGATTTTGGGAGTTTTGGTCCCAACAGTTTAGGAATTAGGGGTCCAAAGGTCCAAAATTAAACTTTGTTTGATTTCATCAAAAATGAATAATTGGGGTTCTTTGATATGCCGAATCTAACTGTGTATGTAGATTCTTAATTTTTGGTCCCGTTTTCAAATTGGTCTACATTAAGATCCAAAGGGTCCAAAGTTAAACTTAGTTTGATTTTAACAAAAATTGAATCCTTGGGATTCTTTTTTGATATACTGAATCTAAACATGTAATTAGATATTTTATTATGGGCCCAGTTTTCAAAGTTGGTCCAAATCGGGGTCCAAAATTAAACTTTGTTTGATTTCAACAAAAATTGAATTCTTGGGGTTCTTTGATATGCTGAATCTAAACATGTACTTAGATTTTTAATTATGGGCCCAGTTTTCAAGTTGGTCCAAATCGGGGTCCAAAATTAAACTTTGTTTGATTTCAACAAAAATTGAATCCCCCCAAATTAAACTTTGTTTGATTTCAACAAAAATTGAATTTTAATGGTACTAAACCTTTTCCCTTTTTCTGAAACAATAGCATAACATCACAACATAGAAAAACACGATAAAATATCAATTGGCAGGCTTAACTCAATCAAAAAACATGTATTAAGATTTTTGCTTAAGGAGCCAGTTTTCAAGTTGGTCCAAAATTAAACTTTGTTTGATTTCAACACAAATTGAATATATGGGGTTCTTTGATATATGATGAATCTAACCATGTATTTAGATTTTTGATATTTGGGCACGGTTATCAAATTGGTCCACATTGAGGTCTAAAGGGTCCAAAATTGAGCTTTATTTGATTTCATCAAAAATTGAATTCTTGGGGTTCTTTGATATGCTGAATCTAACCATGTATTTAGATTTTGGATATTGGACAATAATAGGTAAATGTCCAATTTAAATTTTTTAAGTTTTTAACCGGATTTTTGTGACAAAAATGTCGGTAATTGATTTGGGGATGTACGGCGGGCGGGCGGGCGGCAATCAAATGTTGTCCGTGCATTAACTCATGAACCGTTCAACCAAAGCTTCTGAAATTTTAATATGTTGTTACTGACAACTAAATGAAGGTCAAGTTCAATAATGGCGATTTTTACTCTTACCGTTCAGGAGTTATGGTTCTTGAAAGATTGAAAAATGGAGTTTCCAGTCGTGTCCGTGCATTTACGCATGAACTATTCTACCAAAGCTTCCTAAATTTTAATATGTTGATACTGATGACAAAATGGAGGTCAAGTTCAATAATGACGATTTTGACTTACCGTTCAGGAGTTATGGTTCTTGAAAGATTGAAAAATGGAGTTTCCAGTCGTGTCCGTGCATTTACGCATGAACTGTTCTACCAAAGCTTCCCAAATTTTGATATGTTGTTACTGATGACAAAATAGAGGTCAGGTTCAATAATGACGATTTTGACTTCTACCGTTCAGGAGTTATGGTTCTTGAAAGATTGAAAAATGGTGTTACCATTCGTGTCTGTGCATTTTCTCATAAACCATTCAACCAAAGCTTTTGAAATTTTTATATGTTGTTATTGATGACAAAATGGAGGTCAAATTTGATATTGACGATTTTCACTTTCACCATTCATCAGTAATGGTTCTTGTGATATTGCCAGGACACAAATAAATATTAATAAATCCGGTTTGCTGTCGTTGTGACAACCTCTTGTTAAGTTTAAGTTCTTAGACCACATGCATTCTGTATCAGAAACCTATGTTGTGTCAACTATTTAATCACAATTCAAATTCAGAGCTGTATCAAGCTTGAATGTTGTATCCATACTTGCCCCAAATGTTAAGGGTTCAAACTCTTTGGTCGTATAAAGCTGCGCCCTGTGGAGCATCTTGTTTTTCTAGGAGTTACGCCTCTTTGAACTTATTTGCCTCAATGTACTACTGCAACAGTTTGTCATCGCAACTCCTCTGAAACCACACAACAGAATTTCATGAAACTTAGATAATAAGGATATACAATGTAGATGTGCATATCGACAGGAAATTATAATTCAATTTTTTTCTAAGAGTTATGCCCCTTTGAACTTATTTGCTTTAATGTACTACTGCAACAGTTTGTTATCGCAACTCCTCTGAAACCACACACCATGATTTCATGAAACCTTTTTAGATAATAAGGACATACAATGTAGATGTGCATATCTACAGGAAATTATGATTCAATTTTTTAGCTCACCTGGCCTAAAAGGCCATGTGAGCTTTTCTCATCACTTGGCGTCCGTCGTCGTCGTCGTCGTTAACAATTTTTCAAACATCTTCTCCTCTGAAACTACTAAATGGATTTGAATGAAACTTAGCATGATTGTTCCTTAGATTATCCTGCACAAAGTGTGTGCTTCGATTTTTGATCCGTCAAAAAACATGGCCGCCGTTACTTAAAATAGAACATAGGGGTCAAATGCAGTTTTTGGCTTATATCTCAAAAACGAAAGCATTTAGAGCAAATCTGACATGGGGTATAAATGTTCATTAGGTCAAGATCTATCAGCCCTGAAATTTTCAGATGAATCAAACAAACCATTGTTGGGTTGCTGCCACTTAATTGGTAATTTTAAGGAAATTTTGCAGTTTTTGGTCATTATCTTGAATATTATTATAGATAAAGATAAACTGTAAACAGCAAAAATGATCAGCAAAGTAAGATCTACAAATAAGTTAAAATGACCAAAATTGTCAATTGACCCCTTAAGGGGTTATTGTCCTTTAATGACAATTTTTCACAATTTGTTCATCATATTTGCTAACTTTAAAAAATCTTCTCCTCTAAAACTACTAAACCAAATTCAACCAAACTTCAACTGAATGATCAGTAGGGTGTATAAAATAAAGTTTGTGCTTTATTTTTTATTTCGTCAAAAAACATGGCCGTCATGGCTAAAAATAGAACACAGGGTAAAATGCAGTTTTTGGCTTATATCTCAAAAACTCCAGCATTTAGAGCAAATAAGACAAGAAGTTAAAGTATTTATTAGGTCAAGGTCTACCTGTCCTGAAATTTTCAGCCGAATTGGGTAACTGGTTTTTCAGGTATAATGCCCCTGAATTGATGATTTTAAAGAAATTTTGCAGTTTTTGGTTATTATCTTGAATATTATTATAGATACAGATAAACTGTTAATAGCAAAAATGTTAAGCAAAGTAAGATCTACAAATAAGTCAATTTGACCAAAATTGTCAATTGACCCCTTAAGGAGTTATTGCCCTTTAAAGACTTTTTTCACAATTTGTTCATCATGTTGACCTACTTTAAAAAATCTTCTCCTTTGAAACTGCTGTATCAATTTCAGCCAAACTTAGGCTAAATGAGTTTCAGAGTATCTAGTATAAATTTTATATTTCATTTCCTTGTATGTCAGAAACATAGCTCCTATGGCTAAAATAGAACATAGGAGAAAATGATTTTTTTTTTTTTGCTTTTGAAGAAAATAGGACGATTCAAAGAACATTTAAATAAATTGAAAAGCCAAAATAATCATCGATGAGAGATTTAACCAAAAAAATTAAGGTGAGCGATTCAGGCTCTTGAGAGCCTCTTGTTTTCTTATACAATTTTTTTTCTTACACTTATTTTATTTCTCCAATGTGGGGACGTGGGTATGTGAGCGCTCTCAATAAGGTTTTTTAATTTGCAACTGTTTTTACATAAAAGTAATGTTCTCATGGTTTTTTTTCCAATTTAAGTAATTTGGCACTGTTTAAAGAAATGAAAATGATGTATTTCTTTTGTAGTCTGATACCACCAGTCTGTCATCAAATTTCAAGTTTATTGATGAAGAATCTGGATTGGATCATTTCAAAATACAGATTTACCAGAAACATCAGAGCATAAGATCACAAATTGTTCCAGGTAGTATATAGTTTTAGATATTAAACATAATTTCAATTAAAAGTTTGATAAGAATTTAAATATAATACTTTTGATATTAAAAATATGTTTATTGACTGAAAAATAAAAAAAAATATGTATTATTTTACAGAATTTTATATTGCACTATCCAACTCGTCAACGTTAAAAATTTTAATTGTTTTGAACATGCATGAAGTAATTGCCACTGGATGTTACACTAACAACAATTAATAAACTTTTCAAATCATCTGCCATAAATTTGTTCCAAATTTTCTAACCCAGCTAACCAATTAGCTGAAATTCCTAATAATAACATTAATTTTATAATACCCGATGTGCATTTTGACAATTAATGTCTCTTTAGTGATGCTCGAGGTTGAAATATTAGAACATCCAAAGATAAAACAAGAGCTGATCAAAACAAAAACGGACCTAAAGTATAGCAAAAATGGGACAAAAAATCTGAGCTATGGCTAGCACGAGTGAGATATATTCCTGAATTTCAATATTATTTGCAAAATTTTACAACAGCAAATTTCAATGAAACAAACATTCAATGAAATGCTGGCTATTGAAAACTGAAATTTAAAACATGTTTGCCAAATAACAATGTTGATCTATGTTTTAATAATTTTTATTTTGAAATTTAAGATTTTTTAAACATTATACAAGTGTTTTTTTGTAGAAATTCACAATGACTGGATTGAATTAGATGATGCAGATCTGAAAGAGTTTGTCGACAATAGCGTGACTCTCCGACAGGGTGCAGTATACAGTGTACGAGTGGGAGCTGTTAATAAAGCAGGTTTTATGGCAGCTTTTGAGACGAATGGTGTGAAAATAGACATAACACCTCCTATTGTAAGTTATTTGTTGAATACATTACCAATTATCTGTCTTTATACTGGTCCCAGAAAGTTATCTTGGAATACTGTTTTGCTAGTCTGCAAATAACATAACTAAATGTGCACTTAAGTTGCTTTTTAAAATCATTTTTTGACTGAAACTGTATTGTATACCATTGCTGTATGTCTAATTATACCCCTCACAAAGTTATTGCAAAAAACAGAAATGTTTGCAAAAGGGAGGTAATTCTATAGCTATATATAGGTGGTACATAACACTACAGGGAAATAACTCTTTAAAAATTAACTGATTGTTTTAATCAGGTTCTATTGTTAAGAAAATATTAAGCTTCTCAATGATCAGAAGTGTTTGTATGTCTGTTTAAGGCAAAAGGTTTGGTCAAAAACATTGCGAATTATGTTAGAATGGCCATCTCTTAAGAAAGTCTTGAAAACAAAAAGTAGATGTCCATTTCATGCTTCTCCCAGGCGGACAATGTCCAGTAAATATATAATTGTCCAGAAATATTAACGTTTTGGATGCCGTGATATGGGCGACATTTCTCTATTCCTAAGAATATGTGTCAGTTTTGAGATAATTTAATATACTACTTCTTTGGCACAAGAGGTCCTATTTCTAACTCGTCTATCCTGTGCTATTTAATGAAAATTTTATGAACTGGTGGGGATTGTTTATTGGGATACAAAATGTTAGCAAGGGACAATCGATACAAATATTTTGACAAGGGCCTAGTTCTGCCATTTAAAACTTCTCTACCATTATCCCTTCACTTACATTAAGGTAATTGTGAGTGAGCCAGAATGTCTGAGTAGTCATGATTACTTTTTGATTGGTGCTCTATTTTATGAAAGAAAGTAGATTTCTTTAAATTACAAGAAATAGATATATAAATTACACAAAAATAGTTCATTATTTATTTATTTTATTAATAATGCACTTGGTAATAACTAATAGAGTTAGGAATGCATCGTATCAATAAATAATTGGGTTCTCCTTTGAATAAACTGGGCTTTTAAACACAAAGAAGTACATTTTAATTGGGTTTTATATTGTTTTGATTGTGAAATTACGCAAATATATAATCACAGCTTATCTGGAGCTCTGCTTATTTAGTGAGTTATATTTCATTGAATAATTTTTGACAGTCATGTTGGTGTTTGTTTCTTACACTAGATTCACTGGCTTCATGTCAACACATTATCAGATGATGTAGAGCAAATTGTGTATGGCTATGTGTGGCAAGCAGATACAAATGGTATAAAAGCAGCATGGCGAGCAATAGATCATCAGTCAGGGATTAAAAATTACAAAATAGCTGTTGGATCCTCACCAGGTATATGCAAAACAAAATACTGATTTTTAGCTCACCTGGCCCAAAGGGCCAAGTGAGTTTTCCCATCACTTTGCGTCTGTCGTCGTCCGTTGTCGTTAACTTTTACAAAAATCTTCTCCTCTAAAACTACTGAGCCAAATTAAACTAAACTTGGCCACAATCATTATTGGGGTATTTAGTTTAAAAAATGTGTCCGGTGACCCGGCCAATCAACCAAGATGGCCGCCATGGCTAAAAATAGAACATAGGGGTAAAATGCAGTTTTTGGCTTATAACTCAAAAACCAAAGCGTTTAGAGTAAATCTGACAGATGAATTGGGCAACCCGTTGTTGGGTTGCTACCCCTGAATTAGTAATTTTAAAGAAATTTTGCTGTTTTTGGTTATTATCTTGAATATTATTATAGATAGAGATAAACTGTAAACAGCAATAATGTTCAGCAAAGTAAGATCTACAAATAAGTTAACATGACTGAAATGGTCAGTTGACCCCTTTAGGAGTTATTGCCCTTTATAGTCAATTTTTAACCATTTTTCGTAAATCTTAGTAATCTTTTACAAAAATCTTCTCCTCTGAAACTACTGGGCCAAGTTCATTATAGATAGAATTAATTATAAGCAGCAAGAATGTTCAGTAAAGTAAGATGTACAAACACATCACCATCCCCAAAACACAATTTTGTCATGAATCCATCTGCGTCCTTTGTTTAATATTCACATAGACCAAGGTGAGCGACACAGGCTCTTTAGAGCCTCTAGTTATACAACCGATTGTATATTGGTATCACGTCATCATCAGTGTCGTCCGAAGAAATTTGGTTTCTGGACAATAACTTTAGTATGAATAAATAAACAGCAATCTACGAAATTCAAACACAAGGTTTATAACCACAAAAGGAAGGTTGGGATTGAATTTGGGCGGGATGTTCTTATCAGTATAGGAATAAGGGACCAAAAAGGAGTCCAAATAAAGCATTTTTTTCTATTTTCCAGACAATATCTTGTGGAACGGTGTATGGATCTCTCTGAAATTATACCACAAGTTTCCATACCACAAAGAGATGGTTAGAATTGGCTTTGGGGGGTGTATGGCTCAAACTGTTTAGGAATTAGGGGCAAAATAGGGGGAAAACAAGGGTTTCTTGGTTTATTGACATTTACTTAAGACAATTTAAAAGCAGTGTAAGGGAGTTAATCCAAACACAACACATGTTTCGATTACCTCCCTTACACTGCTTTTAAATTATGTTTAAAGACAAGTATTGTCTTTAGATGATTAACTGTTAATTTATTTTTAGAAGTTACTAATGCTGATTAAGGAATAATAATTTTAGCAATGATTATGTATGTCATTTTCTATTTTGAGACTTTTATGGTGTATTTAAATGGGTAATTATGGTTGCAAACTCTATGGAAAATTTGAATTGAGATTATGACCATATCTTGAGGGAAAGAATTTTTTTTTTTTTGGGGGGGGGGGGGGGGGCAGTGGTGTCAATACACAACAGCATAGTGAATTGCTGAAAAGCAAAAAATGAATATAAATTCAAATCATATAACCAATTCTAAGTTCTTTGATTACAGTTATTCTGTGTCAGAAACCTATTATATGTGTCAAATATTTAATTACAATCCAAATTCAGACCTGTATCAAGTGAGAATATTGTGTCCATTTTTGCCCCAACTGTTCAGGGTTAGACCTCTGCGGTCGTATCCAGCAGGGCTCTGCAAAGCAATTTATTAATATGATGTTTCATGACCATATGCCCCATTTAAAGACAAATTATTGGAAAAATTGCATAAGTGCTCTCCAACCTACATTTCTTGTATGAGTGTTAAGTTTTATATCAGCAATGTCTTGGACAATTTGGAATATTATGATTAACTTCTTTTTAGGAGATACGTCTTCTGGAAAAAGAAATTATAAGGAAAATTGCATTGAAAGCACTCACACTCTTAACTTTTCTTGTAGGATTGTAATGAACTGTATATTGTTCAGGTTGTTGTCCCTTTCCATTCTCATTTCTATCAAAGATTTATATCTGGGACAAATTCGACAAATGGCACTGAACAATAATTTGTACATGTCAGAGTAATGACCCTTTCCATAAAATTTACAGTCGTTGGACAAAAGTGAGTTCCCACTCAAAAAATGACCAATCATTTCAACTAAAATCAATATTTTTCAAAAAGTTATTACCAAGTAACTTTATAAGCATTTTACCATAAGATACAGAAATGTCTGAAGTTTTATTGTTTCTTTGGCCATGATATTATTCATGCATATTTTTAATTTCTGACGAGGTGAACACAAAGAAAAATATTTCTTGAAAAGTTTTCTGTGTTCTAACCATAATAAAAATCGTTAAAATTTGTATTTGTGTTTAACCCATTAGATAATGAAAACAAACCTCACCAAAATTATGGCCAAACAAACAATAAAACTTCAGACATTTCTGCATCTTATGGTATCTATTTTATAAAAATCGCTCATAAATTTACTTGGTAATATTTTTTTAAAAATATTGATTTTAGTTGAAATGATAGGACATTTTTTGAGTGGGAACTCACTTTTGTCCTATGACTGTATATTGAATATTTCTTTTTAGATCTCAAAAGTTTATACCACCAAGGTCTTGAAACAGTGCCATCCAATTGTACTTACAGGAAATATAAGTATATGGTAGATAACAATGATTCCAATCTCATGTCTACATTTCTTATAGGATATTTATGATAAAGTTTTAAAGAACTAAAAAATTGTTTGGTTTTTATACGACCGCAAACATTTTAATTTTTCGTCGTATGTTTCTATCACTTTGGCGTCGTCGTCGTCGTCCGAATACTTTTAGTTTTCGCACTCTAACTTTAGTAAAAGTGAATAGAAATCTAAGAAATTTTAACACAAGGTTTATGACCACAAAAGGAAGGTTGGGATTGATTTTGGAAGTTTTGGTCCCAACATTTTAGGAATTAGGGGCCAAAAAGGGCCCAAATAAGCATTTTCTTGGTTTTCGCACTATAACTTTAGTTTAAGTAAATTGAAATCTATGAAATTTTGACACAAGGTTTATGACCACAAAAGGAAGGTTGGGATTGATTTTGGGAGTTTTGGTTCCAACAATTTAGGAATTAGGGGCCAAAAAAGGGCCCAAATAAGCATTATTCTTGATTTTCGTACAATAACTTTAGTATAAGTAAATAGAAATCAATGAAATTTAAACACAAGGTATATGAACACAAAAGGAAGGTTGGGATTGATTTTGGGAGTTTTGGTCCCAACAGTTTAGGAATTAAGGGCCAAAAAGGGGCCCAAATAAGCATTATTCTTGGTTTTCGCACCATAACTTTAGTATTAGTAAATAGAAATCTACGAAATTTAAACACAAGGTTTATGACCATAAAAGGAAGGTTGGGTTTGATTTTGGGAGGTTTGGTCCCAACAGTTTAGGAATGAGGGGCCCAAAGGGTCCAAAATTGAACTTTGTTTGATTTCATCAAAAATTGAATAATTGGGGTTCTTTGTTATGCCGAATCTAACTGTGTATGTAGATTCCTAATTTTTGGTCCCGTTTTCAAATTGGTCTACATTAAGGTCCAAAGGGTCCAAAATTAAACTTAGTTTGATTTTAACAAAAATTGAATCCTTGGGATTCTTTGATATGCTGAATCTAAAAATGTGCTTAGATTTTTTATTATTGGCCCAGTTTTCAAGTTGGTCCAAATCGGGGTCCAAAATTAAACTTTGTTTGATTTCATCAAAAATTGAATAATTGGGGTTCTTTGATATGCCAAATCTAACTGTGTATGTAGATTCTTAATTTTTGGTCCCGTTTTCAAATTGGTCTACATTAAAGTCCAAAGGGTCCAAAATTAAACTAAGTTTGATTTTAACAAAAATTGAATTCTTTGGCTTTTTTGATACATGCTGAATCTAAACATATACTTATATTTTTGATTATGGGCCCAGTTTTCAAGTTGGTTCAAATCAGGATCCAAAATTATTATATTAAGTATTGTGCAATAGCAAGAAATTTTCAATTGCACAGTATTTAGCAATAGCAAGAAATCTTCAATTGCACAGTATTGTGCAATAGCAAGCAATTTTCAATTGCACAGTATTGCGCAATAGCAAGAAATCTTCAATTGCACAGTATTGTGCAATAGCAAATATTTTCAATTGCACAGTATTGCGCAATAGCAAGAAATATCTAATTGCACAATATTGTGCAATAGCAAGAAATTTTCAATTGGAGTTATCTTTCTTTGTCCAGAATAGTAGTTGAATCAACTTAAATCATTGTTTTATACAATATACAATGTATATTCACTTTTACTACCAACTGATAAATTAAAACAATCTTTACCATTCAGTGATAACAAGCACTTTATTTTACATTTTAATATTTTATGATGTATTTAAATGAGTAGTTATTGTTGCAAACTCCATTAGGAATTTGAATTGAGATCAGTTTTGGAAAAAGGGAAAGGGGGATGTGAAAAAAAAAGGGGGGGGTTAAATTTTTCTCATTTCAGATTTCATAAATAAAAATAAAATTAAAATTTCTTCAAACATTTTTTTGAGAGGATTAATATTCAACAGCATAGTGAATTGCTCAAAGGCAAAAAAAATATTTTAAGTTCATTAGACCACATTCATTCTGTGTCAGAAACCTATGCTGTGTCAACTATTTAATCACAATCCCAATTTAGAGCTGAATCCAGCTTAAATGTTGTGTCCATACTTGCCCCAACTGTTCAGGGTTCAACCTCTGCGGTCGTATATAGCTGCGCCCTGTGGAGCATCTGGTTATCTCAGTTATTTCCCGATTGGTACATTGGAATTCTGTTCTTATAATAACTTAGCTATCATAATGGATATTTGTATGCCCTACTTACCATGGAAGAGGGGCATTATGTTTTCTTATCTGTGTGTGTTGGTTACTATATATTCAGAAATAATTGTGTGCATTTATTATTTAAATATTTTGAAGAATGCACACAATGTGGGTTTACTTATTGACAAATAAGGGAAAGCTACAATCTACAGATATATGTATGGGATATATTAGATATAGAGTTCTGATTATTGAGTTGCTTACCCAGTTGCAGTATTTACATAGAAAAAACCTCAATAATATTTGAACTTGCAGTATTTCGTCTCTTCTTCAGTCCCTTATCTGATTATAGTATTCAACTAAGGCAGTTTACTATACATGTAGATGTGATGGTGTGAGCAAGGCATGGTGTTCAATGAATGTATCCTTGTTCTTTATATTCTAAGGTGGAACTGAGGTGAAGTCATGGACAGATATTGGACTAAGTACAGATAAATATATAGAGGGATTATCCCTGGATATTACTGATATTGATACCAAGACCCCAGTCTACTATGTTAGTTTGACAGCAGTAAATGGAGCAGGACTGGAAAGTTCCCCTGTGGTATCAACACCAATAGTGGTGGTGTTAGCTGACAAAGCAGGTAAATATATAGAGGAAATATCACTGGATATACCGCTACTGTAGTATATTGTGTTATTGTGGATTAATTTATTTTCATAGGTCCCAATTTTCGTGTATTGAGAAAAACTTCCATTTTGGTGGATATTTTATCTCCTGATTTTGCCAAGGTCTGCATACAACCTGATGGAAAATCTTCAATTTGTTGAATATTTTAATTTGTGGTTTATCTGTTCCCATGAAATTTGGTATCCAACAAATAATGAATCCACAGTAGAAATTCCTCTTTTTGTAACTTCATTGGGGTAGTAAAAGTGTTGATCAAAGGACATTTTGTATTAAGTTTTTCTGTATTTGTGTGCATTTGTATGAATGAGGGTCGTAATAGGAGGTACCAGTTCATGGTGAATAACATTAAAATAAATTGCCAAATGTCGTTAACGGTAAATTTTGGTGCATGACGATAAAATGTACACTTTCTTTTAGGCGATAAAAAAATTAACTGATTTTGACTGATCATTTTTTTTTCCAAAATTACCATAACAATAATTATTTGAGACTTCTGATGAATCACAGAAAAGTTTTAACCAATTTGACGTAAACGGTAGTCGAAATTGACGGTTTGATGCCTATTGGTAACGGGCATTCATACTCTCATTTATGCCTCCTATACATTTTCAGACAAAAAGCTTTATTAGAATTAAAATGGAATAAAGTATGAAAGAAAGTATAGAAATCATAGGAATAATAGCCTTACCTAGGATATGTAAACACAAAAATGTTGAACTCTATAAAAGTAATTTGAAGTTCTCACACACTGGCAGTTTCAGAGAGAAAATAATCTATGATATCAACTAATGAATTCAATGGATAGGGATAAAATTGAAAAAATAGGTTGTCATCTTATACATGCTTTTTGAAGAATATATTTCATATGAATGTATTAATTATTTAGGTATAGTTATTGACGGTACTGACGGCACAGACCATGATCCTGTATCTGACATCGGTATTGACATCGATTATCAATCTGACATTTCTACCGTCAGTGTACAGTTCAAAGGATTTGAGAGCCATCTTCATGGTGTTATGGCATATGAATGGGCTGTAGGAACAAGTCCAGGTGGACAAGATGTTACCACATTTTCATCTGATGGAATTTTACATGTAGAAGAGCAAAATATTGCTGGAGATGGTAATGAATATTCAATGTTTAATATTGGTATTGCAGCTCATCAGCATAGCATGAAGGATCAATTTTGATTTTCAAATTAGGTTCAATCTTGAAATGGCATAAGACATTGCCTATTTCCTTTTGTCAATTAATAGTCCCTTCTTTATTTACATGGTAAAGGAAATAAAACAATTAATTTAAGTCCTATTATTAGAAGCTTCTTAACTGTTTGTCTTTAATAGGCTGGGATCCTGGCTCACTGCTCAACAGAATTAAGAGTCAGGCAGACTTCAACAAAATGTATTTGTTTATAGGATGTTAGAATGATTGCGTCATTTCTTGGCACATGACAGGAAATATTTATATTGCCACAAGTTCATTAAAAATTATTTATAAATTCATAATTAATAGGAATTCCTGAAAAATATAGCAATTATAATCAAAATTTATTGATTAAATGGTGAATCACCAGTTAATTAACCATACAATTGATTATAATCTTTGTGTATAGCACATGGACAGTAATTCAGCTCTGTTCAGAGTTAAAAAGTGGTCACATGGAATGAGATCACCCCCAGTTTTTGGTGGGGTTGGTGTTGCTATGTCTTTATTTTTCTATTTTGTATAGTATTATGTGTCTGTTTATCTCTTTCATTTTTAGCCATGGCATTGTCAGTATATTTTTAATCAATGAGTTTGAATGTCCCTCTGGTATCTTTTGTATTGCGTCTGGCTGAATTGACTTGAAGATGAGGTTTGGCCAGGATGCCAAGCTATTTTTTTTGTCTTTATATTTCAATAAAAGAATGGATTATGTTCACCATATTTTATTTGTATGAATATAAAAAATCTGGTCTTTGATTAAAAATGTTTGTATTTCAATTATCTTTAATATTTTAAGGCATTACAAGCTCTGGATATGCACAAGTAAATGCTCAGCTAGAACCAGGAAAGACTTATTATTCTGCTATTAGAGGTGTAACCAATGCTGGAAATATAATAGAGTCTGTATCAGATGGAATTACAGTAGACTTATTGCCACCAGATATAGTTTTGGATAGGTAATTATTGTAAACTTTATCTGTCTATTTATTATACCCCCGCTTTGAAATACCCCCGCTTTGAAAAAAAAGGGGGGTATACTGTTTTACCTCTGTCTGTCAGTCCGTCCGTCCCATGAATATTTTTCGTCACATTTTTCTCAGGAACTGCACTACCAGGATTTCTGATATTTGGTTTCAGACTTGATATAAGTCAGCTATACCGTGTGATGCGTTTTCAGATTCATCACTCAACAACTTCCTGTTTACCGAACACTTGTATCATTTTTACACCTGATAGCCAAGTTGAAAATTTTCGTCACATTTTTCTCAAGAACTACACTACCAGGATTTCTGAAATTTGGTTTCAGGCTTGATATAAGTCAGCTATACCCTGTGATGCGTTTTCAGATTCATCACTCAACAACTTCCTGTTTACCAAAAACCTGTATGATTTTGCACATGATAGCCAAGTTGAAAATTTTTGTCACATTTTTCTCAGGAACTACAATACAAGGATTTCTGAAATTTGGTTTAAGGGTCAATATAAGTCAGCTATACCGTGTGATACGTATTCAGATTCATCACTCAACAACTTCCTGTTAACCGAACACTTGCATATTTTTACACTATTAATATTATCCACTTGCGGCGGGGGTATCATCAGTAAGCAGTAGCTTGCAGTTTCACTTGTTTATCCCTATTTTTGTATCTACAAAGTCGATAAATGAGATATAAGCTTGCAGTTTCCAGCGACAGCTTCAACAATGTATAATTTTATTATGAGGTACTATATGTGATCAGGACTAGTGGTGGGGCAATGCTTTCTGGTACATATGCATTTCTATAGAGGTTATTTCAGCCCTTCACCTTCAATCATGGTTCATTGACCATGTTGACTTTGAATGATTTACAGCTTACATGTGAAGTATTGCCATTTTATTTCAGAGTTTGCATTAGTATACTATCAAAATAACATAAAGACTAGAATTATCTTTGTGTCAACAGTTAATTATATCAAGTAAATCAGTTTCAGACTGCCTGTATTGTTTAGCCTATACTGCTTGTTTGGTGGAAATCAACATGAAAAATTTACAGGAAAGGTCCATTTTAATAAATATAAAGCTTTGCTTTGGACACATTGCTCTAACACTGAGTTTACCTATCTTTGCTTTTACTCCTTAATGCTGCATGTTTAGAAGGGAAGCAGTGCAAAACCAATATCCAGTCTGTGATCAACCCCTGACCTCCACACAAGGTGTTTTGAATAAAAAGACATGAGGATTAAATGGCAGCAACTGACCCAGCCAATTTATTTCAGATAATTATCTTGGGGACTAGTAGATTACACTGATACTTTCTACAATGTATTACTCTTTTTACACAGACTTTCTGATAAAAATGCAGCCAGTGGTGAAATTGGTTCAAGTTCATCAATGTATAAAAGTTCAACTGATTCCCTGTCTGCAATGTGGCACTATAATGATACAGACAGTGAAGTAACAAGGGCCTGGTATTCTGTTGGGACATATCCATACGCTGAGGACATATCACCTAGAACTGAAGTGAATATATTCCCTACACAAAGTAGTCACCTGGAGGTTAGCAGTATCACACCTGATATAACAGGTATAGTATATAATGTATTTGGGATTTTTATACCCAAAGGAAAGCTAAATGTACAAACATGCAAAAGTTCAATAAAAAAATGTGGGTTTATTTGTATTTTTTTTAATGAAATAAATTAGGTTCTGTAATCGATTAATTTATGTAAAATTAGAGCGAGAAAAAATCATTCTAAAAGAATTTGATTATTTTAATCAATCAATTCAAGATGCAAATAAATAACAAAATCTCTATTTTGATTTTTCAGGTAAGGCAGATTTTTGGTTCTCTTTTTTCTTTCTTTTTTATTCATCAATTAAACATTCCCTTTTTGATTATAGGCAAACCAAATATAATCAGTATCTGGGCAGAAGACAAAGCTGGTATAATTAGTCATACTACATTTGGTTCAGTTATCATTGATACCAGTAAACCAGGAACAGGATATGTGACTTGTCCTGAATACATTGGGGTAGGCTTAGAATAAGTAGTGTGAACATTAGACATGGAAGTATAATCATTCAATATGTAATCATGAAATGGCTGGTTAAACCTTACATTTAAGGTGTGAATTTTTGTTATGTATCATAATTGAAAATCTCTCAGCAATATGAAGTTGAAGAAAAACAGTAAAACAACATTCCTTTTGATATATAAATTGTTTCCTGGTATTCCAGGAATGTTTTGTCTCATGAACATCAACTCAAATTCTTATATATGGAATATATAGTATATTTACTTCTTGAATTCCAGGTGGAAACCCCAATATTGTGTGCATGGTCAGGATTTCTAGATGAAGAGAGCCCTATTCAGAATTTTATTATTACCCTTGGATCAGAACAAGGCTCCTCGGATATATTTGAAGAAACTCTCAATGGATTTGTTTCTTTTTATAGCATAAAAGGTATTTTATTGTAGATTTGCAAATAACTATATGATATTTAAAAATGTCTTTAAAAGTTCAATCATTACTTGTGCATCTAAATTGTGGATTGCTGTTAAAAAAGATATGTTATTCCTCTTTGAAGAATTTTTGTTTATGAAGTTTTGTTTAATCATTTTATCATCATGTTCTCAATTTCGTCTATGTTCCGTTGATAAGTACTTTTTCTGGATCTTCAATTTAAGTTAATTACTTTGTAATATTATGATTTATCAACATCTTTCTGGTTATTATGAAAACGTTTTTTTAGTTCTCTGTAATTATGTGAACTCTACCTTATCCAAAGTAAATAAAATACATATTACTGTAAATTATTGCCATGTTTTTATTATTGCAAAAAATGTGACAGGGTTATAATCACAATAATTAAAACTCGCATTTTGAAATTTTTTATATAAATCAAACAGGATTTTTCTGAATATCACAAAAATTACAGTTCCATTTTAGTCTAAAATGACAAAATTGCAATAATAAAAGCACACAATAATTTCTGAATTAACAGTTACTTTGTTAAAGAAAGAAATAATACAACTTATAGATTATTAAAAAAATTTCACATTGCATCTTGATATTTTTTTCTTTCTTAGGAGTGAATCCTCTTTTAGGCCACGGTAAATCCTACTATGTCACAGTAACAGCAATCAATTCAGTTGCTATGGAAACATATGCATTCTCTGGACCCATCTCCATAGATACAACACCACCTAAACATGGTAAAGTGGTGGACCTGCACACAGTCTACAGAATCAATGTTAAAGACAATAGTGAAACAGTGGCAATGAATGCTAAAATCTGCACTACAGATGAAGGTCACTATTTCTTTCAATTCCTGGCATTCTCTTACTTGAGGGTCATAATCCATACCTAACCCTAACACTAGTACTATTCCTTGTGCTAAAACAACCTCTTACCTAAACATTACCATAAATTACAGGGACCTCTTAAGTAAAAGAAGGCCCAATTCCTTGTATTGGAAATTCTGGACTTTAATATGTTGCTAGCAGATAAATGATTAATAATTTGCTAGTTTTTTCTTAAGTTTTTTTTAAACTTGAATAAACTTTATAAAAATGGTTTATATTTAGAGATTGGGGTATTTAATCTACAACTTACACCACAAGTACACTATTTAAATAGTGGATCCACACTAAGAACAATATTTAAATAGTGCATCCACACCATAATTACAATATTTAAATTCCCATTCATTATTTATAGACCGTATATATGAATTTAGAAAATATTGGAATTGAAGGACAATATGACTTGTTTGCTTATTTTGCGAGAATTTGGATACAGTTAATTCATTACTATTTGCTGGATACCAATTTTCGTGGTCACAAGGGAACCACAAATTGAAATGTTCAACGAATTACAAATTTTCTATTGGAATGTATGCACACTTTGGCAAAACTTTTAAATCAAATATCCATAAAAATGCAAGGTTTCCTCAATCCATGAAAATTGACAAACACAAAAACAAAATGAATTTACAGTATTGTAGTTAGAATTGAGTAAAATTTGAGCTAAGAAATGAATTTCAGAACACCTTATATTACATGTGAATTCAGGATCAATTATTAAAGAACTTCATCCTTTAATATTACTTACTGTAATTGATTTTCTTATAACTGATAATCTTTCTACTACATAATGTGATACATTAGATGCTGTTTGTTCAGAGTCCCTCACTTCTGTATCAGCAACATGGCAGCTATTTACTGATGAGGAATCAGGGATTGTTGGGTTTGTATAAGAAATATATACAAAAGTTATTTGTGATATTAACCACAAATTATTCCTTCTTTTTTAATTGCATTGTTTGAAAAGGAAACCAAATAATTATTAATGGTTTACCGATGCAGATTTGTAAGGGGAACATGCAAGGCAATGTTAGGCAGTGAGGCTTTAGTCCCCTCCACCTAAATCAGCTTTATATATTCATTGCAAACATATATGTTAATATAAATAATATTATGTATGCTTTATGTCTCATATTCTAGTTTAAAACTAAAGTATTTCTTGATTTGATCAGACAAGTTCTTTATGAAATTGAATCTTCAGTTCAAATTTTGATACTGACTCTAGTATTAATACAGTAATGTTTTCTAAAAATTGAAGTACGCCTTCTCCTTTCTTACCTCTACTTTCATAACTATTGAAGACAATTTAGGTAAGACTTTCTTTCTAAATGAGATTTATGTTGATAAATGCTTCAGTTTTGTTAGTTTTTCTTGGACTGTGTAACAATAGCATGTTTCAGTATCATTTATTTGATTATTATTTTAAAAAATAACAGGTACCAGATAGCAGTAGGAACAACACCAGGGGGAGGACAGATTAAAGCTTTCTTTGATATATCTAAGGATGCTAGACATTATACAGTATCTGGGCTGAACCTGATGGGATATAGAAAGGTTACCTAATGATATTGTATTCCTTTTTTTCTTCATTAAAATTGTAGTACTGTAGGACTGGTATATGATATAACTATTAATATTTTTGTAATAATGAAATAAGTTGTCTTTGATAACAAATCTTCAGACAATATATAGAAATTACCATCTCTGTCCATTTAACTTTCACTCTGTTAAAGGGGCACTAGCTACGAAATATATAAAAAAATCTATTTTGCTCAATCATTAATGAAATGCAAATAGTGAAATAATAATTCGCTTTTAGCAGCCAGTATGGTTTAATTCTGTCAAAATAAGCTAAACTTTGCAAGTGAATAATTCGACCTCATTGAACTCATATTCATGTGAACTTCAATTTAACCCCTTAGCTTGATATGGATAACACGTGAATTGTATGTGTAAAGTTATTTAAAGGAAAGGAATCTCAACCAACATTGAAAGTGAAACAAAGGTAAATCATTTAATTGACTGATTTGACCCACAAAATAATCTTTCTCATAAGGTACAAATTATGATAACAATTATTTTTCATCTATAATATAGAATTAAATAGACCTAGGAAAATCCAGCTGCATGAGTTTGCTTAATCTATTTATATCTATACTTATGTTTACATCGCTTATATGGTCATCGAATGACTTAAGAGGTCAACTCGATGGTTAATTAGATGGCGTCTAGACTAAAATATACACGAAACTACGTATTTTCATGCTAGTGCCCTATTTATTGTTTATTTTAGACTTTAAATAGTTTGTATAAATGTTTAACATTGTTATAAATCAAATATGAGAATTTGATTAAAATCGATGAACATGAATGTGACAGCTAATGCCCCTTTAAATAAAGGGCTTTGTCCTTGCAAAGTTTTGTTTAACCTTTTTAGACTTGTAAACCAATTTTAATCATCCCAACAGACAATTTTTTTTTCTGGTAGTTTAAATCTTTAATTCTCACCTTTAAGACTTTTGAGAACCAAAAATGTCTTTTCAATATGATGTATTGTTAATAGATGTTTCAGCCAACATGGTTTTTACGAGTAATGTCCCTTTAAACATTTTTTTTCAAATCAAACTTGGTCATTGTAACTTTAATATTGTACCCCCATTCTGAAGCATGAATATTGGTTTACTCTATTTATCTATTAGATTGTCTGTGTTTCCATCTGAGTGTCAAAATGTTTTATGTGTTTAATTGGTGTATTTATTACAGGTTTATGTATCTATCAGAGGAACAAATGGAGCTGGAGTTTCAAGTTTGGCTACTTCCAATGTACTTTATATCTCCTACTTGAGTCAAGGACTTCAGCCATTATCACATATTGCAATCAGTGATGTACTGGAAAACTCTGATGCTGATGTGTAAGATTTTAGTTTAATCATAAACAGTTCTTGTGATCTATTCGAATTTCATATAATGCAAACTTGCCTTTATATAGTTTGTTATAGAAGTCATCCTGAAAGGACAATAATCACTTCACTTCTGAAAGAAATTTTGAATTTTATTATAATGTCTGTCGGTTTTGTTCACTCACCATTGTCAATGGAATGAAGTGTTGTGTGACCTGTCATTCAAGTGAGAGGTAATGCTACAGTCCCTGTAACGTAAAAGTTAACACTTTTTTCGTTCGGGAATCGTACGTACAGCGTTCGTGAATCGTTCGAATAGAGTTCGGTTATCGTTCGTACACCATTCGTATAGCGTCCGTACAACGTTCGGTCAGCGTTCGTTAGTCGTCCGTTCATCGTATGGTTAATGGCACCGTTTATAGGGTTTTGTTTATCGTATGGTTCATGGTATTGTTAAGCGTTTTATTTGTCGTATGGTTCATGGTATGGTTTAACGTTTCGTTTATCGTATGGTATATGATATCGTTTAGCGTTTCATCAATCGTATGGGATATCGTTTTGTTAAGCGTCTGATATATATGTTAGGGTTTTATTTCGGAAAGTTATTTCAATTATTATTTTGAGTTAAAATGATTTAATCTAAAAACTGCGGGATAAAAAAAAACAATTATTAGTTTGGATTGGATTAAATCTCCAACTAATGTCATTACGGAACATATATAAATCGAAGGGGAAACGTTTCCTCCCATCACATTTTGACATGAATAACATAAAACCAAATACCCCGATATAAATATCTCTTTGTCCTCTGTCTCGTCCATTAAATATTTCTCTGATCCAAATATTTCCTTGACACAATACATTATATATAATGTTCTATAAATGAGGCTTTATATGAGATACACGTTTTATATCTATATGTATCAAAAAAAAACAAGACATCCATGGTATTTGTTCCCCTCAATGTCAGAGTCTAATATAAACCGGAAATTGTCAGGGATTCGCTGAAAAAATCTATGGAACCAGCATCACTTGTGATTCCTGCTGACGGTGTTAAAACTGTTATTTTGACTGTAAAATGTGCTCAAGTCCATGTTTTAGTAAAATACAGAATTAAAAAATAACTCTACCTTTCTTATATTTCTTTTTTTAGAGGTAAGCTTCTGGCTTAGTTTCACATATTCTAACGCAAATCATTTACCTTAAATAACCAATCAATTGTATTCTAAAAGATGTTCAATGTACGAATACACGAAATATTTGTCACTGGACGTTATGCATGCAATCGATGATCAAATACAAGTCTACAGTGTTTATAAACAGGCTGCATTTGTATATATGAAAGAGACTAAATAATATAAGTTTTCTTATTATTTTAATATATTTGAACATATTCTATATATGGTTGTTATTGAAATAACAAATATCACATGCCTCTATAAAAAATTTTATCGACGCATAATTTTTCCTTTCATCGTGCATAGCTCATTTTCCGATTCCCTTAAGGTTTCTAACGATCTCCTTATTTATTACATTTTAAAATTAAAATTCTACACAAATTGCCAACACTTTTATTCTCCGGCTAGACTGCGTAAAAGATGAATACTGTTTTATTTGTGTATCTATCCAAGATACACTTTTTTCTTTATTTTTTTTATTGATATCTCGAGAGAAATAAGAGCTTCAGAACAAAAGCAATGGGATTTCCATTATAATTTATATTTCCAAGGGTTGTAATTGGTTAAAAAAAAATTATCGGGACTCTTTTCGCAAGTGTCAAAGATATTGCTGATGATATAAGTTTCACAAAAATCTGACATAAATTGTACACATGACAGTGCTAACTAGACCGGACAGACGGACGTCCAGTATTTCCATGTCCCCTGCAAGCTTCGAGATAAGTAATCAAAAATCCCATTGGGAGGCTCAAATTCCGTGAAAGGAGGGTTACTTCGATTCCTATATTCCGGAGTTATATATATATAGAAGTACATCTGTAATGGGACTGATTTTAAATGGTCGAATATAGTATTGGATGTGAAACTTTAACATCAAATATTGCTGAATTGAATGATGGTAGTTTCGAGAAAAAAATAAAATTCTGTTGGAAATAGAAAATATATTTTGGTGAATATTTTGAAATTAAACAAAACATTAGTCTAGGGGAGTACACATACATACAGGGCCGGAAAATGTCCGAAAAAAATAAAAATTTCTGCATAAAATGTTTCGTCTCGCTTCGCTCGGTGTCACTTTTGCATCCACATCGTTTCAACCCTGGCTACGCCACTAGGATGGTAGTACACGCTAGTATTTTGTATTTTGTCCTTCAAAGTTAGTCTGTCTGTTTAATAATTTACTGTTTAAGGAGAATTATTGGTCTTTTGCAAAAAAAATAAAGAATAGCATGAAAATGTGCTTACGATTTCATTCCGGCAGAGAGAAATTTGTTTTATTTTATTTCAGAAGATTATTTAGCACAGATGTAAAAAATACAATTTACAAAATTTGTTTAGTTTTTTTAAGCACATGGTAGATGAAACTTGTATGATCTAACTTTTGTCAGAGGTCTGTGAACTATTGAAAATAGGACATTCTGGAAAACACAAGTCTCTTTATAAAATGCTTGTAAAATTCCGTTACATGTGGTACGTTAATATTTAAATACATTTCTGTTGAATAACTAAGACAGTGTAAAACAGTTATTGAAATTCGCCTGAAAAGTGAAAACGAATAGTGATTATCTAATTAAGTTTTCAAATATCGAATATATAAATAAGTCTCTGAATTATAGATATTTCATATCTTTTGGATAGTTTTGTGGTGTATCGTAAATTATACCATAGCTTTTGTTGAAACTCCCGGCAATAACCTCACGAGACGAAGTCGAGTGTGGTTGCCGAGGGGTTTCAAAAAAAGCTATGGTATAATTTATGAAACACCACAAAACTATCCAAAAAAATATGAAATATCTGTTTTAACCTATCGCATATATTGCTGTTTAAAAATGTGTATTTCATATATTTTTGTTAGTTTTTACTTTAAAAATACTTTAATAAGAATCAGTCAAATTACCTTTTTTGGACCTTACACATTAAGCTCCGCCTACTTTCTGAAATAAGCACGGGCTTCTGAAACAGCGGGAACATCAGTTAGACAAGATTTTTCGACAGCGATGGATGCACATCTACATTGGTGACGGGTAACGTTACAGTCAAAAGAAATTGGATGTTTTGCATATGGCTGCAAGAGATATTTTAAAAGTTTTCCGGAACCCCATATTAAAAGTTGAACTGCAAAGGGTTAGTGATTTTTTTTATTTTATCAAAATATTAAATGTTAGAAATGTTTAAAATTTATTGTTGATTAATTTTATAATTATCACGGTGGGTATGGTTGTCCTGCGAGAGAACGTACTGTGCTGGTGATTTGGTCCTGACAGGTGCTGGTGATCAATGAAAAAATGTAAACAAAGACGAAAATAATGATTTTTGACGTTTTCACTCATAAAAAATGGAAGAAAACGGTTGAGATTTTTCAATTTTGTTTCTTATGGGTTCATATGTAAACCATTAAAAAGTTGACCCTCTAAACTTTTTCAGTAAGCGTAACACAGAAATGCTCATTTTCAGAAAATCTCGAACTGAAAAAATAAAACAAAAATGCTGATAGAGTCCGCTTTCTATACCGCAATCCACGCGACAAAACTATTTTGTGAAAAAACATTGCAATTTATTAACATTTAGCATTTTCTCAATTTATTCATGTCCTGATACTGTGCTGGTGGGTCCTGTCATTGTGCTGGTGGGTCCTGATACGGTGCTGGTGATTTTGGATAAGAAGTTGGTCATATTTGAAACAAATGTTACAAAATCAATAAAATTGGGCAGATAATTTTTGTCAATAGGATCTATGACTCCTATTTTAGCTCTTGTGCATCCATTTGGCTGTTTAATATGTGTTTTGAAATGATCGTAACTTGTATTAAATAATTACATAAAAGGGCAACATCTTTCGTCCAATATCAGATAACAATATATAGTATCTAAAATAAGAATAGTTTTATTAAGATATTTTAAATGCCCCTTACATTGATGCTTCAACAATGATCAAAGCCAATGCCGCATAGACATGTTTGTTAGCGCTCCGCATACCCCTCCCCACTTCCACCCAACCAACCCTCCTCATTTCCTCCTTCATTGTTACAGTGGTGTACCAACACAACAATTTATTACATAAAATAATAACACAAAGACACACATTATTGAATAACGAATGCTTGCAGGTACTGAAAGCTAGTTCAAAGCCGCATTTTCAACTAATAGATAAACCATGTTCTCATATACAAAAATCCCAATCGTGTAGATTAAAAAAGTCTCAAAACTTAAGTTCACATTTTAATGTTTGATGAAGCAGAACTTTAAAAGTGTGCAGTGAATCTTGTGCTCACAACAGTTATTGTCATAATTATGTTTACATAAGACTCATAAAGGAATTAAGAAGGTACCAAGCAATATTTTACAGTTTAATTTAATGATCATGAATGGAAGGAAATGGTACGTAAGTTTACATAGGACAAAAAGAAATTGATAGTATTTTTTGGCGAAAGACTTAAACGCTTCCTTGCATTATATAGTACAGCTCTTCTATAAAAGCATGCAAAAAAAAAAAACTTTGATTGACTTGCTTGCTATGTTTGCTTGGATGTTTTCAAACAATAGGTAGGCGGAGTTTCAATACATACTGGGATTTGATTGGACAAATACAAACTGACAGGAATTGAAGTTAATGTTTATTTTCCAAATAAATTGTAGTATATAGTAAACAGACTACTTACCTGTCGTTTACAAACATCCAAACAATCATAGCAATCAATTTTTATCAATGGTTTGCTTTGCATATATTTATAGAAGAGCTGTAAATTCTAAAAAAAAAGAAATTTTGTTGTCGTAGATGGTTAAATCCTCAACAAAATCACAATATCTTTGTTGGAACGAATAAAGGTTTTAAATCAAATTTTCGTGGACTTTTTAGCTTCCACCCTGACGAGACATGTTAGCTGTTCGTATGCTGTTGCACCTGACGCACGGAAACTTTCACATTTCCATCTTCTTTTTCTGAAATATTTTACCCAGCTCATACTTGACAGGACTGTTATCCTAGTAAAAGGTGTAACCAAAGAATTGAACACAAGTTAAAAATTCCATAATACTATATAATTCATTTTATGTGTCAATTTGTTCGAAAAAGTCGAAAAGAAGAGAGATTTTTTAATGCCATGATTATCTGCCGCGTTCTAGATCTATGCTTAGCATTTATTTCAGATGACATGGACTCCTCACCCTGGTGACCCTGCTGCCTTTCATAACTTTATCCGTATAGATATATTAATAGATAAACAAAAGGCTGCAACTGGTATTTGATTCGTTGTAACGAGAATATTTGTGGTGAATGGAAACTGTGAGGGTCAAAATCTTAAATTGCTTATAAATGTTGCTGGACCCAGTTTCGTTATCTGATCTGAATTTTCTGAAATGTGCAAGGTGATAGACATTTTGATTTTTTTTACTCGGTAAGTTTTGCCCTAATTGCTTGAACATTTGCAATATTAAAGCCGATTTCAATGAGTGTGTAGACAAAGGGAATATCTTTGGTTATCTTGCTTGCTGAACAGAAAAGTCATTGTTAGGTTATGTAAACTACCCTACTTTAAGAGTAGACTAGTCCGACAAATGACACATCTTTCTGTCTGTAGGACCAGGCTAATTCGAAAGGAGGGTATAGACCTTACCTAACAATGACTTCACGGTTTAGCTAACAAGCAAGCTAACCAAAGATATAACATTTGCCTACATACTCAATGGAATCGGCTGTAACTAAAAACTCGAATACATTTTAACAGACAGTGGTCTGGTTGGTTGATGAATATTGTTTTTCCTAGATTCACTCTTGAAAAAATCATTTGGTAACATTTGGTCATTGTAATACGGACGCCAAGACAATAAATGAACCTCACACGATCCCTCGACACAGTTGAGCTTATATATGATCTTATAGCGATTCGGGTTGAAAATCAGTTGAAATTAAGCCAGTTATTTGTATGTGTAGATTTATATTGTTTTAAACTGTTATGACTTTTTAAAGTTAAATCTAGGTGTTTAATCTAAGAATTTCTTTTTTAAACTTATTTACTTGTTTTATACTCAATTGGTAGTATGAAGTTACGAGATATTTTAATTTTTGAAATTGAAGGCACAATTAACAAAGCAAACGTTAGTTTCAAATACTTTTAAATAGATTTTTAAGGATAATGTACCCTTGTGTTGATCCCATGCTAAACATAACAAAAATTTCTGTACAAAGGTCTGTGAATTTTCTACAAAAATAGTGATTTTATTTTCACCAAATTCTCTTTTTCTACTAAATACAATAATGAACTATAAATAATAATGCTTTGCAAGAAGTTTCCCCTTGATACATGTATATGTACAAAATTATATCTCTATTATTCATTGTCTGTGCTGTTTTGATACTATTGCAGTTCGCACATTTTCGTAATTGACAGGCAACAGGAGGGGGTGATAAACCATACACGAAAATATAAAATATTGATCTAAGTACTTAATTTGCATCTCTGAACCCCCACCCCGGCTTGTTTTTTAGGAGGGTGTCTAAAAATGGTCGATTACAGACAGCCGAGTACGCATTTTACTTTCCAGGCGTGTTTACGTTGATTGTTAAAGTCCTGAAAACGGATAGATAGAAACAAAAATGTTTGATTTATCTGGCTTTAGATTCAGTTTTTTAAATATAAATTAAGTCTACATTTTAATATAATAATACTAAGAATTCACAATATAAAAAAATGCAGAAAAAAAATGGAGATGTGAAATATCTTAATAAGGAGTCAATACTACAGAGATGGTGTGTTTGACACACAAAACTTAAAAGCTTAGTGATATTACCAATATTAAAATAAAAATGTATTTTAGTTTGGTAGTTTTTCCATTTACTCATTTTCAATCATAATTAAGGCACATTTGATTTTTTATTCATAAAAATATTTAAATATAGAAAAGTAGGACACATTGTTCACCTCCTCCCCTGTAATTCTTTATCAAAAATATTTATTTATTTTGGAATTTTGAAATGAAAAAGCTAAGAAATCTTAGTTTTGTTAATGTTCTCTAGGTTATCTCGTCTTCGTTCTCTGACATATTCTCTGACATATTCTAGACTGCCCTTTCATAAAATAGTGATTTTTTTTAGTGTTCTATCGAACTTTCGAAAAAAATACCTGATAACCGTTCAGACAGAAAAAATATGTTGAAAAAATCTTACAGATACAGCAAGTGATTCTTAATAGCTGTAAGATACATTTTTCTTTTAAAATACAACTTTTAAATCTTACGGGAAACTATTCCAAGCTTAACACTTTCACTGTAACCTCGCTCTAACTTATCCCCCATCCCCCAAAAAAAAACCAAACAAACAAACCCGCAATACTATTGTCATTCTTATAGTCAGCACTCAATTTTTCACAAACAAATGTGTTTTAAGCTGCTAAAGACATATGATTCAAACGCTCAGAAAGTCCTTTCTTCTATATTTTTGCTCTCCATTTTTATACAAAACCTTTTACATTTTTATTTTATGGGTTATTGTTGAAGGTCGTACAATGACGTATGGTTGTTAACACATACTTTCTTTGGTTTCTTATGGAAATTTGTCCATTGACAACAAACATACAACATCATCTACTTTATATAAGTATTGTATAAATTACAACGTATTTTGGCGATCTTGCAAAATGATCGTAATCCCGAAAATCGTAGACATATTTTCTTATCTTAAAAGGGGGCAAGAAGGGCTCCATTAACAGGCCAATAAATAAAATCACAGTTAATTATAAAAAGAATAAAAAATAGGGTTTTTTTTTTCTCTCATAATAACAGTAAACAGATTCATAACAATGTCAATTTCAAGAAAGCAGACAACAGTTAATTACTAGTAGTCAATAACAGTACAGCATTAATGATCTTGACTGAATATTTGCCACTTTTAACTAAAATATATAGGCACAGAACCAGGACATAGGAGCACAGAACCAGGACCGTTTTTCTTATCACCAGCACATCGTCAGGACAATTCCGTTTAACGAACTTGCACGACTTTTGCAATTTTATATTGTTGTAATATACTTTGCATGGTACTTATGACGCATCACAGAAAAATTAAGCAACAAAACAGTCGTTTTATTGCCGTTCTGATACAATGTAAACAAACCCACCAGCACAGAATTAGCACCCACCAGCACCCGTCAGGACCAAATCACCAGCACAGTACGTTCTCTCGCAGGACAACCATACCCACCGTGATTATGTGGAAATTTGAATCTCAAGAATCTTTTGGTGAGTTTGGATGAATAAATCCACGTTTTTATTTGTACCAGAACCCCAGGTCGACGCATTAATTAACAGGGAATTCAAAATGTCCACGATTAAAATCGCATACAATGTATATTCTAGATAATTTAAACAAAATGTTCAGCTTCATTTTAAGGAACCTTTCTATTTTAATTCTCAAACATAATTGTTATTACTTAAGCAAGCTCGTTAACAGTTTGGATTTATATCAAATCGTATGAAAATCCAGGATTTTTAAAGGGGGAGGGGTCTAGCAAGTCAACATTTAAGGTAAAACTATATTTAAAAAAAGGACTCCGCATCTACCATACATGAAGCTCCTTGAAAAGGGCGTGCCTTCCGCTCCTTTCTCCCCAAAAAAATGTGCCTCGGCAATTTAAAACCCTTTTACCAAATATATTCAGTCGTGTAGCTGTACAATGGAGGCTATGGGACTACACTCTAAGTAGACATCAGATTCTGAATCATCGAAAAACAACTTATATTTTCATGTATAATTTGATAATTAAATTTTAACACATTTATACCTTTTTTAAATTTGTTCTTGACAATTTTTTGTTTATTTGAAAATATAGGGAAAACGGAGTTGGTCAACGTGGGTTCGATTCCCACCCTAGGCATTCATTTATATCGGCTGGTGCAAAGCGGGCAGTTTAGCTTAGTGGCCCCACATTGACTCTGTTGTTCATGTCAATTTAAAAAATTCAGGAGGCCTCATTTAGGTCTTGCCATCTGTGTTTTTCTTTTCGAAAATCATGCACAACAAGCTATGGTATAATATTCGGTTATTGAGATTTATACACTTGTTACATTCCCATAGGTTACATTGTACAGCTATAGGTTAACTTTAATATACACGCTTGTAATTTGTTTTTACTGTCAGACAGGTGTCTGCTGGCATCCGATTGAACATCAGTTTAATGTAGGCGTAACAATCTATCATATCTATCCAATCAGATGTCTTGGCATTGTGACTGTGATAACATACGGTCCACAAAGTTTAGTTTTTTTTTTAATAATGAATTATTAATATAATTGCAATAAAAACTATTCATACACTAGTACTACAAATGTATAAATAAACAAACAATATCCTGCCCAAAAATTACTTTTAAGACACTATATTATACCAAATAACTATTGACAAATTAAGACAGCGTAAGAATAAAATAATAACATTAGTTACAATTATTACAATTTAACGGAGTCTAGTATAAAGTAAAATCACAAAAATATTAGAATGATAGTCCCAGCGATTTAACAAACTGATCATGAAAAGGACAGTGTTGCAATTGTTGGCCAGGAACTTTCCGGTACGTCTAAAAACAAACGAGGCCGCCTGTGTGCACTAAGCTCACAAAACTGCACTAAGACCATGATTGAACACAATAGCAATATTTCTATACTAATGACAAGTCCTATGTTGGTGGGCTTGTCAGATAAAAATAGAGAATGCCTATATTTAAGAATAAAATAGTGGAGAAGTGAGCAAAGATAAAGAGTCATACCAGATAAAAATAAAATAATTATAATTTCTGCCAAAAAAAGTCCCGTATTTTAGAATTACGCAGTAATTGAAATCGGATTTAGATTAGATTTGTGATCATTAATTGGAATTTATTAAGACTTTTAAAAAAAATCTATTTCTTTAACTTTATAGTTACTTTTTTTAAGTCGGCATTATTGAAACCTACAAAAATTGCTCAAACTTTTATTCTCTGACTAGACAGCATGAAAGACCAACACACTTTTATAAGTCAGTGTACACACGGTGTTTTCCAAACTGGTAATTACTTCGCCCAGGGATATGAATTTGACATTAAAAGTCCCTCAATAGCCGGCCATGTCATTTCCGTATACTGTAGATGGAACGATTGATATACATACACCAGACATACATGTTCGAATACAGGTAAATTTTATTTTTTTGGAGGACTCTTAAGAGGGGTGCGTTACATGTGCGGTAATTTAAAAAAAAATCCAATCTTTTATTGTTCTTAACTGCGCTACATGCAAATGCAAAATAATTAGTGTTGTCTGTTCAATTCAATTTATTTATGAATTTTAATTTATTCTCCAGTGGCAAATATTTCATTCATGTTCATGACGAGAATAGTTTACATTAATTTTAAATATAATAGGAAGAACTTCCAACAGTCGTTCGACAGTAAGATTGGACGTAAACTTGAAATACCACTGGATAATGAGGGTAGATTTAATAAGGATAGAAATTTAGCCTTGCAACAGCTCGCTACAGTGGGACCACTAAAATAATCAAATCAAGAGTTTTCAATTTGCAGAGAGCAATGGTCCTCTCAATCTACTCTGATGTCGGCCATCTTTATTTATACGTGTAGTTTCCAAAATCTCATAACGAATCTAATTTAGATAAGATCATAAAAATCGTATATTAAGTAACGGTGATAATTTTGTTAAACTGTATTGTTTATTTTGTCCGAGTTTTTTTGGTGTGATATTCTACACTATGCGACCGCTCTCCTGCTTGATCTCGTGAGAATAAGTTCAGCTTTTTTTTTCTGTATAGGTTTTTTTCTATTACAAAAATCTGTATGTTGACTCTTAATGTTTTGATTGATATGATTCGTTGGGTTGTTGTCGTATTAATGTATACCTTTAAAATTATTTTCAAAACCAAAGGATTGATTGGGTATAGAAATCTTCACATCTCTTGACTTCTCCCGTCCGACAGTATATCTTTGCTAAAATTGGATGTGGACGTTTGGTTGTTCGGTTGTATAAATATGCAGCCTCGTTTGGTCGAAATAAAAATAGTCTATGCATGGTGTAGTGAGAGTTTCGCGCTATCTATATCCTAAAAAAACATTTGAATAAATCGTTGAGGGATTATACGAACTTCGATTGAAATTTCTACACAACATAAAAGGTCACCTGCATCTCCAAGTAAGCCAGTCGCATTGCTGAATTTAACACTTTAGAAGAAACTAAACGGCCAAAATAAGTTAAGTCTTATTTTAAATTGTTGTCGACTTCTTTCGTCCATTTTTGCTTTTATGACAACTTTACCAGATATATGTATATATAAAGATTTGACACAGTAGTTATTCCACCAAAACGAGCCTAACTGCATGTCGTTGCTTTACGCTTCAACATATGAATTTTTGTATTTACTCAAGGGAGATTGTTTTCTGTTCTATACTGCCCTTCTCCTAGTTTGGCTGTATACAATCTAACCCCTGATATGGACTACTTTATTAAATGTTAACAAACAAATAAATGCAAAGAGAAAGATTCGGAAAGAAATTCTAAAATTTGAAAAAAATAAGATACACAAAAATGGAAAACAGTTTTAGACAATTATCATTTAAGAACTATATATAATTAGCATGCATCACTAAATAAGACTGATAAATTGATTGCTTCCGTAATGTCCAGTGGAAATATATCACGCATATTCACGACGAGATGTGAAATTGATCGACCTGAAGCAAATGATTGATACATCACTAAGATAGAGAGTTAGCTAGAGGTGTATGCCGTACTAGAATAAAGTTGAAAATGACCAACATCTTGAGGTAAGCTATTGCCCCCCTTTTTCTCTACAGAAAACGCACGCCAAAAACATAACATTACAATTAAAAGATATAGGTTAGAAAGTCACAAAAAAAGGACAAAACGTCAATATATGGATTGGGTTTTTTTTTCGGGATTTTTTTTTGTTTGGCAAATTTATTTTTAGATCTTCATGCTAAAATAATAGTTGGTTAAAGTCAGATATAAATATGTAATGTTCATTCATATTTATATTGATATATGTATTGGAGAAGACGTTAGACGTTACTAAGTTCAACACTTGTGTCTAATCCATTTGTCATTTTTGAACATTAAAATATGATCGAACTAAAGAATCATGATATGATTTTAAAGAAAAGAAATAAACCAACACATTTTTTTTTTATATCAAAATTGAAAATCCAACTGATTAAAAGTTGTGTTGCCCCCAAAAATTCTATCCTAGAAAACAAGTACTTATAGTTTTTCAAAATGTCCAAATATAGCCCGTTTTATAATCGCGCAGTGGAGATAATTGTTATATTTCTATTTAGACATTACACATTTTATCAACCGTTTCATGGATCAGAACTATTTTTGATGATTACGAATCCGTGGCTTCGTTGCACATTTAACGCTAAATACATTTTTCAATTCTTTAATTACACTCAAACACAAATATGCTTAAATGAGGGCAAATTAAAAATCAAACGCAATAAATGACAGAATAGAGAGGAAACTAATAATAATAGGACGTACGTACGCCAATTTATGACCCAATTCATGAGGGCGTGCCAAATTGTAACGAATGTCCAATCAGATTTTTCGGTTGTTCAAAGTTTGACGTGCGTTTATGTTTGAATAGTGTTGAGTGTATTTTACATTTATCATTTCAGAGTCTTTAATATCTTACTATGCTATATGGATTTTGCTCATTGTTGAAGGCCGTACAGTGACCTTTGATTGGTCATTTCTACGTTATCCAGTCTCTGGTTAAATTCTCTTAGTAGACATTATCCCATCATTGATGATCAGGTGTGATATAAAAAAGAAAACTGCAGTATCATATCTCGGATATATATCTAATATTAAATATAATAAAGAACAGATTGAGTACAACAAAAGCTTTGCATGTCTTATAAAATCCTTGACGCTGTCTCCTTTCAGACTATCAAACACTGTCACCCTAATTGTTAACGTGGTATTATATATGATAACTTGCTGTAAATAATAGTAAACTAAGTATTTATTAACAGTACGCTCTTCCTGTTTTAGTTGTGGTGATATAGAAATCTTAATACCATTGATACACAATTGAGAAATATGGTGCAGTTCTTCAAATGCAGATTTAAACCTTATTAATACTAAACCCAGTCCCACATGCAGCTGTGGTCATCCTGTTGAGGATATTATTCACATTTTTTGTGAAAATTCAGTGTCCTAAATACTGTTTCGGGTTCGATCGTAACCATTACATAAAAAATAATTATGTTTCCCGGGGAAAGCTTATGTTCCCGACCAGTTCTCTGCCTTAAGGTGGTATGGGTGTCTTCCTCCATCTTGGATTGTAAAAAACAGAGAATCAAAGGTCCAGATTTTCCATCAAGTGTGCAAAATTTGATGCAGGAATGCAGATGTTTAATGTACATTTTCATTTAAAAGTACCAATTTATAAGAATATAACTTCTAAATATTGATATTTTTGCAAATGCTAATTATTTTTGGTTGTTTTTATTTATTTTTTTTAATTGGCATTTTAAGGGGAGGTAACTCTAAAAAAGTGCATTTTCTGAAGGATTCTGTATGGAATTTTCCTATTTTGTATTTTAGCCGGAAAAAACGTACGGTGACCCTATCTTTTCTTTTGATATTCTCAAAGCAGTGTCTGAAAGCTATCTTTTCCTGAAGTATTTAACAATTCTATCATTTTGTTTAGTTTCTAATCACAAAATGGTGTTTTTTCCTGTATAATCCATACAAAATGTGTCATTTTGTCCCGTCCTGTAGCTTGAGAAAATGCGCGGTGACCTATCATTTTTATTATATTTTTCAACATGTATCAATAGATACAACGTTTTGGCAAAGTATGAACAAATTCTATCATTTTTATTTTAGACTCCCATACCACCTTAAGAAACCATTAACATCCACTTCAATTTTAAGTAACATTTCAGGACTTTCACTTATAAAAGGAATATCGGTATCTTGAAAAAAACAAGTGAACACATCTCTCCCTTTCCAAAAGTGTGCATTGACATTGCCTATAATATTTTCACTGTAAAAGATTGGTCGTTGGTCAAGCTAGGACTACCAGGGTTAGAATCAGATGACGTATGCCGTGAAATGTGTATATCATCTGGTGGAGTCTGCATCAGGGCAGGTAAAGCTGTCATGATGGTTAACATGTGTTTCTTCATAACGGGGAAAATAAAATAAATGCGTGAAATACACTAATAGTTTATTACCTTTCCGTATTAATAGTTTCAATCGCTTGTTTTAAAGCGAGCGGTATATTGTAAAAGGGAGTCGTTCGTCTTTTATACGATAACACTGTTGTATACACAAACGACTTCTTCCTAAACGACTTAAATAGTGTATGTTTGTTTCAACAATAACGTTTAAATCGTGCCAAATAATATAAACGGTATCTTTCTACTGATTATGACTTGTTTTTGAACTAGTAAATAATGTGTTGGCGATTTTTTTTTTTAAATATCAGCTTATAATTAATTCCTAATGAAATATGAAAATATCTCGTTATAAATGAAGTGTTATGTGTTTGATTTAGATTCGGATCCACTTAATATTCTTGTGCATTCAAATATCTATAAAGGCAAAGAGCATTTAAGTCAAGAATGAAGTAATATAATTTTATGTGATAACGTATAACTAATTTATCATGTTTATATTAAAAGAAATATAAAAAAAACAAATCATCGTTTAAATATGACTTGCAATAAAACTTTAATTGGGTTCACATACATCCGTGTACTTTAAAAATCAACTTGGGTGCTATCATTTGCAATAAATCTAAAATTGGGTTTACAGCTAGACATCCGTGTACTTAAAAAGACAGCTTACGTGCTTTGACTTGCAATAAATCTAAAATTGGGTTCACAGACATCCGCGTACTTTAAAAGACAACGTGGGTGCTTTAAAAATAATTCGAAATTCTTGGTGATCTATACCTTGAAATGCTTAATTTGATTTAAAATGTATATGTTTAATGCAACTCAAGTTACTTTTTTTTAAGGAAACGATGAAAAGGGGCATTTAGAACCCATAAGTCAAGAAAAAAGACCCCACCGTGGTCAAGATTAAAACAACGAAAATACAAATAAAAGTCCCCAAAAACTCCAAAAATAGACATAAAAAAAATCAACTGATTTTGACGAATCATGATATATGGTTTCCAATTATTATAACGGTAATTTATCATGTTTATATTAAAAGAAATATAAAAAAAACAAATCATCGTTTAAATATGACTTGCAATAAAACTTTAATTGGGTTCACATACATCCGTGTACTTTAAAAATCAACTTGGGTGCTATCATTTGCAATAAATCTAAAATTGGGTTTACAGCTAGACATCCGTGTACTTAAAAAGACAGCTTACGTGCTTTGACTTGCAATAAATCTAAAATTGGGTTCACAGACATCCGCGTACTTTAAAAGACAACGTGGGTGCTTTAAAAATAATTCGAAATTCTTGGTGATCTATACCTTGAAATGCTTAATTTGATTTAAAATGTATATGTTTAATGCAACTCAAGTTACTTTTTTTTAAGGAAACGATGAAAAGGGGCATTTAGAACCCATAAGTCAAGAAAAAAGACCCCACCGTGGTCAAGATTAAAACAACGAAAATACAAATAAAAGTCCCCAAAAACTCCAAAAATAGACATAAAAAAAATCAACTGATTTTGACGAATCATGATATATGGTTTCCAATTATTATAACGGTAACGTTTAAATAATTGACACCTCTGACAAATATGGATAATTTGACAAACCACAATATAAGTTGAATCAAGTTGACGCTAACGATAGTCGAAAATTACCATTTGGCGCATGACGGTAAAAGGCATTTCAACCATCTTGAAAGATTTTTAGGGTCATTTATTACAACACGGGCCCGTAAATGTAAAGACGAATATATAGATGCTTTATATTTTCATTGCATTGAAAGATAGTTGTTGTTTTATATTTCTAATTGATCTCGTAAGGCCGTTATAAAACAATTTATAGTAACATAACTTATTGAAATTCATCAAACTGACAAGTTGTCACAGCTAGTTAAGATGGTAGGTTAGGGGAAACTGAGAATAAAAAAATCTAGACAAAAACAAACAAAAAGTATATTAAACGTAAAAACCACGAAAAGCCACTTGTCTGACAAGTGTTTTAAACTGGTCCGAATTGTCTTTCCACAACTAGATTCCACCTCAAGCTGACAAGAAGCCATTTGTTACCGATATTTTGTTGAAATCCCGTTGTTCAACTACAGAAAAAACATCGTAGGTGTTAGTCTTTGTTTTGAACCGATGGTTTATATCTACACTTTGAAACAACCCAAGATTTAAATGCTACCTCTAGGTGTAATTGTAATCCTAATCGTAGGTGTATAACAGTTTCCGGAAATGTCTATAAGTAGTATTTTAAATGACTGTGTATTCTTCAACCAGTTTTGTTCCTCATACCTGGCCAATATCTAAAACGTATATCGCGTCTATTAAAACCCTTATATGTCATTTGTTAGATACATTTGATTGTTGCAAATGAGCTCCAGTGGACAGTTTAATATTCATGTATGGTACATGGGTTGTTCTAGGTTATAATAAAGGAATCATATTTGGTGTATCTCTTTATGGATTCCAGTCCTTAAAAGAAGAGCTCTTATCTACTTCTATATGTATTTGAAGTTATTTTTTGGTTAAATCCGTTAAATTCTGGTCCAGTGGGTATTTCAATTATTTTCAAGTGATTTTAATGAAACGATCAACTGGAATCGAACATGAAACTATACGATTATATACAAAACTTTCATTCACTTTTAGCTGGTTTAATTTATCTTGATGATGATCTTCTTAACTTTTCGCAAGTGCTCGCGCCTAGTTTTTAAACGAAATTACATGATTTTTCCTTCCGTAAAACTATGCATTGTGATTGCATTGTCAAATCCTCTTTTGATTCAGCAACATTATGCTGAAATAAATTTTTAAAATCTGACTTTCAAACTGTTTATACTGAATGATCGAATGATGGAAACAGAGAATACAGTCTTTTGAGACCGAGTTGCAACTTTCCGTTTACCTCCTTCTACCGGTCGGGAGAAGACCAAGTGACCATATTTCTATTGTGTTTTAGTATATTGTCTGATGTTGAAATAGTATCTTTTGAATAATTATTTTTAAGGTGGTACCTAACACTACAGGGAGATAACTCTGTAAAGTCAGCTAAACGTTTTAATTACGTTGTGTTGTAAATGGAATATTAAGCTTCTCATTGATCAAAATTTGTGTTTGTAAAACTGCTATATAACCAGTGTAATTTTTCTGACAAAACGGTTGGTTCAAAATTTTTGAAATTTTTATATTTTTGTTAAAGGGTCAAAGTAAATACTTTGACATAATTTTATGAAAATTAAACGAGCCAAATCAATTTTAGTGAAAGTGTTGGGTACCACCTTAAAAGTCGCTGGGATATAATTTGTTTGTACTTAGGCAGCGTAAAACAAACACCAATCAATCAATTGTGTGTGATTATATAAATATTATTTCCTTTTGTATGTTCGTTTAATAGTATAAAAAATGCATGATTTTATATATACATATTAATGTACATGTTTTTGTCTTAACGTTTGAGTATACGTTTATGATAAAAACATGGTTTAGGCTGAGTGTAATAAAATCGTTGCCATTTACATTTTTCCATCCTATAGTAATGTTCCTTTGGTTGTAGATTGTTTTATTTTTTTTCCAACGTAAAAAAATCTTTATTGCAAATTTGCTGTAACAATTTACTAAGTTTGCAGCTTTTAACTTAGTATCCCTCGTGTTAGCTTACCTAATAGTTAAGGGAAGCACTATTTGGTAAGATATTATTTCTTCATAATATTAGTATTCATAACATAATTCATTTCACAAAATATATTTGATAAATTATTGTGATTACACATACATATTCTTTTTTCTTTTTCTTTTCTTTCTCCCTTTTTTATTTATTTTTTTATAGTTTAGTTTTCCGGAATCGACTCCGTTATCGGTATGATCCGTGTTGCCATTAATATTGAGCATAGTGTTATTTCTCAAAACATGTGCGTTATCGGATATAGCTTAGATGTGTGCCGTCTAAATATTATTATTATCCACAGGATTTAACTTATGTAATTATATTTGGTGAGTGTTCAAACTTTATTGATTTATCTACTGATCTTTTTCTTCTGTCGAAATGTATATGTAATATACAATTAAGTAAAGTTTAACATGTTTAAGTTTAAAACTCGTCCGAGAACAGACGTTAATTTTCCACATTAATTAATAAACGTACATTTATACTGTATCAATTCTTTTTATCTTTTGTACATACACATTTTAAAATTTAAAAAAATACAGTATAATTCATATGTGGAAACTCATGCATGGTTGAACATGCTTACAAACATACATCGTGTATCTAGGACATGCATGGTTGAACCCGATCAAAAATATTACCATAGTTGGCCTGTGTACAAAAAACAATTGTGTACACGATGCTCAGTGCTTTGTACAAAGATAAGTCCTGATTCATATGATTCTCTTCAATGAATCTATTTGTTTTTAGAATTATCTTATTTTTTGTGTTATTAAAATCGTTTATTTCAATAATTTCTGAATTTCTTTCTGAAAATTTTTTAAAATGTTTACCTTTTTGTCTTCTTTTCTGAGACAAAATGTGCTTTGTATATTGAGAAGGATATTATAGTTAATATGTAAATAATATCAAAGTATGATGTATCTTATCATGTTTATAGTTTCTTTTTTTTTACAATGCTTACATAAGTTTTTCTCAGTAATTTTCCACTTTTTTAAAAGTTCATTTCTTGGCAGTATGTAGTGAATAAGTTTTCATCTAAATATTTTCAATCTATTATCAGTGAGATATTGAAAAATTAAAAAAGCAGAAGTATATATCATTTTAGAATTTAAATTTTTCGTAAATATATTTTCCCACATAAGAAAACCATTTGATTTATCACTACTTTCTTTTAGTGTAAAAATTTTATAGAAATCTTTTGTATTCATTACGGGAGTAATTGTCCTGTGCATACTTTTTAAGTCATTTATAACTTTAACTTTAGTTTTAATTGAATCTTCAGTACGAAGAATTGTTTTCCAATCAATTGGTATTGCTTTTTTTAACATATATATATATATTTGCTTTATCCAATTTTGTTTATATTTAAGTTTAGGTAATATGATAGTTTCAGAGATATTACCCTGTTCATCAATTATATCATTTATATTGATAATGTCACTTTTTATCCAATCTTCAAAGTTTAAACATTTTCCATTAACCCGGATATTATCGTTTTCCCATAAAACTTGTTTTCTAATTTCAAGAAAATTTTTGTGATACTTTGTATTTTCTCCTTTTACACTCTTTAATTGGTTGTTTATAGAAGTCAGGTAAATGTTGTAACTTACTTTTATCACTGTCGTTTATATTTTTAAATTCATTTTAAATACAAGAAGATTTTCTCCTAATTTGTTGAAATAAAATTTGGGAATAATTGCCCAGTTATCATTTTTATTTTCACTTAATTTGAGAATCCAGTTAATATGCAGTGATTTTATGTAAGCATCAATGTCTGTCATCTTAATACACTGACATGTGAATGTACTTAGAAGGTGTTTTACTCGATTTAAAAAAAATTCAAGATGGACAAGCATTTTACTCAAATTGCTTTATAAATAGCAAACTGTGTTGATCTGTGTCAGTTAAAAAATAATATGCACAATCAGTTCTTCCTTCCGTCTGTATTCAATTACAAATATAAATCTTAAATAATGAAAAAATACACACTAAATTTGAAAAAGAAAAAAATGTAAAATTTTGAAAATTTGGTTACCATAGCAACCATTTTTATTAAATTTCATTGAGCAAAAATATTTCTCAGGACTGAAAAATTTTACTGATTCATTTTGTTATATTGTAAGGAATTTAATGCCATGTTTTTATTGTGTAAATATGTAAAATACTTGGATTATTATTGATTTGTAGAAAAATGCAATTTACGGAATTTGAAAATCTTGTGTTTTTCATTCATTAATAAAAAAAAAATACAATTATTTGCCCATTGATTTTATTTTATAATTTGAAAGCCCTTAATAGGTTCTAAATATACCTCACATTTATCTGGGAGACGCTGCATTTAAGAAAAAAATCCACTTGAATATCCTGTATTTACGCATTTTTCACTGAAATCAAAATTTGCCATTTGACCATATCTTTACTAGCCGGTAGCAGAAAAATTGATAATGGTAAATGTAAATCATATGTGAATTTTAAACAGCTTAAAGGTCATTTATATTATATTATTCAGAAAAAAAGGTTATGTTATACATGAAAAAAGGAATAGACAGTGCAAAATGTCGTTTTTTCACTTTTTTTAGAGTATTTTTAAAATATGACCTTTTTTTGCTAAATTCAACCTATGTGTTTCCATGGCAACCGGAATATTTCGGAACAATTTGTTGCCTGTTATTGCCTTTAAGTAAGGTACTGACTATAACATATAAGTTTCATCAAAATCTGAGACCATGTGGGCCAGACCCTATTAGAATTTCCTTGGTGGTTACAGAGAATTGCTCTTAATAAGTTGTACATCAGGCCATTACTTTTTCTTAATTCAATTGTTCCGTACTTAACATGTCTTGACTGTTTTCTTTCACTTTTTTGAAGGCTGTATAGTTGCCTATATTTACTTTGCTATTTGAACCTCTGTGGATAGTCGTTTCATTGGCAATCATACAACATATACTTTGTTCTATATGGATTGCAGACTTGAAAAAGATGTTCAAAGTTGAATATGCAGCAAACTTCAAACAGCCTACTACAACTTATTTACCATGAAACAATTGATCATAATTGAACTATACATGTATACATTTATAATTGATTTCATCCCAGTCCTCATGTACATGTGCCACTATAGCTATTAATCAACAGAACAAATGCAAATACTTATAGTTTGATGCCATGAAATTTTTTTTTTTATAAATCTCTAATCTTTATATCAATATATTAACTGTATCCTAATATGAACATGTTGGGCTCTTCTACAGCAGAATATACAGTATAAGATTTTCTCATTTGTATAGGCCTGTTTACAGGATGTACATGTATAATGGAATACTGTTGCCATTCTGTCTGTCCGTCCGTTGTCAACATGTCAGACATTAACTTTAAAAGGCTTTGATAACATTGCATAAAACTTTGGTGAATTGTTTATATCTAACGACGTGAGCTCCCCTTCTTTTTTTTTTTACTAATTTTAGAATTTATGTTTCCGAGTCCTAAAAAAAGGGGGATATTCCAGTTTTCAAACTTTAACACAAAAATGCTTTCAGCAGTTCTCATTAAACATTGGTGAATTGTTGATATCTAGTGATGTAATCTGCTGCCTTTAGATAGAATCTTACAAATTTTACATTTCTATATTTCTATCTCAAGTTATGGCGGTTTTATATATTAAAAAGGGGGAATTTTCAAGTTTCTGATAATGTTATTAACAATTCTCATTAAACTTTGGTGCATTGTATATATCTGTTGATGTAAACTCCCTGATTGATTTTCATAAATTTCTAATATGACATTGAGAAGTAATTGAACTTTATTCTTAGTACATGTGACAAGCCTATCAAGCGCTCATGGCCCAGCTGGTTATTGATAGTAGAATGCCTATGAATTACTTTTAATTTCTTGCATCCATTTTATTTGAATTGAAAGGAATAGTTGTTACACGTCTGTATTTATGTAAACAAACCCCACATTGATGTATAACATGTACAATAATCCGACATCAACCTAAGCCAACCTGGATGTAATTGAAAGACATCTAGAGGTCAATACACAGTTTTAAACAAAAGACAAAATAATGAAAAATATAGAAAAGTTTTGAGAAGAATTATTATGAAATGTATTAGCAATATTTAGAATATATCGTTTAAAATTTAGGTTCCACCTATCATTTTAAAACTGGTATTTCGTTGCGGCTAGTCTATCAGAGGGATATTTCATCGATATGGAATCTTATTTTATCATTAAGTCAGCTTTGAACATGGACTTGAGAATGAAGGTGGAGTAAAGCCTGAATGTCAGTTTAAGTCTTATATATGTTTGTCAATTTTACTCTTATATATGTTTACATATATTATTGATTCAGTTGTGATGGTAAATAGAAACTCACAAGTCTAAGATAAAAATTTATAGTTTTGAATGTTTCTTCATCAGTTAACAAAAATTAGGTGGAGATATGATCTTATTTCCAACAGAGGGGCACTCACCCTATATCAATTTGTGCATGAAGTGATAGATAGTTAATAGATACTGAATGCTTTTACCGCAAATTTGTGAAAGTTTTAACCGGGATTTATATTTAAAATACAATAATAAAATTCATGTTTTTCACTTCAGGACTTCTGATCCAACAATGTATACGTAGTGTTATTGAGATATGGTTTTGGTCGATGGATGTTTATAAAGGACCTGTATATACGTAGTACAAATTATATCACTAGATTAAGCTCTTTGTCCAAGTGTATTATGAAATTGCTTGGCTTTGAGCTCAGTTCATTGTTATGTAATTCATTCATTGGGAAATAAAGATTTGACAGACAACTATCATGTGCAAGGATTTATCAAAGTTGTATCAATTTTATGTACGATGTAAGTAATAGGGAGATAATGGCATTTTATTTAGATTTGAATCAAACATTTTTGTCCATTAGCCAAATTTATAAAACAAAAACACAAATTTACCAAACTCTAGCTACTAGCAATATGATGCCTGATTGTTATGTTACACTTTATTTTATACATGTACATCTATACTGCCTACATGACACCTTAGTCCTGAATGTAAATGGTCATCCAGTATGTTAAAAAAAAATATAAGGCCTATTTGGCCTAATTGAATTTTAAAACTATATTTCATTGTACATGAACAACATTTATCATTCATTTGTTTTTTTCTTAATTTTTGTGAATTACCAGCAATTATTAATTACTACAATACACTTTCATACCACAACAAAACTGCCTTACTGTATTGGTATTACCTATATTTGTATCCATATCACAAAGTGAACTGAAAAGAGAATATTTTCAATACCCTTTCATATTGAATACTATTAACATTTTAGATCTTTAGAAATATTAAGTAGATGTTCATATCCACTTAAAGATTTTATCAGATGACTTCTGTAGCAGTTATATTTTTTTTTATGAGTCTCTGAAGCATGCTCACAAGAGTTCTTTTGATGATATCATTTTCATACTGGCCAATTTTGTTTTTGGCTTTGACCTGCTTTGGAGAAAATATTTTCAAATAATTAATATAAAATAACACAAAAGTTTACTCTCTAGCTCATCTAGCCCCAAGCATCATGTCAGGCATTGTCATTACTAATGTCTTCTAAACTGAGTAAATTAATTCCTAAAGACAATTAAATGTCTTCTAATCTGAAAAACAATTTCGACATTAAAACGAAATCGTTTACTTATGAGCATGATGATCCTCCACCAAGATTAAGTAATATAAATAGAACCTTACAAATAGTAAGCAAAGACATGTTCTCAGATACCATCTCCCATAATAAAACAAATCACATCATGAAAAAATGAACCTGTTATGGTTCCTCTCCTAGCTTCAAAATGTATCCCAAATCAAAGATGTGGATCATATTCTATCATAATCATTTAGCAATTAATGCAATTAGTGTCTCTTCAATGCCGGTTTTGAACATAAACATTAAATATTCAATAAACAACTCTCCTTATGCTCAGGTTGGTTGTAATATTGTGCAACACTGATAATAATATGGGAAAAACATAGAACTTCTTTTGTCATACAAAACACTGTCAAACATCCAAACATACTATCCACACTGATCTGTGTCCACACTTGTTATATAAAAAAAATAATATCAACTAAATTGAAATAGTTTAATGTTGATTTCAATGAACAATGTGATAGCTACAGAAGCTACGTTTTTTTTTTATCTTTTACATGTGTTATTACTGGCACCGTCATGTAGTTTCTCTGTAGGAGTCAACGGAGACTTCTCTAAACCACTGTTTGTTGATGTTTTGACTGGAGTATCTTGATGTTGGTTTCTACGTGAAGACTGATTTGGACCGGAAATGAAACTGGTGATTTGTGATTGACCACGGGAATTTCTGTTCGTAGCCTCACTGAATATATATGTGAGGGTTTGTTCGTTTCCCTTCGGCCTGACTCAATTTTCGGTCTGGCTGCTGGAGGTTGATTATTTGGCTGTTCACATATAGGACTCAAGCTCAGTTCTTCAGTCAATATTAATTGTGATTTTATTTTATCATCGAGAGTGACTGTATTGAAAGCAGAATCATTTTCTGCGTGTGCTACTTTCTCAATTGGTTGCATAGCATCTAGATTTTCATTATCGTCTGTTTGTTGGTGTGTGTTAACGTCGCTCGGCTCATAGTGATTTTCATGATGTGCGCCCGAAACACCTTCTTTGTCCTACTCGGTAAATATTTCACTGGTGCATTCATTTTGTCTGTGGCCTGATTCACCACAGATTCTACACTTTTCATAATTGTTGGTTGTTTGACCAAGTTCCATACACTTGTTGCATTTAATGTTCTCATTTTGTTGACCTCTGTAAATAACCGTTGCACTATATTTTCCAATTGGGATAGACCTTGGAATAGCAGAGATCAATCGACCTTCACAATAAACTAATATGTCACCAGTTTGACAGTTAGTTATCATGTCATTGTAGCGTAATCTTTCTCGTAAGTGCTTCAAAATTACACAATTGTACCCCTCTAAGGCTCTCAAAATTTGTCCATCATCAGCCGAGAGTGATAAATCTTTAATACGAATTTTCACATCTGTTGAATTTTCTTGTATGTGAACTCTAGGATTTATGGAGTATATAGAGATGTATTTGCCTCGAATTTCAAGACCTTCTAAAAGGAGCAATTATTTGCCTTTTAATGTATCGAGATTGATTCTCCATAGACCTTTAATTCTCTGAAGGCCCATAACTGATCTGTCTGGCACGACTGCACCTACAGCCTTGTACATTTCAGATATGGTTCAATATAAGCCTCTAATAGTTCTTTGGGGATATGACTAAAGACATCTGATTCTTCCACAAACACTGGCTTTACCGAGGACAGAGAGTTAGGTGTTTCAGATTTAGGACCTCTTTTAAATGCGTCGGCATACGACGCCATATTGGATCCTGCTTGTGTATCTGATTTGGTCATGTTTACCAAGATATCTTTGTAGATTTTAATTGCAAACGCAATTTTACGAGTGAATAATTATCAATTTTTGTAGTCTGTCCTATTTTCAATAGTCTCCATTAAATATTCAACGAGAAATGTTACCAACAAACTAATTTTTTTCTGAGCTACTCACAGACCCGTTACCCTAGTCAGGGGCCGCAATAGATTGTTTTATTAATGAAGGACACCACCTGGCACAACAAGAACATACCATTGTACAAATTATCAATACATAAATAATAAAGAAACACTTTAGCTTAATAATTTACAGCTACATTAACATGTATTTTGATTTTAATCAAATATGTGTTGTATACCACAAAGAAATGTGTAGGAAGTAGTCTTAGATTCCATACATAAACCCATCATAGATACCTGCATTAAATTTTGTATTTACGCCAGACGCGCGTTTCGTCTACAGAAGACTCATCAGTGACGCTCGAATCCAACGACTGTTTATTATTTTTGGCAATAAATCTATTACTTCTAAAACCAAGTATCACGGTGGGTAAGGTTGTCCTGCGAGAGAACGTTCTGTGCTGGTGATTCGGTCCTGACGGGTGCTGGTGGTCGTTCGCAAAATGTAAACAAAGACGAAAATTATGATTTTTTGACGTTTTCTTTCAAAAAAATGGGGGGAAACAGTTGAGGTTTTTTTAATAATGTTTTTATACAGGTTCATAGGCAAATCATTAAAATTGTGACCCTCTGAACTGTTTCAGTAAGCGTAACACAAAAATTCTCATTTTCAGAAAATCGAAAACTGAAAAAATAAAACAAAAATGCTACTGGAGTCCGCTTTCTATACCCAAATCCACACGACAAAATTATTTTGTGAAAAACCAGTGCAGTTTATCAAAACTTTTGCATTTTCTCAGTTTATTCATGTCCTGATACTGTGCTGGTGGGTCCTGTCATTGTGCTGGTGGGTCCTGATACGGTGCTGGTGATTTGGGATTAAAAGTTCGTCATATTTGAAACAAATGTTAATAAATCAATAAAATTGGGCAGATATTGTATTTAATTGGATATGTGACTCCTACTTTTACTTTTATGCTTCTATTTGACTGTTTAATAAGCGTTTTCAAAATAGTCGTAACTTATATAACACAAAAGGCCAACATCTTCCGTCCAATATCAGATGAAAATATATCTAATTAGAATAGTTTTATTTAAGATATTGAATGCCCAAAAATTGATGATTCTCTACATAAAATACCGACTAAAACAGTTTTAAAAGGTTCTTAAAGTTAAGCGACATTTATAACGACAATAAAGGTTTGACTGTTTTATTTCAGTTAAATATATGAGGTAAGACGATCTTATTACTGGTACCTCTAATTTCTTCCTAAGTATATGCACTGTCACCAATAAATTTCGAATGGATAAAAAGAAAAACAGCCTAGACTTGCTTTTCAAACATGACTGATGAAAACGAACTAGAATGGAACAAGATGTGAAAAATTGCAATTAAAAGTATGACCTTCAAAAAACGAGCAAAAACATAACGAATACTAGCTATACAAATATAAACGATTAAAAAATGAATACCTTCGGCCTGATTTTACCTACAATTTTGAACAAAATACAAATATGACAGAAAGCAACCATCGCAACCACTTGTTTTGGGCACTCTCGACAGGGTTTAACATATAAAAAAAAAGATGTGGTATGATTGTCAATGAGACAACTCTCCACAACAGACCATAATGACACAGAAATTAACAACCATAGGTCACCGTACGGCCTTCAATAATGAACAAAGCCAATACCGCTTAGTCATTAATATGTTCGTTTGCGCTCCACACATCCCTCCCCGCCTCCACCCAACCAAACCCTCCTCCTTTCCTCCTTTATTGATATAGTGGTGTAACAACACACCAATTTAGCACATACAATAATAACGTTAAAACAACAAATACTCCCAACTACTGAAACCTAGTTCAAAGTTGCATTTTCAACCTATAGATAATAAAATTGAGAATGGAAATGGGGAATGTGTCAAAGAGACAACAACCCGACCAAATAAAAACAACAGCAGAGGGTCACCAACAGGTCTTCAACGTAGCGAGAAATTCCCGCACCCGGAGGCGTCCCTCAGCTGGCCCCCAAACAAACATACACCAGTCCAGTGATAATGCACGCCATACTAATTTCCAAATTGTACACAAGAAACTAAAATTAAAATAATACAAGACTAAAAAAGGCCAGAGGCTCCTGACTTGGGACAGGCGCAAAAATGCGGCGGGGTTGAACATGTTTGTGAGATCTCAACCCTACCCTATACCTCTAACCAATGTAGAAAAGTAAACGCACAACAATACGCACATTAAAATTCAGTTCAAGAGAAGTCCGAGTCTGATGTCAGAAGATGTAACCAAAGAAAATAAACAAAATGACAATAATACATAAATAACAACAGACTACTAGCAGTTAACTGACATGCCAGCTCCAGACTTCAATTAAACTGACTGAAAGATTATGATTTCATCATATGAACATCAGGCACAATCCTTCCCGTTAGGGGTTTAGTATCATACCATCATAACATATATGAGAAGAACATAACCCGTGTCATGCCAACAACTGTTTTTAGAATAAATGTGTTTAGTTCCGATGCAAAGACCTTATCAGTGACTCAATATTAACGCCAAAATATGCAATGACTTGACAACAGTATCGTAATTATATCCCTTCTTAATAAGTCTATTCAAAGGTTTTGTAAGTTTCTGAGGTGAATACTGACACCTTTGTGCTTTATAAAGAATATTTCCATAAAAAAACAACTTCTCTTAGATAAAATCTCAATCGTACCGATCAAAACATTTCGCAAAACTTCAATTTACATTTTAATGTTTGATAAAGCAGAACTTAAAAGTGTGCAGTGAATTTTGTGCTCACAGCAGTTATTGGCATAATTATGTATATATTATACATTATAAAGGCAATTGGAAGATACCAATGAAAGAAGTATTTACTGTTCAATTTAAAAACCATTAAGAGATGGAGATTGCATGGAAGTTATAATAACATATGGATAAGAAGAAATTGATAGTATTTTTTAGCGAAAGACTTTTAACCTTCTTGGCATTAAATTCTTAAAAGTTTTCTTGTTGCCGTAAATAGTTAAATCCTCAACAAAATCTCAATAACTTTATTGGAACGAATAAACGTTTAAAATAAATTTTTCATGGACTTACATGTAGATCCACTTTTTAGCTTCCACCCTGACGAGCCATGTAAGCTGTCGGTATCCTGTTGCACCTACCGCACGTAAACTTTCGCATTTCCATCTTCTATTCTGAAGCATTTTACCCAATTCATACGTGACAGGATTATTATCCTAGTAACTGGTGGTACCAATGTATTGAACATTATTTTAAAAATTTCACAGTACTATATTATTCTGTGTGTCAATATGTTTAGGGAAAACAAAACGGCAAAATCTTCTAATAAAAGAGAGATCTGTCAAATTATATTCATATACATATATAAATTAAAAAACTAAAGGCCCAAGCTCCGTGATGAAGACCGTACCTTGACCTATAATGGTTTACTTTTATAAATTGTTACTTGGATGGAGAGTTGTCTCATTAGCACTCATACCACATCACCCTATATTGATATAAAGGCTGCTCTGGTATGTTTGCATTAAAAATGATTCGTTGTAACAAGATTAATATTTGTGCTGAATGGAAACTGTGTGGGTCAAAATCTTATAGTGCTTATAAATGTTGCTTGGCTACGTTTCGTTTATATCTGATCTGAATTTTCTGAAAAGTGCAAGGTATATAGACAATGGCCTTTTGAATAGTTTTACTCAGTAACTTTTGCTGTAACTGCTTGAACTTTTGCGATATAAACTAAAAACTCGAATACATTTTAACAGACAGTGGTCATGTTTATAGATGAATATTGTTTTATTTTTTCTTGATTCACTCTTGACAATTCATTTGATAACATTTGGAAAGTTATTTCAGAAAAGATCTGTTTATAATTACGAACCCAAGTCAATGAATGTAGCTCACACGGCCCCTCAACACAGGTGAGCTTATATTGAAACGGGTTGATAACCAGTTAAAATTAACCAGTTTTGTAAAGTGTGTAACTTTGGATTGCTTTAGTCTTTTATGGATTTTAAAAGTTAAATGTAGGTGTATTATTCAAGATTTTTTTCAACCTATAAGCATGTTTATACTCAGTTGGAAGTATGAAACTACGAGATATTTTAATTTTGCAAAATAAAGGCACATTTAACAAAACAACCGATTTCGGTAGGATTGATCTTAATTTGTATCTCTGAACACCCCCAGCCCCCCCTTTCCGGCAACTTTTTTTTTATGTTGGGATGGGTCTTAAACTGGTCAATTATCTTATCGTCAAGAGACAGTCGAGTACGCAATTTGCTTTCAAGGCGTGCTTGAACTGATCATTTTGTCTTAAAAACGTATGAATAAAAACAAATGTTTGAAATATCTGGCTTTAGATTTGATTTTTTTTAATATATATAAAGGCTACATATTTATATAATAATACTAATAATTAACAGTATCAAAAAATGAAATAAATGGGTGAAGTGAAATACCTTCTAAATTGTGTTTTGATTTTTTGGGGTCATTGTTGAAGGTCGTACGATGACGTTTGGTTGTTCACACATACTTCGTTTGGTTTCTTATAGAAATTTGTCCATTGAAAAACATACCACATCATCTTTTTTATATGCTAGGCATTGTATATTTTACACCATTTTTTGGTGATCATGCAAAAGGATCGTAATCCCGAAAATAGTTAACATATGTTATTATTTTCTTAAAAGGGGACAAGAGGGGTTCCATTAACAGGTCAATAAATATGATAACAGTTAATTTGAAATACTTATAACCGATAAAAGTATTTTAAATCATCTTGAATGAGAAAACAGAAAACAGTAAAACAAAAGATTAGGGGTATTTTTTCATAGTAACAGTTAACAGATTCAAAACAATGTCAATTTTAATAAAACAGATAACACCCAATTAGTCAATAACAGATAAGCATCAATGATCTTGAATATTTGCCACTTTTAACTAAAATATAAAGACACAGAACCAGGATATAGGAGCACAGAAGCAGGACCGTTTTTCTAATCACCCGCACATCGACAGGACAATTTCATTTGTCGAACTTGCATGACTTTTACACTAAAAAATTGTTGTAATATTCTTGGCATGGTACTTATGACGTATCAGAGAAAAATTAAGCAACAACACGGTTGTTTTATTGCCATTCTGATACAATGTAAACAAACCCACAAACACAGAATCAGGACCAACCAGCACCCGTCAGGACCGAATCACCAGCACAGAACGTTCTCTCGCAGGACAACCTTACCGACCGTGAGAATTGTATCTGTGATACCATGTATTATTTCTTTGCCTTTGAGGACAAATATTGGCCAGATCAGATAGTTGTGCATATAGTTTATTTCTGATTTTAATTACTGTCGCTTTAAAACTTACAAAAAATATATATTTTACAAACAAATCTAGAACATGACCAGTTTTCAATATACATATATATGCGATCATTACTCTTTTGTTGGACTATGAACAGTGGATATTTTTATTTCTTGTGTATTCATTCAAACGTTTCCTTTAATAAAAAGAAACAACACATCAACCTATAAATCTTGGCGATTTTTTAATCAGTTTTTTTAAAGTCCAAATTCAGTACCTAAATTCGGATTGTAAAAATGTGTTGTATTGCAATATTCAATACCAGACTTCAAACTTTAGCTCCAATATAATTTGCATGGTCTGTCAGTTTTCAATTGAAGAAATATCAGGTATCACGTTTATATATTGATTTCAAATATAACCAGTTATTTAAATGTACAAATGTTACCTTATATTCACTGGGGTAAAGCTGATGACCGTAACTGCATTCACGGTCATCCCAAGATGTCGGATGAAAAATTAGGTCAGTTTCTGTATTGTCTGTTAAAGTGTTTCTATATCATTTTCTTTACAAATCATACATTGAAACGATGTAAATTTATAAAATAATCACTCGATAATCACTAATTACTTCCGAGAAATGTGCATGAAACGGGAAATTCGATTTGAAAAAATCGTTAAGATGACCGTAAATCATAATCAAAATATTTTCAAGATGACCGTAACATAAAACAAGGATGACCGTGATTGGTAAAAAGATGACCGTAACTTGTAAAGGATGACCGTAAATTGCATGTTTCTCGTAAACAATGAAATATTTATTGATATCGACGTTAAAATTTTAACACAAATTGACAGCGATACGACGAAAATTTGAAGAAACATGAATGTGTCCCTAGTACACGGATGCCTCATCTACACTATCATTTTCTATGTTTAGTGGACTATGAAAATGGGATAAAACTGTAATTTGGCATTAGAATTAAAAAGATCATACCATAGGGGAAAATGTGTACTAAGTTTCAATTTTATTTAACTTGAAGCTGGACAAACGGACAAACAAACAGACGAAGTGACGAACGTACGCACAGACCAGAAAAACATAATGCCAATAAATGGAGCATTAAAAACATTAATAATGCATACGAATATTTGGTAATCGAGCCCATGTGTATGGTTCCAGAGGAAGCAGATTAAAATCTTAATTTGTCTTGATATATGCAGGCGGAAACACTTTTGAAATAGAACAAAAGAATCGAAGCTCTGTGTTTATCGAGAAAGCGATAAATGTTAACTGTAATGTTTGATATAGTAACAAAATTTTAAAAAGTTAATAGAAACAAATAAAACGACAATTTTCTTATTTTAAAAACACCATTTGCATAAGTTTTCAATGTATCTATTACATAGTAATGCAAAACAATAAGATATCAAGTCGACGACATGGTTCTTATCGGGGCCTTTTATAGCTGACTATGCAGTATGGGCTTTGCTCATTGTTGGAGGCCTTACGGTTACCTATAGTTGTTAATGTTTGTGTCATTTTGGTCTTTTCTGGATAGTTGTCTCATTGTCAATAATACCACATCTTTTTTTTATATATAGTATCTATAAGTTGGATGTAGAAAATGCATAACCTCAGATTTTTTTTTTATCACGGACGGAGAACATATCAATCTTTTAGTTCAGAAATTTTCGTGTCTGTCCTTCCATTATGTAATTCAAGAAAAAATTCCCCAAAACAGGTAACGATTGTATCGAAACGAGAAAAATCGAGTGCAACTTTTTATGTTAGGGCATGTTTGGGGTGTATATTTTGTCTTTAAAACGTACAAAGCAAGAGTATTTTATATAGCATCTCGCTTCAGATTCTATCATTATTATATATCAAAGCTACAGGTTGACATTATAACGTAAAAAAATGACAGTACGAAAAGATGAAATATATGGGTCAAGTGAGATACCTATCTAAAGAATCACAAAAACAGAGTAGGTGTGTTCGAATAGCAATTTTTTCTAAAAGTACTTGACGAAAGTCTTTTAATTTGGATAATGAAAATGGATATCTTCGAAAAAATATGATTTTCTTGTGTGTGATAACTAGGGTTTATAATCTTCAACTACTGAAAATGTTTAGTCTGCCTTTCCACGAAATATTTAATTAGAAGTTTTTTAAATGGTTAAGAATTTTCAAAAATTCCATCTGACATCCGAACAGACAATATTTTTAAGTTGAATCATTGCAGAGAAGATCATTAACTAATGCTCATTAGCTAGTAGATACATTTGTCTTTTAAAATATAACTGACATATAACGATCGATCGTAATGGTGCTATGTGGATAAATTTATCAGTTTTCAAGAGCAAAATTGGCAGAGCGTCATCCCTACAATGGCTTCCATTTCTACGATTGTGAGCATGAACTGGCGTAATGGGGAGATAATTTTGAAGAAGTAGAATCCTGACTGTATGAATAACATTTCTGTATATATACAAATTGACAACGTTCCGCCTTGTGATACGCTTTTCGTACAATACTATTTTAAGGATCTACTCTGCTGGAGCTCACCTTCACTAGTTTATTCGAATGATATTTTCAAAATGTTTCTGTTATTTTATTTGCATGACAAAATGAAAGACGATATAATATCAATGGGTGTACATGCAAATTTTTGGCATTTTTAAAAATGTATATTTATTATATGTCTTTTAAAGGAATCCCAGAAACAAAAAACAAATCTTTTGTCGAGCAGTTGAAGGCTGTGCACCGCATTTTTTTTTCATTATGCTTGTAAGGTGTCATTTTATCGCGCTTTTGTAGCATTTTTCCCTTCCTGTTCATTTGCATGTCTTTTGTCAAATTCATTTTAAAAATTAAACCATCTACTGTAAAAAAGATACATATGGTAATCTTTGCATTTGAAGCATGTCTTATTTTCTTCTACCTATAGGATAAAACTCTCATATTAATATGTGTATACCAACACGATTAATCATTTGATATAAAAAGATAGTTATATAAATACGGAATTGAGGGTCATCCTTTAAAAGTTACGGTCATCATTTACAAATTACGGTCATCTTAAAAGCAGTTACGGTCAGCCTTGTTATGAATCTCTGATTCTGTTACGGTCATCTGGATTATGATTTACGGTCATCTTGGCGATTTTTTCAAATCGAATTTCCCGTTTCATGCACATTTCTCGGAAGTAATTAGTGATTTCCGAGTGATTCTTTTATAAATTTACATCGTTTCAATGTATGATTTGTAAAGAAAATGATATAGAAACACTTTAACAGACAATACAGAAACTGACCTAATTTTTCATCCGACATCTTGGGATGACCGTGAATGCAGTTACGGTCATCAGCTTTACCCCAGTGATATTGCGACACGATACAATTATAAATCCACATTAATTATATAATACAATTATCAAGTTCAAATGCCGAATCCGTTGTGTTTAAGGTAGCACAATACAAAGATTTTTCATCCCCATTCAGACACCTTTAAACTGATGTAATTCCTCTTATCCTTTTTTTGAATTTAATAAATGAGGTACCAAAAGAAAGAAGAAGGATTAATCTTTCAAATTATGATAATTTCATCATGACATAATTATTACATAATTAATTGTTCTGTAATTAGTTGCTATATTGTGATGTCCACGCTTGAATTAATTTAGCTTCTTTGTTATTCATAGCATCCAAAAATATTTTATAGAATCTTGTATACACAGTTTGACCTCCAAAACTATGTCTCAGATTTTTCCTATTGTATTTCATTCTCTCATAAATCTTCAATGAAGTTTGCAACATCAATTCACAAGATATCACTAAATTTAATTTGGTATAAAATTTGTTCTATTGATGTTTTTTGGAAATCAGAGAGACAGTTTTGGAGGTCAAGTTGTGTTGTACAAGAATCTATAAAATGTTTTGGATGCCATGAATAACAAAGAAGCTAAATTCATTCGAGTGTTGACATCACAACATAGCACATGATTACATAACAATTAATTATGTAATAATTATGTCATAATGAAATTGTCACAATTTGAAAGATTAATCTTTCTTCTTTCTTTTGGTACCTCATTTATACAATTTAAAGAAGGATGAAATGAAATACACCAGTTTTAAGTTGTCTGATTGTGATTGAAAAAATCTTTGTATTGTGCTACCTTAAAGAGAAGAATTATCAAATGAAAGTTCACTTCAACAAGGAATATGTGATGATATTTCACAATGAACACTTTTTACAGTCAATAAATTATAATGGACAACATAAAGCTGCATTCATTTCATCATATTTGTGTTATTAAAGTCTCGATCAAGTAGTATCAGGTAAGGTTATTAAGTTTAATAATTATTGTCATTCTATGTTTTATTTCTTAAAATACCTAATTATTAATATCTGTGAAATGTAACAACAAACAAAAGACAATTAAACAATTAATAAAAACATGAATATTTAATCTATAAATTGATTTGATTACAAATACGGACATTCGAAAATATGTCAAAACAAAGTAAAGACAATAAAGTACTCAATGGAAGGTATTCACTCACTTCAAACTAATTCTTTAATAATATAAAAAAGATGACCATTGTCGCTGTTAACATGGTTAAGCTGTGAACTGTTAATTCTTTAAGAATGATACAAGGGAAAACACTGATGAATAGAAAAAAAATATCATGAAAACACAGTATTGATAAAGTTAATTTTCTTAATTTTACTTGAAAAAATTGATGTTGTGTTTGTTTTATTATGAACAGATATATCATGTTATGGAGGGGTATTTGCGAAAAATACAAGTCGAGGGACTTAAATTTCCCGAGCCGCTAGGCAAGGGAAATTTTGTCCCAAGACTTGTATTTTTTGCAAATACCCCTCCATAACATGATATATCTGTTTGATTACACCGAATACATTTTAATTTAAACTCTCTGTACTAGGAAAAGGAAATATTTATTTGAGGACAAGTTCCATCATAAAATATACCGCGGGAACTATACAAGTACTTATACGCGTTCGCGCTGTCTTTATGTAACGTCATATCCGAAAACAAATGGCGGGAAGATACTCGCGAGGTTAAAAAAAGAATATCCAAAATGGCAAATACCATGGTATTTGAGGCATATTCACCGGCAGTGGTAAAAAACAGCCAGATTCGTTTGAAATGAGGAAAAATGTTAGAATATGCGAAAAATACACTGGCTATCAGCCAATCAAAAGCTGGCATTCTTATATAAGGTGTAATTAACCAGAAAATCGCATAATGAAATTGCTATTGATTATATGACAAACCAATACAACAACATTTCCTAGACGATAATATTGATTCATATTACGGTGGTTTTTTTTACAAGTTTTACTCTATTGTGTAAATTGTTCGATACGCGATAATGTGTACACGCCCTCTTTAAAAGAGGTTAAATACTAAAATAAAAATAAACCTTTTTCAAAGGCTTTCTTTTGCAACAAAATGTCGAATTATGATTTTCTTTTTGAAGAAAAGTCAGTACAATAAGAAAAATCAATTTCAGGCATTAAGATCTGGATTCAACGAGGACATGGTATATTATGGTCTATTTACTCGTTTTATAAATTGAAATCAGAGTGACAAACATGATACCTAGGATAAATGCCAATAAAACAGCATCACAACCAGATACGGTTTGAATCACCAATAACTGTCTATGAATTAAAAGAGACAATAAGTGTCTTATATAATGTTCAAATCTCGTCAATTGATTAAAAAAAAAGAGACAAATCATTGTAGCAAACTAAAACTGCATGAATCGGATGAACTTCAAAAGGAACGAAAGCAGTTAGGTCGAAAGATAAGCGTCACCTTCTATGCATACACCACCTGCCATGCGAATCTACACATCATTTTTTTTAAGTTCGAATTCAGTACCTAAATTCGAATTGTAAAAATGTGTTGTATTGTATTATCAATATTCAATACCAGACTTCAAACTTTAGCTCCAATATAATTTGTAAGGTCTGTCAGCTTTCAATTGAATAAAAATATCCGGCATCACGTTTATATATTAATTTCAAATATAACCAGTTATTTAAATGTACAACTTTTACCTTATATTGCGACAAGATACAATTATAAATCCACATTAATTATATAATGCAATCTTCAAGTTCAAATGCGGAATCCGTTGTGTTTAAAGAGAAGTTATATCAAATTAAATTTCACATCAACAAGGAATATGTGATGATATTTCACAATGAACACTTTGTATAGTCTATAAATTATAATGGACAACATAAAGCTGCATTCATTTCATCATATTTTGTGTTATTAAAGACTGGATCAAGTAGTTTAGGGTAAGGTTACTAAGTTTAATAATTATTTTCATTCTATGTTTTATTTCTTAAAATACCTAATTATTAATATCTGTGAAATGTAACAACAAACAAAAGACAATTAAACAATTAATAAAAACATGAATATTTAATCTATAAATTGATTTGATTACAAATACGGACATTCGAAAATATGTCAAAACAAAGTAAAGACAATAAAGTACTCAATGGAAGGTATTCACTCACTTTAAACTAATTCTTTAATAATATAAAAAAGATGACCATTGTCGCTGTTAAGCTCTGAACTGTTGATTATTTAAGAATGATAAAAGGGCAAACACTGATGAATAGAAAAAAAAATATCATGCAAACACAGTATTGATCAAGTTAATTTTCTTAATTTTACTTGAAAAAATTGACGTTGTGTTTGTTTTATTAACCAGAAAATCGCATAATGAAATTGCTATTGATTATATGACAAACCAATACAACAACATTTCCTAGACGATAATATTGATTCATATTACGGTGGGTTTTTTTTACAATTTTTACTCTATTGTGTAAATTGTTCGATACGCGATAATGTGTACACGCCCTCTTTAAAATAGGTTAAATACTAAAATTAAAATAAACCTTTTTTCAAAGGCTTTCTTTTGTAACAAAATTTCGAATTATGATTTTCTTTTTGAAGAAAAGTCAGTACAATGAGAAATATCAATTAAAGGCATTGAGATCTGGATTCAACGAGGACATGCTATATTATGGTCTATTTACTCGTTTGATAAAATGAAATCAGAGTGACAAACATTATACCTAGGATAAATGCCAATAAAACAGCATTACAACCAGATACGGTTTGAATCACCAATAAGTGTATATGAATTAAAAGAGACAGTAATTGTCTTATATAATGTTCAAGTCTCGTCAATTGGTTAAAAAAAAAGAGACACATCATTGTAGCAAACTAAAACTGCATGAATCGTATGACATTCAAATGGAACGAAAGCAGTTAGGTCGAAAGATAAGCGTCAACTTCTATGCATACACCACCTGCCATGCGAATCTACACTTACTTGAAATGTCACAAATTATCAATACTTAAATAATAAAGAAACACTTTAGATTAATAATTCCAACTACATTAACATGTATTTTGATTTTAATTAAATATGTGTTGTATACCACAAAGATATGAGTAGGACGTAGTCTTAGATTCCATAAAACGGCTGTTTATTATTTTTGGCAATAAATCTATTACTTCTAAAACCAAGTATTGTATCTGTGATACCATGTATTATTTCTTTGCCCTTGATGACAAATCTTTGCCACATCTGATAGTTGTGCATAAAGTTTATTTATGATTTTAATTACAAAAAATATATAATTTACAAACAAATTTAGAACATGACCAGTTTTCAATATACATGTATATGCGATCATTACTCTCTTGTTGGGCTATGAACAATGGATACTTTTTTGTCGTGTGTATTCATTCAAACGTTTCCTTTAATACAAAGAAACAACACATCAACCTATAATTCTTGACAATTTTTTAATCACTTTTTTAGAGTTCAAATTCAGTACCAAAATTCGAATTTTAAAAATGTGTTGTATTGTAATAGCAATATTCAATATACCAGACTCCAAACTTTAGCTCCAATATAATTTAGTCCAATATAATTTGCATGGTCTGTCAGTTTTCAATTGAGGAAATATCAGGTATCACGTTCATATATTGATTTCAAATACAACCATTATTTAAAAGTACAGCTTTTACCTTATATTGCGACACAATACAATTATAAGTACACATTAATTATATAATACAATGTTCAAGTTCAAATGCGGAATCCCTTGTGTTTAAAGGGAAGTTAGATCAAGTTGATAAATTGATTTGATTATAAATACGGACAGTCGAAAAAATGTCAAAACAAAGTAAAGACAATAAAGTACTCAATGGAAGGTATTCACTCACTTCAAACTATTGCTTTAATAGCCTAGTCAATTTAGTTCTAAAATCAGTCAACCTCCAACTGCTTGCAATAGGTTTTTGTAGTGGAAATTATAATATAGACTTGTACTAACAACATACTAAAATTGTACATTAATATAATTTGCGGAAAAGGTTATTTTAGGGTGAAATATGTGGCTTTTAGAGAAAAAATGCTGAAAACTGGAAAGAAGATTTTTTTTATTTATTGTTACATTTTTAGTTCTAAAGCTTGTTGAATACAGAAAACCTTATCATAATAGACTATTATGTAGTCCTCTAGTTATTATTATTCATACTGAAGTAATTTTGAGGTTAAAATGAGTGATTTGTAGTGAAAAAAGTTCAAAAACTGGAAACGTAGAAATCTTTCGTTGTTAATGGTTAATATTTTTGAAATTTGATCTAGTACATGTGTATATAGAAAAAAGAAATGATTATTTTATGTTTATTTTGCAAAGTCCTTTGGTTATCAATATTAATTTTTGGGTAATTTTGGTTGAATATATGTTTTAAGACAACAAAATAAACGAGAACTGGAAATCAAAAAATCTCGGTTATTGATGGTTAAAACTTTCGAATTGGGCTATAAATAGAAAATACTAGCTGATGTTAGTCTAGAATTTTAATTAATTGAAGGACCTTTTGTCTAATTTAAAAAAAAATACTTTAAATTGTAAAAATATTCGAATGAGCTCTCGCCTTTTTGTGTTAATGCGGCGTAAAGCAAACACCAATCAATCAATCTGATGTTTATCATAAGAAGTCCTATAGTTATTAGTATTTAAAACAATTGTAGTTCTTGTGTAAAATTTGACCGTAATATTGGGGTCAAAACTCTAATTTGGCATTAAAATTAGAACGATCATATCAAAGGGAACATGTGTACTAAGTTTCAAGTTGATTGGACTTCAACTTCATCAAAAACTACCTTGACAAAAACTTGAACAAAAGACTTTAGTCTGAAGCGGGACAGACGAACGAATGGATGAACGAACAGACGCACAGACCGAAAAACATAAGGCCTCTAAGTGTGGGGCATAACAAATGAAATTTGAAAATCTTGGTTATTTCTAGTTTGATTTTAAAAACGTAAAATGAAAAATGGAAACAGAGAATGTATCAAAGAGAAAACAAGGCCACTATAATGGGTCTTTAGGTATAGAACCACTAGTTCAGGCCCTGTCGGAAAGAAAGTAGTACATATTTTAAACAAAATAGTTCCTACGCAAAGCTGTATCTTTGTCAATAGCGGGTATATTTGGGTAGTTTTTGTCTTAAATGAAAGCTTAGGGACCTGTGATCACTGTAGAACTGAAAGGTTTATTTAAAAAATAAAGAAGTATATGAATTTTTGATAGGAGGGCACATTTGGTCTGTTGTTCAGATCAGAAGTTCCTGATTTTTGTACTGTCAAACTTCCGGAAACCAGTACGCTCTAATATGCAATTAAGGGTGTGTTGATTTTTTCAGCACAAGTCAGGATAAGGTACAGTTTTAATATGAAATAACTGCCACTTTATTTGAACTTAAGATAAAGTAGCCAGTAATGCTTGAAATTGCAGAATTTAGCATATAAAGCAATGGGGCTATGAATTAGTGGTTTCTTACCTTTAGCATAACAAGTAAATCCGGCACACGGAGGTGGGCTTTAGATGACCCCTTTATTATTTTGTACACTAGTTCAGCGAAATGGACACCACCCTAAACTCTCATACATACAAATGAACCAAAATTATAAAAAAAAAACACACAAGAAAAACAAAGGCTACAGGTTCCTGACTTTGGATAGGTGCAATAATGTGGTTGGGGTAAAACATGTTGTTTGAGAACTCAACCCTCCCCTAGTTTTTCTAGACAATGTAGAATAAATAAACACACAGTAAAACTAAGTTTAAAAGAAGTGCATTTGGTGGAAGTTGGAAATTTTTATCTTATGTTTCTGTTATGTATTTATAGTAATTAAACGTGTAAGTATAATAAATAAAAACAAGAATTGCGTTCAAAAATAACTGTAATTCAGTTTGGTAGCTGACTTTTATTTTGCCATGTTAATTGCTGAAATAGTTATTTTTCTACTGTCCTTGCATCGTCATTCATTGTAGTCCTTCCTTTGTGTATTTTTTCATTAGCTACATTTTCGACATTTGAATTGCATAAAGTCACAGTTAAACACAAACTTATTTTATCTAGCAAGCTCTATCAATATCCACGTTTAAATTTCAGATATATACGCTTTTTAAATAAGGGAACATATACTAGTTCACTGAATTAGCATGCAATGTAGATTTGATATTGTTTAAGGCAATTTCAAGGGGAGCTTTGTCAATATGATTATAAGTTTACCTCTAGAGCTTGATTTAAAAAGTAATTGTACCAAAGTGGTTCAATTTTGGATGTTGAAAATGAGATACAAATGTAAGCACTGTTGAATGAATTGATGGGATCACTTTCTGGAGGAAGTGTTAATAGTAACAGCGCCTTTTGTGTGTACAATGTATGTGGTGGTGTCTGCTGTATGAAAATATTATGGTCAAAGATATATATATATATAAACAAGTATAAATTGAAAACTACGTTCAAATCTATGATTGCGTTGGATAAAAACCGCAATTTTTATACGTGTGCATGTAAAACAAATTTCGTTGTAGAAGGGTCTAAATAAAGCACAAACAACATTTTCCAAAAGACCAAAAAAGTGACAAAGTATATTTAAACAAAACGCATTTGACTAACAGGTCGAACAACTATATATGTAAAGAAAAGCATTACCACGTTCCTTCTTTAAGAGATCTAATTGAATTAATTTAATAAAAGGTAATCAGCTTTAGCTTATAGCTGAGAACTGTAAAAAAAAGTGGGCGACTTATTGCCAGAGATAGAATTTAGATAGTCATGTCTTATCTGAAATAATGTCTGTTGGTTTTTGGTAGTCGTTTGGGTTGCTTTCTTATTGACTTTAAAAACCTCAAATCTCTCTTTATTCATAATTATACTCTATTACAGAAATATCAATGTTAAAGATGCCGTTTTCTGCTTTCCGAATGTGCTGACCTTTATTCAACTCATTTGAACAAAACTAAAAAAGAATTTTTTTAAATACACCTCATGCCTAAAGAATATAAATGTTCAGCGTTTAAGGTCCACTAAACTCTTCCAGTGATCTCTTGGTAGTATGTTTTATCGCTTGCCAGTTATACCATAAGTCATTGTAAAATCTCCCCACTTTAAAAACATTAGAAGATGTTGTATGATTGCCTATAAGAAAACTTTCCACAAGAGATAACAATGATGTGAGTGTGGATATTGACAACTATGATAGCTCATCGTTAAAATATAAAACTGTTAAGACAATAAATGGAAAAACAAATATGACAGATAGCAAACAATAACCAACAAGTAATAAAGGGCCACTTACTTGTGATAATCATATTCATAGTGTGCAGGGTTAACCATGATTGCGAGCACTCAACCCTCACATACCTAGGACCAGTTTTGAAATAACAAACAACATAAGAACAAATTGTAAAACTCAGTTGGAAAGGGATCGACTTAAAAAGATCAGCACGGAGTATATAACTAATTAACAAAAATACACTGAGTTCTTATAGCTAGTTCAAATCTAATTACAGTTGATGAATAAATACAGTTGGCACCGACTGAAAAATAAAATCAGTACATATACGATTAGCAACCAAAGTGAAAAGTGGCTTCAGTGTTACAGCCAAAGCTTTATTTATATTGTGTGTGGGTTTTAAGATCGTTGTAATTACATGAGTAGCTATTTGCTTCGAGGAGCCTAAAATTGTCATTTGTGAAAAATATTTACATACAATCATTCCACACTCATCATTCTTTTTTTTTTTTATGAAAAACATTGTTGGGTTCTAAATCTTAACATGTTTGTTCCAGAAGGAAATGAAAAAAAAATATTGTTTTTCTTTATAAAGTTGTGGAAAAAAATACATTAAAGACTGTCAAAAATTAAGTCTTGCAATAACATTTTTTATAAAGGAAAAAACATGTGTTTCAAGAACACCTCCCCCAACAAAAAATTAACTGTCGGTGCCTTTAACATAGGGGCAGAATTCTTTCTAATACTGAGTAAGATTGTGACTAAGTTGGTTAATCAAATTCAGTAAGGTTTTCCATTTATATGTTACATACCAACACTGTGGTGGAGAATTAGAATATTGGATTGTAAAATAGCAGAACACAATCTCGGTCTTTATCTTATTCAAATATACAAATTTTGAGAAAGAAAAGTGATGCATTTGTAATATTATTCTTCTAAGTTGAGATAATTATGTAATGTATTGTATTAGTTCAACTGTTTAAAAAAAATACAGAACATATTTTTAAGAAAATATTTTATTTCAATTTTGGCAAGTAAGGGGAAGCAACTAATATAACCTTACTTTTACTACAAAATGTTTTGATTAATTACACAACTTTCCGCAAAATATATTTTTGTATAATTCTAGTATGTTGTTTGTAAATAGTAACAGACTTGTTTTTCAGTGAAAAACCTTGTGTTGCAATTATTTGCAGGTTGTTCACTAAATTGACTAGACTATTAATAATATAAAAAAGATAATCTTTGTCGCTGTTAAGCTGTGAACTGTTGATTCTTTTAATAACGCTCCTCGGCTCTTCGAGGATGTAACTATATCATTCATTTCCCGATGTACAACGAGGCATCTCATTTAAAAGAAGTCAAAATCCGTGACGTATGGTTATGACGTAGCTATACCTAGCTAAAAATACTGCGGCTATTACCTGTGCCAATCATATTATTATTTTTTTAGCAGCGAGGTGTCTTACTCGATATAATCTGTGACGACGTCCAGATTTTTAAGATTTTGTAACACAGAGAACGTTGTTCCAGTAAAAAATGTTTTATAAACATTAGTTATCTGGAGAACTTTATATCCAAGTTCGTTAAATACAACGTATTTTATCGTTGTTCTATTTTCTAAACCTTGTTCTAAAAAAACAAGTACTGTGGTGTGTAACACACAGGTGCTTATCACGTACTTAATGGTGGACCAAACGTGTTCACTTTTTAATAGTTTTGACATTTTTTCGTCTAAATAAATTGATTTATTATTGTAGTTATTTTAACACGAATGAATCTCTATACAGAAGTATACGAGTATCTTTCTTGATTTTTCAAGGTAAGTGCAAAATGTACGAAGGTGTACTCGTATATTCTTGCTATAATGTACCCACGTAGTGACGTACAATTTATAGAAAATATAGCAAATATATTTGAGATTTTATTATCACAAAATGTTGTAATTAAAATCGTTTCTTTTTCCAATATAAGAAACTGCAATGTAGTGCATTGGAAAATGCTAGACTACTTGTCGATATACACCTGTATGTGTGTTACTATAAATAGACAAAGTTAGTGATAATACGTAAGGCATTATGTACCACTTCCAATCTAAGGTATATGAAAACCTTTGCTAAATATATGTTATATCAAACAATGTTCAAATAGCTAATTTATAAAAGCCTATTTGTCTAAAGCAATTAATGAGCCTTGAGATTTTTATAAGTCCATGGTGTGTCATAATGTGATAACAGTTCCGAATGAACTTACAATATTGTTGAAACTATCAAGAATATGTACAAAATATTTGTATCTGTAATTTACAAAGCAATTTAAGGCTTCAAAATAAGCTCTTATTTAGAAATAAAACTGTGCACAGTTGAAACATTTACTGAAATAATATTATGTGATTGATATTAAATATCTGAATATTGAGAAGCCAGTGGAATATCACGGCAAACATGACCAGAAATAGGTCGAAGGGGGAACATTAGCATTTGATGAATTGTTCCTTGTAGAGCATTTAACATGCCACTAACAAACAATTAAATAAGTAGAAACATACTGTAGAAAATTATAGTAAAACAATTATTATTGTTTAAAGAAATTGGCAACAATGCAGTTTTTAAAATGCAAACTTTTGTTGCATAAATCTGTACATGAAGTTAATCTCATGTCTTTTACTGTGATTTATGATTTTATATCTTTATCTTGGCAAAAAATACAGCAGAGGAGCATTGCTCATTGTTAACTTAAGTTGTTTGTTTTCAAAAAGAATAAGTACAATATGATAATGATGTTGTAAATTGTGAGAAGTGTGATGCCAATATATCAAAAAATACTAGTTGATATCAAATATTAAAAAAGAAAGATCAAAGGATCTTCTGAAAAATTTAAATGACAGACAAGCATTGGTCAGATGTAAATTCCTTTTTTCAAGGATTCTTTTTATGTTGACATAACATGCACAGTGTTACCGACCATGCAAGGGCTGTATAGTCAGTCAAGGTCGTTAAAAATTTCCATAAATATGCAAAGTGTGGAAGGAAATAAAAATAATTTCCATTGGATGGTTTTATCATTGCCTTGAAATTCATCAATGTAGATTTCAGATTATGAATAAAATTATTTGACACTTGTAAAATGATACATTCATGTACATTTATTACCGTATCTTTATAAAATATATCCTCGCATAGTTGAAATAAGACCATAGAGTTTTTAGTCTTATATCTTAATACACAGATAGTAGATTAAACTATATTTGTGTAGCATTTTGACGATGTGTTTTTGTTTTTTGTTTAAATGTGATTCTTGTTTGGATGAATTTATAAATTTTCTGTCTTGAATCCTGTTATACTAACTAAAGAAACTATCTTATGCATTAACGTCTCCATATTCGTCCAAAATATGCATGGAACAAATGCTGCTGAACATTAAACAAAAAACCATCGATGAATCAGCTATCACTGACCATGATTTACCTGACCGTTTTTAATTTTGCTTACGATGCAAACTTTCCGTGTCGATCTGCATTGGTCTTTCCGTTTGGACTTCTTTCATTTATCATTGTTATGGAGAATGTTAAAGATAGTACCCTAGATAATTGCAAATACAAGCGTTAACAACCTGGTGAGAAACAACATACATGTATGCAGATATTTATACTCAATCGATTTCAATTGTTCAGTAGTTTTTTTTATCTATTGGCGTTTAATTGCAATATAAAAATTATATATTATCCATTTTTGTATGATTATGTCAATGGTAACATATGGATGATAAATTTATAGTTTGAAACAACATCATTTTACATTGTAAAAAATTTATACAATTACGGTTACTCAAAATCTGGTGCAGTTAAGTAGGATTAATGAAACCTGTCTCGTTTATACTTCCATGTAAATGTATGTCTAAATGATGTCAGATTCTATCTTCTTTAAATCGCGTACTGTCGTTGTTATTAATAAAACAAATAACCACTCGTCTTCTCGTTTCCAGTAAAAAACAATCTAAACAAATAAACAGTACTTTTGCAGGTTAAAGGATCACGTCTCTCCTTTCCATTTGTTATTAAGGCTATCAATTTCAATAGGTTTGCCATTATTTAAGTCCCAGAGTCTTTAATATTGCATGGATTATCACGAATGTCATAATAATTGCAATATGTAAATATAACTTCAGTGTTTGCTATTTCAAATTGTTAGAGAAGATAGGATTAGTGTAGAAATGCTTCATAAATTCGATTCGGTAACAATATTTAGGTAAAGCATGCCGAAATAAACAAAAACAAACTGTCTTAAAATGATGATCGGGACATATGATATTATCCATTATTTATTGTTTTAAAACATATTTGAAAGTAAAAGAATAATGTCAAAGCAATGACACCTTAAAGAAATAATATAACAATAACTAATCAATTGTGATTTTACAAATAACAATCACAATTAAACAAATTGAAAAGCTGTAATATTCCTGGTGATTGTTTGATATGTAGTTTGATTGTACACCTTTAAATTTGTAAAAATAAATACCATATATAGATATAAGAAGATGTGGTAGGAGTGCCAATGAGACAACTCTACATCCAAGTCGCAATTTGTGAAAGTAAACCATAATAGGTCAAAGTACGGTCTTCAACACGGAGATTTGACACACACCGAACATTAAGCTATAAAGGGCCCAAAAATGACTATTGTAAAACAATTCCCATGTTTTCTTTAGAGAATAATTGATAACAAGGTAACGGCTGTACTTAAGTTTCAGTATTATGCCTTTTGACTTTAAATGCACTGCACTTCTTTGTAGAATCTTTGATACTGTAAATTTTAACTCAAGGTAAAACACTGCATGAAGTCATTAATTCAGAATAAAGGATTTTAAAAATATGTGAATATTAGTCAAGCTTTGGATGCCAGATTGTAAACATTTCAGCCAAAAAAGGTTAACTGTATAAACATTTGGTGGGGTTCGTGTTGTTTATTCTTTAGTTTTCTTTGTTGTGTCATGTGTACTATTGTTTTTTTGTTTGTCTTTTTCATTTTTAGCCATGGCGTTGTCAGTTTGTTTTAGATTTATGAGTTTGACTGTCCTTTTGGTATCTTTCGTCCCCCTTCAGCTAAATTAACAAATTCTACCAAATATTATTATGCCAGAGGATATACACATAACATACTTACTGTTTAAATATATTTTTGGGCGATAGCTGTGCTATGATAGTTTATTATTTCTCAACATGTACAAGTCAATAGTGTACACAATTTCTCTAAATTTACTATCAATTCATAGATTTTATGATATCATGGGTCATTATTGAACAATACACATCGGTCATTCCAGAGGGAGATAAAGCCTGTATAAAACCTGTTTATGCATCGTTTACTTTCGAAAATGCCTGTACCAATTAAGGAATATGACAGCTGTTTTCCTTTCGTAAATAACATAAATGCGAATTCAATGTTGTCAGTTGTTATGGACTTCCTTTCTTAATATCCATTTAAGTTCGGTATTTTGTAAAAAAAAAAAAGGATGTAAACCAGATTTACTTTTAAACTTGAGAAAACTGACAAATCAACAAGGGCCTCGTTTGAACATTTTAAAAAAATTATCAGCAATTGATCTCCCCTTACTAATAATCAGCAGTGTTCTCAAGGACATTGTTAAATCGTCGCTGGAAGATTGGCGAAAGGTATGCAAGCCTATTGACAATATATTATCGAACTTAATTATTTGATGTGAAATGTAGTCCTTGCGAACTATAAACTGCATTGTTGTATCGAATCTAACAATACATTTATATGTATCTACCTCAGAATGTATATTCGTTCGTTTATACATACCCTATTCCTTTGTCTTTACATGGTATTTTACAACTCATTAGTTATTTTTTGCAAATATTATTAGTTACATAGTGGGCTAGTGACCTAATACGGTATATATGGGGTCAGTAAATTCCATATGGGGTGAGAGCGAAGCTCGAATCCCCATATGGAATTTACTGACCCCATATATACCGTATTACGTCACTAGCACACTATGTAACGAATTTATCTTACCGACTATCTTAACGTGTAAAATTTAGACTAGTGATCTATCAAAATGAGCAAGTCTTCAATACAGTTAGCATTAACATGATGCCAACAATGACAACTTGTTAGATTTAAATGTGTTTTCTGAATTTATTTCACTTTATCATCACTTTCTTCTTTTTTCTCAGTACTGTTTTGTTTTTCTAAAGGGACATAACACCACTACTAACCGTGTATGAAATAAGCTCCGCCTCCTTATTACCTTATATGGAATATAAAGGGACGTAACTCCACTACTAACCGTGTATGGAATAAGCCCCGCCTCCCAACTAACCTAATATTGAATATACACGGTTTCCACGAGGACGCTTTTAACCAATCATATTCCTAGAAATGTATAGGAGGTAAGATAATAATAAATACATTAATATATATATATATATATATATATATATAGTGTCTAAAAATAGCAACAATCAACATTCAATCTATCTAGGTGTGGATCAGTTTGTCAATAAACTGATGCAGTTACTAAATTAAATTATATAAGTGTCTAAGAATGTTACTTTAACACACTAATGAGTGTTATAAAATTAGTTGTTATATTTTATATATTATTCACGCAATATTTCGCTAAACAAATTACCTTCATCGGGCGTGTGCATCTATCTAGGTGAAATCGGATGCATGACAAAAAATATCTTTGTAGCTTGACGTTTTTGTGTAAAAGTTATATATATTGATTGATGGGGTATATACAACATATTTTTGCCGTTTATTGTACATAACAATTTTTAAATCTAAACAAATAGTTGTTTTAGTTAAATAGAATGAAATTCACGATTTATTCCTTTGGTTTTGGGTAGAACTGTTTTTCATCCCTCTCATTAAGTCCATCAGGTTCAAGAGTACGTAGCTGATGCATCCAGAACCTTTCTCTCTGTTTTCTCCTTTCGGAGTCCCAATTTTGATTTACCTCAATTATTTGAAAGGTGATATTATCAAAAGTATGTCCTGTTCTTAAGAGGTGTCTCGTAATTGGACAGTTTCTTCCTTTTGTATAGAACGACCGGTGATTGTTAAGTCTGATGTTGAATGTAGTTTCTGTTTCACCAACATACTGCAGCTTGCAAGTTCCACAAGTAAAAATATAAATACTATATCCGTTTTGCAATTAGATGTAACATAGATGTTGTATCGCTGCTTTGTTACTGTGCTGCTGAAAGAGTGGTCAGTGTTGGCGGCTTTACAGCACTTACAATTGCTTCTACCGCATTGTTTGTAACACCCAAATTTAGAAGTTTCTTGTTTCTTTACTTTTGATGTCACAAGTATGTCTTTGAGATTTTTGGGTCTGCGATAGGCAATAACAGGAGGTGATGGAAAAATTTCTTTTAAGGAAGAGTCATTTTCGATAAGACGCCAGTGCTTTCGGATAGTAGATGAAATATTTGTCAAATCGGGATGGAAGGTTACAACAAACGGAATTCAAATTTCTATCTGCACGGGTCGTCTTATCTTTGTATTCCATGAGGCTAGCTCGATCTTTTTCTTGGGCTTTATCAAAAGCGTCTGTGATATTTTTGGTTTTATATCCTCTTGATTTCAGCTGTGTTTTTAGTTGTCCCAAACGATAGTTAAGTTTGGATTCCGAGGAGCAAATTCGCTTTAGTCTGATGGCTTGACTGTAAGGTATACTCCTGGAGCAGTGTTTCGGGTGACAACTTTTTGGAGTAAGGAACTGGTGTTTATCAGTTTTCTTTGTGTGGAGATCGGTTGTCATGACCCTTTTTTTTACAAATGTGGTGGTGTCGAGAAAAGTAATTTTCTCGCTTGAAAATTCAGATGTAAATTTAATTGAGTGATGGAACTGATTACAATGATCTAGGAAATCTTGCAAATGTTCTGCAGTATCGTTCCATTTCATGTCAATATCATCAATAAAACGGAGCCATGACAAGGGTTTGTATGGCACACTCAAAAGGATGCGTTCTTCGAGATCCCCCATAAAAATGTTGGCAAAAGAAGGTGCCATTATATATATATTAAGTTCAATGTTTTCACTAAGATGCGTCACCAGTTGATAAATATCTAGTACCGAAAGAATTTGTTGCTTTAATGTTTATCTGGCCTCGCGGTCATAAAACTTTTGAGCATGGTTTTTGTACTCAGACTCGAAAATCAACCAATCAAATTGCTGGATTTCATGTTTTGAGCATGATTTTTGTGCTCAGAGCACTGAGCAAAGTTTTATGCCTTCAAGGCAAGGTGTCTTCTGGCAACAAAATTATAAGAGCTAAATTTTTAACTCAAAACTTTTTCCTTTACTTTTGTTTCCATCACATGAAATTGGGGTTTCCGTGTATTATCTATAAAAAAAACTTGTTCATAACCTGTAGTTTTTAAAAATAACGCTGACCCATTGTTTGATTCTATTTATGAAAAAACAAATCATGAAATTTTGGGAAATTAATAACATTTAGACCCTCACCTCTCTGAAGGTATATCTAGCAAACGTTGTTATTTTATTATTTGCTTCGAATATGATTGTTATTCCTTATACAGAAATTCCAAAGTATTTGTTACATTGATTTATGAATATATATTAAATGTTCTTCTACTTAACACTTTTAAAATAGGAGGATTGGGTTCTCCACTGGTGCATGCATTGTCTGAGGCCTTGACCATGATTTAGTGTAACTATATCATCTGGCCTTTCCATTTATATTATACAATCGTTGAATAGCTTGTTGCCACCCTTAATAGAAACTGTATGTAGACTTTTTAGTGATTTTAGGAACGAAGAAGGGATCACTATTTTATAGGAAAACGTTGTATGCGATGTGCACAGCATTCTCTTTTATTTTCTTAAGTTTTTGTTAAGAATTATATATTTAAATTGAAATGTGTTGTAGGTGTAGTTTCAAAGAAGAACAAGAAAGTTAAAGATTTTCAAAGAAGAACAAGAATTGAACACAGATATGTTGTTCAGATTACTGATCCTGGTAAGTATATGTGTGTGTGTGTGTGTGTGTGTGTGTGTGTGTGTGTGTGTGTGTGTGTGTGTCAGTGAGAGAGAGGGGCAACTTACATTTTATTTATTCACATCCTAATATGAATGTTTTATTGTTGTCCTGTACAAAATTTTCTCCTTTTCTGTTTTATTTGGCATTGGCGGCTACACTGAAATTAGTATTTGTTACATTGACAGGTGCCACTACTGTGGACAGTATAAATATAAAGATTGGTTGATTGATTGGTGTTTACGTTCATAAGGTCTAGTATTATAGAACTTTAAACCTTGCTATGTTCTAGACAAATATGATGAACGAGAGTTCAATGTGATATGTCAAAGGCTTACTGTTGAGAGATCGAATCTGGACATATAGGTAAACCTAGACATAACTGTCGTTGTACTCACACCGAAATAAAGCGTGCTTTACGTAGAAGTAGGAGACGCACATATCTTGTTTTGATTTTTTCTAATAATCTGAGAGATCGAATCTACAGGTTAACACGCTGCCACGAAACATATGACGTTGTAATGATGAATAACATGGATCACGATAATATCATACAAGAAGAGTTTACTTTACAGTTTCTGTTTTAATTTTCAAAATCACGAAATTATGTCTAATTTGATATATTTATGGTTAATTAAACAGCTCGTATTACAAATGTCACATGTTTTTCAGAAACACGTCATGCACATTAGAATTAGTCTCTTCGAATAACTATACCTGAGAATACTGGATTATACGTATTGGTAATTTCCAATACACAATAACCAATTTATAGCCTTTTTTATCATCATATGTTTGTGCATATCGAAACATTAGCTGCTGCACACGAAACAAAATATTAAAAATTGTAAGAAATCGAACATTGAAAAAAGGGATCGATTCATCAATTTCATAACACTAAGCCTATCAATATTCTGACAATTAGTATGACTCATACATATATTTCAGGTTCATTTTTGTGCGGCTTTCCCGTTAAAATGTCCCGAACCAGCCCAGTGGTCAATCCGTGCTAGAAGTCATTGTCCGGATCGGTCTAAGTATTTCTGCTTAAAGAATGATCTTATAAATGGATATTCTGAAAACTGCACAATATTCGATTTTCTACAGCCAGGTAAATTAGATTACTTGCACAGACATGTATTTTATCTAGCATGACATTGTGATGAAGATATTCAAATATCGATTTGTTTTTTTGATTACAATTTTTACACAAAGGTTAATTTCAAATCAAATCCTTCAGTTTCGTCTGTCAAAAGTTCGTCAACCATTTTTTGTGTCTAAATATCAAATCAATTTCGGTAGAACGAATACAAACCTCTGAATTACTGACAATGATCACATTTATAGTTTCAAATTATACTTTTCTGATTATTCAATCAATATCTGTATGTAAAATAATGATTTTTTACAACAATTTTAGAGGATTTGATACATTTATTTCAAACTATATTGGGAATTTTATGAATTTTAGATTTGTTGTCAATCAGGGTAAATTCTTCGAAAAAGATGTAGATAAAACATAGGTTACCGCGCTTGTTTTCGTGAAGAAGAAAAAATGTTTGCTATTTGTTTAAAATGTTCTAACACATTAAAGATTTTCTAGAACTGGAAGTAAAAGTAATGAAATATCAAATTTAGTTTATTTCAAAAGATATGTTATTAGTTATATGATCCGACATCAAAAGTATGTGTCATCTTGATTCTTAAAGACAACTTATTTTAAATGAACTTTTACGTGCGTTTTCCCTTATTAAGAAATTCATAATTCAGAGCAAAAGTTATAATAATTATGGCAAAAACAAACAATCAATTGTGGTTTGTTTCTATTTAAAACTTTCAAATTGTAACTCTTTCAACGAGTAAGTATGGCGGATGTATTGTTTTTTTTTCCGGATTTAAAGTTCTATTAAAAGATTTTGATTTTATTACGTAATCATAAGCACAACTACTTACATCAAAACGTTGAATGTTTGTTATTGTGCTTTGAGTTATCTCCCCTTAAACTGTATGGACTTCCCTCATGTTACAAGGTATTCACTACAGGTCGAAAAAATGTTCTTCGTGGAGGATTAGATGCAGACATTTGTTCGTCAGAACGCTTCCAGCCGTGGCCAATGAAATTCTTTACAAATGTCAGTACCAACTGCATATTTCGGAAGTCGGCATGCCAGGAGGAAGGTCAAGTTGTCTTTGATAATGGAAATCGAAACAAAGATGCCACCTGTAGATGTGACTACACGAGAAGATACGATTTCATCGTTAAACCTCGAAATCCATGTTTTTGTGTCCCATCAGAAGAAGATTGTTCGTGCTATTTAAAGATGTGTCACGTGCTAACACCAGGTTGTGTATAGTTTCTAAATAAGTAATAAAGTAAGGACAGTGAGTATGGTAAAGCAAACATTATTTTTGTCTTTATCAAAGGGAAATTGTTTAATTTGGTGAAATTAATGTTTTTATAAATTAATTAAGAACTGTCATGCAAGTGAGATGTTTAGCTAGCTATAAAACACTACATAAGAAAATGCCTGTACCAAGTCAGGAATATGAGAGTTGTTATCCATTCGTTAGATGTGATTGAGCTTTTGATTTTGCCATTTGCTTAGGGACTTTTAATTTTCCTCGCAGTTCGGTATTTTTCTTATTTTACTTTTCACAGTTTTATAAACGTAACAAAACCTTTTTTGTCATTTTAAGAGAAAGATTTTATCTATTAACTTTTTTTATTACTACGTAAAAAATTAATTTCTCTCAATATAGTTTGACAAAACTGCATGACTTCTTTGCTTATATCTGAATTTTGGTTTTTTAAATAATCTGTTATCATCTAACGAGCACTACGCTCTCTACACGTTAAGAACCCTTTCAACAACTCTGTTATGAGGGTTCTGTTTGTGGCCTGTTGTAAGGCAAAATGTATATCTCTATTCAATATACCCCCATTTTTCAGTGGTATTAGTAGTTCTTCCCGAGCTTCATTCGGAATGCCTCTATTAAAGGACATAACTATTGTACTTATTGTTAAGTTGTTCTGGTCTTAATAGAGGGTTGCTACTCACAAAGGAGCTATTTAACCAATATTTCCAAGTGGTGCAGTTGAAATTATCCCTTTGAAAAATGTGCGGACGCCATCACTATTTGTTTGACCGTTATGTAATATCTGTTTCATAGATATATTCCAATCCTCAATCCTTATTATCACCGGATGTGACATACCGAATTAAGACATCGTGTTTGTACTTACAGTAACATCACAACGAGTGCAACACGTGATGCAGATCCAGCTTACCCTTCCGGAGCACCTGGTGGAGCTCGTGTTGCTCAGTCTTTAGTTTTCTATGTTGTGTTTAGTATACTGTTGTTTGTTTGTTGTTGGTTTTTTTTTTGCCTCGGCGTTGTCAGTTTATTTTCAGCTTATGAGTTTGAATGTCCTTTGGATATTTTCTCCTATCTCCTTAACATGCGTGAACTATTCGTCATTAGCAACAAACAAGCGCATACATACTAACCGTCAGTAAAATCCAGCATTAAGTCGGATGGAACCCTTAAAGTAAGTTTTGTTCCACACACAAAATAATATCGGTTTCGTATCGATAACTCACTTTATATGTACAAATTACAAAATTTAAATGTAAGGAATAAATTAGTTTAGATTTCTGTCATTTTTAATAGAAATTTCTGATTTTTACATGTAGGTAATACAACTTTGTACAATTTTCCTGATGCTACTTTAATGTTTTAAAAAGTGTATATTTCCTCATATCTTTTCAGATTACGAATGTATTCAGTCAGAGGATATTATGCCAATAAATCAATGTAAACCAATTATCGCTGAAAGGTAAATAAGAAACTAATCACATATTAACTACTGCGAAGTTGATATAAAATACTAAGATGTGGTATGATTGCCAAATGAGACGACTGTTTACTAGGGACTAAATGCCGTAGCCGAAGCAACTATATGTGACCTTACTGCCTTCAAAAATGAACAAAGTCAGTACTGTATAGTAAGATACAAAACAACAATAACATGGCAAACTGTAGAACAATTGATAATACAAGTTGAAATTAGTTAATCAATATGAATCAAGCAGTAGAGTGGTTATATTTTTTTTATAAGTGAAATACTCAGACACCTAATTTAACTTTCATAACGAAAATACATCAGGTGTAAACGTATAACGTATACTATAAACATGTACTGTTCTATTTTATAAATGGCATACGGTTATGGTAGGTTATGACCTCTCTTTAGACCTGTCATAAAACTACAATAAACATGTACCAAAAAGTAGTATAGGGTAGAGCTGTCCGAATCAGTCCTAGGTTAAAACTGTCAAAATTAGTTTTAAATAAGATTGCAACAGTCAGAATCCGTTCTATGGTAGATTTCTCAGAATTAGCTCTAAACAAGAACAGTCTGAAATGACGTAAACTAGAGCATCTTTGTGAACGTGATTTAAAAAATGTAGTTAGCTAGAGTTCTCTATGAGTAATAGTTAAGAAAAACAGGATTAAAAAAAAAGCTTATATACAATATTTGATGTATGTTATTCTGTTTTTTAATAGTTTTATTCTTATATAATCATATACTAATGTTGAAATAGTTAAACATATATACTTTAAATAGTTTTGTAGTTATTATCAAAAATACTTTGAAAGACAATTACGTTATAGATAATGCAAATTTTAAGGTTTTTCTTGTCAAATAACACACCTGACTTGTATACAGTCAAACATATTCTTTTCTGCAAAAATTTCCAGGATATTTATCCTATTTTATCCGTCACATTAGAAAAGTATATTCCCCCTTATGGGTTTGGATTTAAATACGTCATACTGCTGCGTAATATATCTCACCAATTAATTTAGATATATGCTTCCGAAATCCCTGTCCAGTTATAATAAAAACCTGTGTCATTTTCTATAGGGGAAAGGCCACGTTATAATAGTGTATACCGATTCTCTTCTTTTGAAGAAAATTGTAGAGCCAGACAAAAGAGAAAATAAACAATTATTCTGAATAGTTTTGAAAAAAATAATCTGCTTTTCCGCGGTAAAGATGTCATGTAAGAAGACCCCACAACTATATCATCTCCGTTATAAAGTTAATACCATACATTACTTAAAAGGTAACTTGTCTTAATGATCATACATAGTAACAATTTCATCTCATTTTCATAAACAATGGCGATTAAAAAAAAACTTGAAATGAATAATGATGAAATACCCGTACTTTTTGGAATACAAAAAAAGAAACAAGATAACATAAATTTCAACACTATTTTCCTCAAAATCAGAAATCGTTGTAAAAAAAAAGTTTTCCCAACCTTTGTATGCAGTTTAAATATTTTTATATTTCAGGAATGACAATAAAGGATACGAAAGTGATGCCGAGTACATTGAAAGAGAAGAAAAGGCTTCAACCCTAGGTACTTGTTAATAAAAAAAAAAGCAGTGTTGAGCTGAAGACATGTCGAATCGCGAATGTTAAATTGCTAAGGGACCTGTCAATATTTATAGGGGGTTGGGATCGGTGCAAAACGCAGTAGGACTTATATTTTATTTACTTAATTTTTGATAGAACTTCTACTTTTTTAGTTTTCAGCACTGATAGGACAGCAATATTTTTATGGCATGTGTATGAATGTAGAAAATAGGCTATACAAATTTAATTACAACAAAATAAACAAGACTAATTGAGGAACAAACAAGTAACAACAATGGAAATACAATTTCAAGTCTAGGAATTAATATTATGTTTATAGAACAAACAGGTACTGATTTTAAAAAGGTTAAAACAATAAAAATGTATAAAAAATAAATAATAACAAAAAAAACCTAAAATTTATGAAAACAAAATAAACAACAATAAACAGATAACATTGATGGAGCTTTCAATAAGTGATATGGTATACTGCCATCATTGTGGTACAAAATGCAAATCATTAGTTAAAAGTAGGATTGAATAAAATATACATCTTTAAAAATAAGGAAAACTATTTAACAATAAAACATTCTGACTAGAAAATTAAGGGAAAAAAAACAAAGTCAAAAGACAGAAAAAAAATATATATAAAAAAAAGATAATACAAATTGTTCATAATCTATTGTAGAGTATACTCTTCCATTAGAATTGCAGTTCTATTGTTTTGACATATTTTTATAAGGAATGAATAGGATTCAAATAATATCCATCGTAATATCAAATGGGTTATATCCACATTCAGGGTGTTATATCGATTTTAATATACCATGGGTGGTTTAAATATAAAATCACAATGAATACATGTATGTGTGTACGGATAATTGGCATATTAGTTCAAGATCATCTCTATGCATGAGCATTCAGAGTAATAATAACAGTAATAGTATGTGTTCCATGTGATATGCAAAAACAGTTCTTTTGGAATGTTCCATACTTCAAACAGTACTGTGATGCATCTAAAGCACGAAAGCTAAAAGTTCCTGTGCATGGATACTTTCTAAAATGTTTGATTTCATCAGCGTGCACATAGAAATAGGTGAATTGTATATGGAATACAGAAAATATTCACGTGGTTTATCAGGAAATGTGTGCGATTACTGCACATCATTTTATATCTGTATCAATGACATTGTGAAACAAATTCCAAGACCATATCCAGATGGAACTAACTTTCATTATTTGCCTTATAGTTTACCACCTTTTGAAGTAGAGGGAACAAAGAGACAAATCGACGACTACCAACTAAGAGCTAATTTGAAGAGACCTTTTTTTCAAATGGCAATAGTTCTTGCCAAAACAAAATTGCTGGATCAGAGTTTTCTGTCAAATTCATTGTACCTGAATAAAAGGTTAATAATGTCATCAGACATTTGGAAACAATGAAGTTGGGCAGAGAACAATGAAGTTAAGCAGAGAAAAAAGAATGCTTACCGCACAACAAATACGACAGAGTGAAGCTGAAAAGACATATCAAGAAATAAACTGGGATGAACTGTTTGAAAACAATTTAATTGAAAAGCAAACAGTTGCAACTTTGGACAAATACATAGAACATCACAAGCTAGGTGTATATCATTACAAGGCAGAATAGACCCAAGCAGCTAAACGAAACATAGCAACAATGTTAGCTCTAGATAATGAACAAGTCCAAATTGATGAAGAAGTTGACCTTGTAATAAGAGCCTATGACAGTTCTGACAGTGATACTGACTATGATGATAATAATACTAATGATGAATACAGTAGTAATAGTAGTAGTAGTAGTGGCATTGAAAGTGAAATTGAAATTTTAAAATTGAATCTTATTTGCCTTCTTCAAGGAGGAGATCAGTTAAAATTCCAGACAAATCCAAAGACTACTATACTTGCGATCTATGTTAATCTAATAAAAATGAAGTTAAAGTCTGTTTGATTTATTCACAGATTAGATAGGACATATACTTATTTTTTTAGATATTTCATATAGGACAGAAACTTTGTTTGGTATATTCAGAGGGTAGGACATAGATTTTGTTTAGGGAAAAATATGAATTGCACCGGCCCCAACCCCCAAATAAATATTGACCGGTCCCTAAAAGTAATTTTTCCTGATGGTTACATTTCTTACATACAAAAACCTATCCAATATCAAACTGACTACTGTGCTTATGATTCTTCAGCATCGATTCCGATGATGATATAAATCACTGTGCGCACAAATAATTGTTGTTGTTGTTGTTATTGCTTAATGGTGTATGGAATAAGTTGATAACAACAGTACGATTTTATCAAACATTAATATGTGAGCTGCGTCGGAAAGAATTAAATCTTTAGCAAATGAATATTAACACAACTGTTACCCTATTTCGGGTTGATGAAATCTGTATTGAAAGTCTGTAACTATTTGAATAATTAAGGCAAGAGAATCATACCCTGTTCAAAAGTCATAAATCGATTGAAAAAAAACAACAAATCCAGGTTACAAATTAATACCGAAGGAAACACATCACCTATAAGAGGAAGACAAAGGAACACTGAAGTGCAACCAAAACAAACGCCAACACACATAGAAACCAACTATTTAATAACAACTACCATATTCCTAAATTGGTACAGGACATTTTTTCTTCTTGGTTTTATGGCTAGTTAAACCTCCCGTTAATATGGCAATGCTGACAAATATCGCTTAAATGACAACACTGCGTGACAGAAATACAGCACAAACACCCGCAATAACACTTATCACAGAGAAACGCACAAACAAATGATATAATTGTCGACACAATATGCAAACCACAGAACAACAACGAACATCTTCCTTCAACGACAGACAACACAGGACATCACAAACAGTGACGTACTTCTGTAACGTATATGTAATCTTTAACTTCAAGCAAATATTTTCACAATACCAGTCCAAACAATTATCATAACAATGACGGTATTGAAAGGCTATTTTATAAATATTTGGACTTCAAGCGATAAGATATAACACATTATCCAACCAAAACCATAACAGAAACATCAAAAATAAATACTTAAATGTAAGATGTATAAAATACAGAGACACGTCGTATAGCAATGTCATATTCGGAAATAGGTCACGTTTTCTACTTAGCAGACAGACGACCTAGATCTTAAACCACAATCTAAGAAAATTGAGTTGATATAAGAACCTTACAAAACAGACAGAAATTCATCCTACATTTCTTATTTCCAAAGTCAAAGTCTTATACGTATATATGTATACATGCATTTGCATAAGGTCGATTTCTATCAAATGCAGCTCATGTATTACATTCTTTAAATTGGTATTTTCATATGTGAGTGGTAATTGCATCAAGTTATTACCTTTTTTGTAATTTTGTTTCACAAGCAGAGGGAAGTGTTCAATATGTAAATTCAAAAATTAAAAGCAAAGCTGTGATTACAATTTTTTTCAAAATTGCATTCGCATAAAAAAACTAACTCGTGAAAACGTCCACAAAATGTTCGGAGGGATATCAACTGTTTGTTCAGTAGGTTCTTCGTTACCAGCATCCCGTTGGCTTGAATATATAGCTTGTGTATCTGACTGTTGCCATTATATCTGATAAGAAATGATAGGAAAAATGATTTATCAAATAACATAAAACTATATAAATACAAAAGGTGAGTAAAACAAATAAAACCACTATGGTATAGATTGCAAAGCCTACTATGTGTGCTGCAACTTATAACTTGTCTGGGTTTAATAACAAGGAGCTGGGATTAATAGACACTTGGGTAGAGTTGTATTAGATCATAGAGCATGAGTCAACGATGTTGCAAGTTGAAATTTATTTTATTTTGCCAGACGTGATATAAATTGGCATTAAAATTAAAAGGGGTAAAAAAACCTGTTTTGTCGAAAGGGATGGCGAAAGAAAAATAGACCTAGGAAAAATCCGGCTACAGAGCACGTCAAGATTTAAAACATCCTTATTAATTTACAAGTAAAAGAGACGTGATCCATCCTAAACAGGATTTGTATCGTTGCAGTTGTAGATTTTGCTTTCAAATCTATTGTTTTGAAGGCTAGTCTATATAGCGTAGTACGATAAACGATAGTACAGGATACAGTTTAAGAGCTCAACGTGACTAATACTAATATAATATAACTATTTGTTTAAAGTATGCGCATATTGCATTTGTTTTTCAACAGTATATAGTTTTTGTGAAATTGAACAAATTATAAAAAAACATGTTGATAGGTAATTAAATAACATAAACAATAAATGAAATGTATTAATGATCTTCCAATTTTTTCAGAAGAGTATAGAACTGAAGTCATAGTGGCAATTTTTGTTACATCAATTTTATCTCTTGTTATTTGTATATCTTTTCGTAAGTAAATGATAGTTCTTATCATCTACAGTTGTATATAAATTGTATCAAGCAGTAAAATTTAAATGTTAAATATTTCAAGATTAGTTCCATTTCAAATGTATTTTAAACTATATTTGCCTTCGTTGAGAAAAAAAACAAAAACAAACACAAACACTGATACACAAGAAAACACCAATTGTTATTACTGTAACTTGTAAGAGTTGTTATTTCTTTGTGTAATGGAACATGGACTATAAATTATCTGAAGTGAAGAACACTTACTAAAAGCCGGGTGGCACGATATTTGACTCTTTTTTTTTTTTAGAAAATGAGAAAGCCGAAAAATAATCGGGTTTTGTTATGGTATGCTTGTTATCCATTTGACACTCTGTAGGTTTACATATTTGAGTGTAGAATTTTTCTAATTTATTTCTACATGCTGTATTTACGTCATGCAACCAAATTGTTAGCTGTTTTTTTCGGTCGATATGAACACCAAGATTTTTACTTATATCCGAATAGTTATCAAAGGTACCAGGATTATAATTTCGTACGCCAGACGCGCGTTTCGTCTACATAAGACTCATCAGTGACGCTCATATCAAAATATTTATCAAGCCAAACAATTACGAAGTTGAAGAGCATTGAGGATCTAAAATTCCAAAAAGTTGTGCCAAATACGGAGTGTGTTTCAACTTCAAAAAATGTGTGAATGAGAACCCTTTAATTAATTTCAAAATTATTAAAAAAAAATGTTATCATAAATTTATCCATTAACATCAATTTTTTAAATAAGATAAAAATGCGTACTTAATTATCTAGCAAAAATCTTGTCATTTATTTTTCTATACAAGACTATTAGTCGTTCATTTTCGATGTAATATAATGCCATTTATTTAGTAGACGTGTTCATATTGTTCCTTATTATTTCACTTAAATTTCTGGAACAGTTTTGAGAACAACTAAGACAAAGTGTGCGTTCTTCTTCTTTCTATTATGTCGATATTGATTTTCATCACTTGTTTACTAGATTGTTTTGACAGGTAAACCTATTCGCGAAATTGTATATATATAATAACCCTCATCTTACATCTGCCATCGAGATATCAAGAGAATATGAATGTTCTCCATCTTTATTGAGAAATCTGGAAAATCTATTTATTTTTACCTGTGTAAGGTAATAAGCAGGATTCACAATTAACGGAAAATATTCAAAAAATGTTTTTTTAAACGTGGCCACCAGTTAATTTAAACACATTTTGTATCATATAAGACCAAGACCAAATATTATCTTTGTAAGGTAGAAATAACGCACGAATGCATAAGTTCTTTTTTCACAGGTGTTTGGTTAATAATGATTTATATCTCGCAGAATTTCTGATGTTTTTTTGGTATATGTTAAGATGGAGTTGAAGATTACGTACATTATGTACGAACCTGAAAGTCTAAATTTTGCTCGTAATGCATTCAATTTTGGTTCTTGCATCGAAAATACATTTTTTCCTTTTGAAGTTCATTCTAACATATGTTAAAACTTTGTGATGTCCAGTTTCAAATCACATCGCTTTTAATATCATTGATAGATTTCCAGATACAAAATAGGAAAAGTTTAGACGTAACAAACAGGAATAAACATTTAGTAGCAATCAAGGACGGAACAGAAATAAGACGTTACGTTAGAATTCAGGTTATTGGTAAAGATGGAGTTGGCAAGTCAAGCCTTGTACGCAGATTAGTTGGAGATTCTAATTTTAAAGTAAAAAGCACGGATGGAATCGATATTGTTAAAAAGTGCCAAATAAGAACAACTGATGGTGAATGGGTTATTGGTAAAGGTTAGTTACAGTTTGTACTCCCTATTTAAAATCGAATGACAACATGACAAGGGTTTGCATCTACCCTTCATTTTGTCCATAGTAATTTGTAATTTATACGAAGTCAGTGATTCTATTTAGCCCAGTTATCTTGCTGAAAAAAAGCTCATAATTTTCAATGTAGACACTTTTTAGATTAGATAGTCAAAGAAATTTCCCATTTTGTATCACTGATTTATATGTTTATATAATTCATGTTATATGTGTGTTATTTGATCTTTCATTGACTTTTATATCAGTTTTTCTTGAATACTTAAATACGACTTTCGAGAAACATATTTTACAGGTACATTGGTTTTAACATCGACAATTACACATAATATTTTCAAACATCCCAATCTGTACCAGCAATATTGTTTTACTCACACTTGCAGCTGAATTAAAATCTCAAACAGAAATTTTGATCTGACAAAGTCTTAATTGACTGATTTTTGGAAGAGAAGTAGGTTTGGACTTTTTTCTGATATCCAGTCGCCATTCCGATCAATAGTCACTGTAGACATTTACGACCTGTTTAAACATGATATTGTTAACAAGACACATTATTTTACTATTCGCTCGAGACTTTTTCAGACACCCTTCGCCAAAATCCGGATAACAATAATGTTAAGATTTGTCAGAACGTGTTCAGTCGAGTTCAATATGACAGTATCATACTAGAAATATCCCCTCTTTATATTTATCAAGTTTTTGAAACAGATCTATTAATTATTATGTGTAGCACTCTCAACCGTGTTCCTTATCCTTGAACGTGTCCTTATGCCAAAACGTGTTCATTTTGATCAAACGTGTCCTTAAATCCAAATTGCCTTAAGTTGTCAAATTTTAGTTCCCTTAAAGGTGTCCGTTTATTTTCTCCGCTTAAAGTGTAAAACAATTTCTATCCGCCGACACGTGTACACTATAAGACTCCAAACGTCTGAAAACTTTTAGAGCTAATATGCAAAATGTGACGTCAATAATTTCTACAGCTGTCGTGAGGAAACTCGATTGAAACCATCGGGTTTTAATTGGAGTCTCTACACAAAATAAAAATAAAAATCGCAATTTATCCGGACACCATAAAGAATCGCTGAGTTATAAAAAATATACGCACAATTATATGTATGAACTAAACCGGACGCAGTGGAAATCTTGATGTTAATAGCAGAAAATGTGTAAAAAGCAATAAAGTAAAAAATAATAGCCGAAATTATAAAAACCTAAAATTTGAACCATTTTTTTTTTACTCGAACATGCATGAAATGTTTTGTTTTGTGCACTTTAAGACATTATGGTCGCTGTCATAATCTAGACTTGAATGTTTTGATACACAATTTTTGTATAAGGATGAATACGTTTGGGCGTACAGTGACGTTATATCGACACCTTTTGGGGAATAACACGTTTTTGACTGACATTTATATTATGTACATATATTATTATATTTTTATCTACCAGGCTGTATTTAAGCATTATACTTGCGGTTATGTTTTGAAAATCTGCTGTTGATTATTTACTAATGTTGTTGATTTTATTGGGGACTTTAATTAATCATCATACACTACTTAAGGAATAACAGTACTGTAGTTGAAGAGTTGCAATCGTCAATTGACGATTTGATTTTCGTCGCAAATGCAGTTTTAATGGCGACTCGTAGCGGAGACAGTAAGACGGAAATTTGTTCGAGTAAATAAATATGGTTCAAATTGATTGAACCTTCCAGAAAATTTAATTTAAAGAAAATATTCCTTTTCTTCGTCGCGTGGTATCGCAAAAGTCACGTGAATTCCTGAAACAATGTAAAAAATTATACAGTTTAAGGGGAAAAGTCATAGTACAGGCATTTTGTTACCACAATAGAACGCAGGTTCTTTATATAGAAAGATGAAAAACGTCCCAGGTGCGTTGAAAAATCGGTGCTCCAAACATTAAAGAATAACAGATTTTTGAAGAATTTTCGTCAGTGTCAAATACATGGCATAAGTTTCAGCATAAGACATGGCATAAGAATGTGTTAATTAAAGCTGTTATCAGAATGAGTCCTATACGAAAACATATTTACTGAACATACAATGATAATGTGGTAGTGTTGGGTACCCAGTGTAAGAATGTAGAAAAAACAAATAAAAGGAGGCCGGGCAGTTATGGATTGAAATTCATAAGAAACATATACTAGTATTTTTCTTAACTTAACTTGAGCATGTCTTTCAGTTGTTGTAATTGAAATCGAAAGTGAAGTAAAGTTAAGTTATTTGTTTTCATTCCTGCAGTGAGGCCTGAACACGCGATCTCTTTGGCGTCCGATTGTTTATCATACCGCTATGCCATAGACACCACAGTAAAAAAAAGTATGTAAGTCTACCTCTCTGGAAGAAAAGAAAATAAAACGTTAGAACATCATCCAATTTCTTTTTTTCTTAGGAAGCTATTTTTGCAAATCCCTTCAATCTTAAGCAAACATATGAAAAAGTAATACAGAACAGTTCGTATTTTTCATTGATATGTATCCATTACTTTATTTAACTTCATTCATTGTGTCCAATATCCTTATAATCAAGCATAATAAATAAACAAAGTTTTGTTACTGCTATTCCAGCTAAAATATCTCATGACATTTTAGATGTGTTCATCTCTTTTGCAATTTAAAACATAGATAAACTGAATTTTTGAGTGCTTTTTTGAGTTTGTGTTAATGCTGATACTCTATGAATCAAACATTTTATATGTTTACAGGTTTTAATTTCAGTTGTAAAAACACGGCAACTGTCAAATTCAAGGGAATATTTTGTTTTACCCTTTTTCGTATGCAACCGGATGTTATGTACTATGATTTTGTAGTATTACACCTAAAGAAGACTTTTTTGTTAAATAAACTGAATATGATTTTTCTCCTTTGTAATACTGGTTATTTCAAGCATTAAATAAATGTCAAGTTTTGTCATAGTTTGAGAAAAATCTTGTATAATGTAAGACGACATCTACAGCTAAGCGAGCAACATTTCTTAAAAAAACCCAAATCAGGCCTCATCATGATAGAATATAATGTAGACCAATATATGATCAAATATTTATCTCATCTGCCTGCAAACAGTTGAATATGATATAAAAGATGACTCTAAGATGATAAATACCACTAATGGGCCTCTTTGTCTTCATTATAAGGCCCCTTTTGCTTCATATATACCTCTCATTTATTCAAAAATTAGGCCAATAAATAAATGTTGGGATAGGTTTCACTCATTTATGAAAGAAATGTCATAATAAATGAGTAATTGAAGAATTCGTACCGAATGAACTATTCATAAATCATATAGGTTTACTGACTCCATGGAGGTTTCAATTAGTCCTTACTTAAAACTTAAATTTACACCGCGTTCCAGAGAGGGACATAGCAGCTTCCCTTTTAGTGAATACTTTGCTGTTACTGCTTCAAAAATAATTTTGTTTACTAATAACTATATATTTATTACAGTATTGCTTAGGAAAAAGTTTTCTTTTACAGCAAAATTTAAGAAATAAGGAGAAAAGTCAGAAAAGGCTTCCCAAAAATACAATTTTCTTATAAAATGTGTTTTTGAGACTCAATCCACTCAGAATATTAGAGTTTTGTAATATTTCACTTAAATAGCATGCATTTAAATAAATTAGAGTACACACACGTTCAAAGGTACATGTGCAGCTTCCGATATTAGGTGTAATACCCCCATTGATTTTCCCCTATTAGTATTTGTTAAATTTGCACTTTTCAAAAAATTGTTCAGAATTTATCTTTGTTTCAAATAAAGAAATACCTGGCATGAGTAAAGTTTTATCCTGTTCAGTACTATAAACAAAATTTCACATCACATTTCATTCCATATAAGAAAATAACAATCACTAGAAGTTCACCAATCAAATGTTCACCCCTTTTTTCTTGTGTACAAGCTTTTAGTAACCATGTAACCTCAAGTTTCCAAAATATTCTATAGAAACACCAAATAAAAAAAATAATGGTGCTTTGAAACACCAACGATATAGGTTTGATGACTCAGAATTGTTTTTACTGCAATGAAATGTAGCATTAATTTCCTACAACTGTCAAATTCAAGGGAATATTTTTCTTCCGACCCTTTTTCGTATGCAACCGGATGTTACGTACTATACTTTGGTGGTATTACACCTCAAACTTCAAAAAGTATTCAGGAAATACTGGCATCTTATTATTACAGATTCTACAATCGGTGCCTAATTCAATAAAAACCTATTTATAGGATTCAAAAGAAATAGAAACATTGGTGAATTAGTGAAAGTAATTTGTATAAACCTCACAGTTCCTACTAAGTATTTAACTGTGTATAACTAAGTAATGACCACTATGTAAGCAACACATATAAACTGATATACTTATAACAAAAATTCTTATCATGAAACAATTAATTCCACATTGATTGAATTAGAATGAAAAACAATAAATCAAAATTCAAATTCAAATTAACAAATTAAAAAAATATGATTAATATCAGATAAAAAACACAATAACAAAACTAATCTATTTAAAAATTAAAAATAAAGAGTGTAATAAAAAATAAAACAATGATAAAAAGAAATAAATGAAAAACAAGGGGTGGTCTCTGATGACGGTTTCCCTATAATAAACACAATTCTTAATAAACCAACCCGAAACATTGCATACATAGCACAGTATCAATGTAAGACCAGAGCTATGATTCGCACCTAAATGGGTGGATATTGGATCAATTTCTATGAAAATAAATCATTGATTTACTTTACAATATTCTATGAAAATATCTATCTAAAATAAAAAATAAAACAGTTTTCCCAAAATATATGCATGTCAATAAAGGGCAAACTGACATGACACATTGAATTATGCTAGTTTCAGGCACGATGAATCATGTTGATGGTATTATGAGTATTAATTTGAGCATTCAACCACATAAGTACGTCAAAAAATGTCAACGATACAAGACTTCATGTCAACCAGTTGTGTAAACGTTTGGCTTATCAGTCAAATTGACCGATAGGAATGTTAAAGGGTTAAAGACAGCTGTGACATGTAAAAATGTATATAGCGTATAATTACGGAAAACGAAAGTAAAGTTCCTGGCAGCATGTCATTGGGGAAGCATTTTTTATTTCACTTTTTGTTTAATTTGCACTCTTCTTTTTCTGTTTTCAATATATAGCATTATCGAGTGATTAGCTTGCCGAATTTGGTAGAATTGGGGTAGACTATTTTGCTTTAGTTATTGGAAGACATATAAAAAAAGAACTCAATATAAAATAATTTGAATCAAAGCATAATATATTTCAAATACAATTGATTTTAGAATACATTTCAGCTATCCAACAATAACAAAGTGTATTTTATTTTTTAATGTTATGAAAATATAATTGTAATAATTTATGCACTTTTATTCAACTTCGTAAAAGTCTTTTATTAGCTTTTTACATAAACATTTTATAGATCAATAAATTAATATACTTTGACATTTTAGAATGGACTTTAAACTATCATAGTAATTACTGATATGAAATATAAAAATCAATACAAACGTTTGAAATAAGACGGACAAATAATCAACTAGCAATGATACATCAGAATTAAACGACGCCGTAAAGATGTGTTTACCTTTGAAAAGTAGCATACACCAACTTGTTTCTTTAAATATTTCAGTAAATGATACCACTTGTATTGCGCTAGATTTCAGCTCATGTATCTTTAGTTATGTTGGAAGCAAAAGTATCATACAAAAATAATTTTTCATTGGAAAATATACCAAATGGGTTTTAATTAGAAGGGTGTTTTGAGATCTTCTTTTGCTTCTTTTTCGATCCATGCTCTGGATAATCAATAGAATACATTATAAATCATAAACATGTGATGTGAGATTTCCTAGGTAAATTGAGATGTGATACTGTAGATTTAAATAATAAAAAAATCGTACACTTTTTGAAATGATCCTTCATTTGACATTGGTAATACCTCATTGTTTAGAAATACATAGTTACCGGTTAAAATCTAAAAACTTAAGATAAAAACGTTCATGCTTGTCCCAAGATATGTATCGGTTCTCTAAGACAGAAACGATTCAAAGTATAAAAAAACCTGAACAATAGCAAATGATTTAGTTTACAGTTGTTGAAGCTTTTTTATCGACGGTCCTTTTTTACTTATATTTCTATTTTATGACTCCTGTTTTTCTGGCGTTTTAAATGTCTCGGATGTAAGTACAAGATCGAAATCGCTGTTAACGCTTACAAAAAGCATATAAAAGAGGGACGAAAGATACCAAAGGGACAGTCAAACTCATAAATCTAAAACAAACTGACAACGCCATGGCTAAAAATGAAAAAGACAAACAAACAACAGCACAAACGACACAACATTGAAAACTAAAGAATAAACAACACGAACTCCACCAAAAAACTAGGGGTGATCTCAGGTGCTCTGGAAGGGTAAGCAGATCCTGCTCCACATGCTCTAGACGCAAACTATTTGACGAATTGTATACTGTTCCATTAACTAAAGAGTGATTTAAACAATAACCATTTGCTAATAAGTCTTCGAGGCTTTATGCTCTTCGTGCAAGGCCAAAGAAATTACAGGAGCGCAATACATAAAACTTGACGACAACATCTCCGTATTTCTACCCGTCTATTCAAGTCTTTTTGATATCTATACTCAGCATATTTTAAAAAAGTAAGCTATTCAAGATAGGTACATGTATAACAACACGTTTGTCTTATTATTTTTTTTTTTTTGCAAATTTGATAAGTAAGCTAGGTTTAAAATAATATACATATGTATCATGCACAACAATTGTCCAAAATGTCATCGGCGTCTTTTCCTTTATTTTTTCTTTATGTTTGCGTTCTTTTTTACGAACAAGTTATTTCGAAAAATATAAGATAGTTGAACACACAGAAACTAGTATCCATATGTTTACATAACATTTGATTTTTTTGTTTTTTTGAAAAAGCACAAACCTACAAAGTCATTAATAAACGGACTACTGGCGCTGAAAAACAGACATTACAAATTGTAGAAAGAATGTAGAATATTTATTACTAATAATACAGCAAGTATATGTACAAAATATGTATGTGTGGATATTTGATAGGCCGCAGATAAAATGTTTAACCAGTTCCAGGGAGACAAACAAACCGATAGCCAAAGAATTGAAAAGAGCATATCGGTGACCCTATGATAACATAAGTGTCAAAACATCCCTCCTACGTGCAAGAGTGGACTGGACGGAGAACCCCCCCCCCCCCCCCCCCTCTGTTTACACAGACCTCTGAAAACAACAGTCTCTCCGATTTTTTAAATGCAAACAACCTGAATTACGTGTACTGCGGAGATGACACCTCCCTTCTGATACCAGAAGTGGAGGGGATTCCTCTTGATGACAAGAGTAAACCCTAGGAAATTATTTGATACCCTCCACTAAAGAGCCGGTAGGGTAGAGATATGTGCCAGAGGGGGACAGTTCCAAGTCTGTTTATTGTCTCCCTGAACCGCCAAATGAATGGGGGTCTTATAAATCCCCATTCACCGCCAAACATTCTCTGCGCTCAATTATCTGGTGGGAAAACCTTAGCAACACCGAGTACGAAAGTTTCAATGGCAGCCTGAATGTTATTTAGGAAAATGCCAATACCGACTTGTGACAGGTGGCAGCCGTCATGTCTAAATAAATTGTGTACAGAGGCTTTGATAGCTGGATTCCTCGAAATATATTGGCCTTCGGTCTTTATAAATGATCTTACGGCACAATTGACTCTTTTTCTAACTATTTCCACTAACTTTGGCCTAATGTTCCATGCCAATAGGGCCTTGGTAAAATGTCTGACCAAATAATCCTGATGTCGGGTGCAAAAACCTTTATTCTCAACATTGAACATTTGATGTTCTCTATTAGCTCTTTTGATTTCATAAAAACTAAATCATTGGCACCTAGATGTATAAATATATAATTAGGGGCTGGCCACTATTTAATTTCACTTTCGAAAGATGAATTCAGATCTTTCCATTTCATTCCTGATTTAGTGATCCATTTAACTTGTACTCCAAGCCTATCCAAATTAAGGTTTTTCCCACCAGATCGGCTAGCAGCTGTTATGCCAGCCCAATGGGGAATAGAAGATCCCATTATCCAAACTGTTGACTGCAGCGCATGACCTACAAACCGGAAACTATTTAAGGAGTTTGTTATAATGCTTTGTACTTCTGTTCTATATGTACATATAAAGAAATTGAAAATGTTGAAATTATTTTCACCAAAGAATCCTGATGTAACGCTCAAATGCACCTGACGACCACCTTCCCAATTGTTTAATAGCTTCGTCATTAATACCACGTTTGCTCGCCTCTGTGGCGGCTCCAATTCTAAATGAATGCGATTTCAAAAGGTTAGGGTTTGGAATGTTACAAAAACTAACTGACTTTCTTAGCATAGCTGACAGTTGATAACGGGTTAGCGGTGACCCGTCAAAATGCATAAATAAATGATAACAGCCTGAAACCGCAGGACGTGCAGCTAAATATTTCTTCAAGGTTTAACACAGGGCAAATGCTCGCGTTATCTCTGTATTTATTTATCACAATGAACGTTGAATAACCTCTCTGATCCGTTTTACTTTTCTTAATGTTAATTTTTAATTGACAATCTGACACGACCACATCCGACAATTGCAGTGCCTCGGTACTGGAATCAGATTTCTTTTTGTCGTAAATTCACTTACACGTAACATAGCAAACAATGCCAAAATAAATGAAGATTTAAATAATAAAGATTCATAAGTAGATAAACAAATACTAGGGAGAGCGTCTGTAATCTGTCGTAATAATGGTAATGTTACCGGGGCCCTAGTGTCTCTCTGTGGGTGATTTCTGTGTAAACCTTCAAGCATTGTTGATACCACAAAATTCTTAGTAGTATCCTCTAAATTACGTTCCTTGTGAGAAAAAGAAATGCCACTTATATATAATCGAACTGCTATAGAAAAATGCTTCAAGGATAAATAAGCGATGAATTGTACTAACTGTTCAACAGGAACTGGCCATACTTTATCCAGTGTATATAGAAGTTGGAATGAATCAAGAACAGATCTCGCTCTTGAATAGCTTTTCTATGTATTTCCGGCTAACGAATCGGAAAAAAGTCTAGCTGATTCCTCTGTTATAGAATCCATACTTGGTTCGGAATTGGAGTTGGTGTCAGAGATGCATTTGGTGCTAGGTTCCGGAAACGGGACCACTGGCAACGAGAAATAGCATCAGCTATAATATTAACCTTACCTGGGACGTGATCTGCTTTAATTAATATGTTATGATGTAATGTTTCTAGAACTAAACTTCTAACTAAAATCATGACATCTGATGATTTTGATGATTTATTATTAATAATGTGCACTGCTCCTTCGTTGTCAATATGAAACAACACCTTTTTATTTCTAAGTTCAGACCCCCACAGAATGATCGCTACCATGACTGGAAATAGTTCTAAAAACGTAATGTTAGACTATAAACCGCGCTTATGCCACGTTCTCGGCCATAACCCGTGAGTCCATCTACCCTTAAAATATATGCCGAAACCAAGTGTGGACCCCCCGGCACTGTCTGTGTAAAATTCGAGCGCCTCGTTAGAGGTCCATAATCTATCTGGCATAAGAGTAAGACCGTTAAAATTTTTCAAAATGATTTCCACATCAAAAGATCAGCTTTTATGTTCGAAGTTATTCTTATTATGTAATGTGGTTTATTCAAACCAATCGTTGAATCAATCAATCTTCTGCAAAAAGCTCTCCCCAGCGCGACAACACGACATGCAAAGTTTAATGAACCCAAAAGGGATTGCATTTCCCTTAGCGTGACCTTCTTGCATTTTAAAACAAATGAAATTTTTTGAAGCAATTCATCAAGCTTATCTGAAGGTAAGCGGATAGTCATGTCGGAAGTGTCAATTTCTACACCCAAGAATGTAAGCCGAGTCGTGGGAGAGATTGTTTTCTCGTCCGCTAAAGGAATTCCCAGATCATTGCAAATAACCTTGAAAGTATGAAGCAGGTCAGCACATTGACAAGTTCCGCCCCTTCCCAAAAATAGAAAGTCGTCACGATAGTGTACAATGGCGCCCTCAGGTGTTCTTACATAAACCGCCCAGTGTAGAAATGACGCAAACTTGTCAAATAAAGCACAGTTAATTGAGGCTCCAAAAGGGAGGGTTTTATCAAAATAAAATTCTTGATTAATTTTGAAACCAAGAAGATCAAAATCAATCGGCGAGATAGGGAATAATATAAATGCTGAGCGGACATCGGACTTGCTGGCTAATGTTTTATTTCCATATAATTTTATAACATTGACAGCGTCATCAATATTTGAGTGGACAACTGAACATTTCTTTGGATCAATAAAATCATTGACGGATGAATTTTCGGGATAAGATAAGTGGTGAATAACTCTAAACTGACCGTCCTTTCCCTTTGGAACTAATCCCAATGGCGAGATTCGTAAAGTAGGAATAGGCCTAAACTTAAAGGGACCAGCAACACGTCTTGCATCTATTTCTTTCTTAATTTTTTGAAGAAGTATATCTGGTCTCTCAATAGCACTTTTTAAGTTTTTGGAATCTGTAGGTAAACGAGGTCCTGAGTAATGTAAAGAAAAACCAAATTTGAAACCGGACAATAGATACGAGGTATTTTCTAAAAGGGGATAATCATGTAAATATATTTCTAAATTTTCAACCTCAACTGGGGAAAAACCAAGTGAAAAAGTGTCTCTCTGTTTTGCCATTTTAGTGTCTTTTACAAAAATAAGCTGGGTGTTGACCTCCGCATGCTGAGCATCCATGTTTGAATCTGCAAGGGTTAAAATTACACCGTTTCCCTTTTGTGTTGTATGCATTGAATGTTCTAGGTGGCCTGATGACTGACGAAAGGAATGAAGAGGCTCACTTTGAGAACTGAAACCTACTTTACTTTCATTACTTTGACCGTGATCTCTCATAGCTGTTGTTGTTGTTATATAAAGTGACCATAATTCTTGGTTTATGACAGCCCAAGATGACTGAGGTCTTTGTGCTTTGCGGAGTCTGAATTGCTCATCGTATGTTCCCCAACCGTGTGATTTATTTGCTGCAAAACGAATATCTCTCATGTACTTTAGCAATTCTTGAGCCAAAGAACTCTGTTTCTGTAGCAAAATACTCATATAAATCATGAAAGCGCTTGTCCATGTGTGTATATTTGGTATAGAGCGACATGGTAAAGATTCAATCCGCATGTGACCCCCTTTTACAACTGAATCACCTTCATGGTCAGGAAAATTTGCCAGTTCTCTAGGAGATTTAATCAACAAATCTAGGTCGATAAATTCATGTTTCCAAATCTTATCTTTTAGTTTCATGGGTACATAACACCCGATTTGGTCAAACAAACTTTCCTCAAGACAGGGAAGGCTTTGTGAAAACTAAATGTTTTCGTTAAATATGTTAGATTCTGTCCCAGTTGACGTTTGGGAGGGCCCTGGGTCACTACTAAAATCTATAACCGACTCACCAGATGATCTTGGATTAACTACACTAGCTATAGGTTGTTCCTTCTCCTTAGGGTCGGCCATTCTTCGTCGTTTGACCCCCTGCCCTCTACCTGGAGTCCCTTTCTTTGAATTCCCTCTTGGCATGGTAGATTAGAAAACCTGGTCAGCAAATGAAAAACTAGGATGGCACTAAATCTAGAAACTGGCAGCAAACAAACAGCTAGGATGGTTCGTAATTAAGACAATGAACGTCACACTTTTATATACGGTTAATGTTTCTTCGTTATAAAAACTCTTAAGTCAACAAAATGTTTGTTTGCGATGATACTCCGGAAATAAAAACTACACAGGTGGAAATTGCACAAAAACTAAGAATACAGACTAAGTAAAAATTATTTTTTGTTATAACAAAATGTTTGTATAAAGCTAAACAGATGCTATGTGAGAAAGTTATAACGTGCTTTACTTAAGAACAATATGCACGTGATAGTAATCATTCTTAACAAGAGGCGTTCCCAAAATGTAAGACAATGTAAGCGGACACTTTTGATTTATAATACAAACACGTGTACATAATCCAAAAACAACATACGCCAGTAGCCTCATTAAATTCAATTATCTGATAAACAATAATTGCTATTATATGAACATTTTGGCAAGTTCAGTTGGAATTCACGGTGCCGAAAATTAGTTTGCATCAATAATAGTGCTCAACCGCCGAATAATACTCCGCCAGACTAAATACACTCCTTATCCATGTACAATAAAGTAATAATAGCTTGTGGTTACTGAATATAGTTTCTGGATATACAAATCAACACCGAAAATTTATTTATATATACACATATTTTGTCTACCTACTATCGTCAAAATTGTTATTGTGAACACAATTCCACGTGACTATTAAGAGTTTTTGCGACCTAATTCTTTATATTTTGCAACAGAGTCCCTTAAAGGAGATGTCCTTTAAACTTAAATTAAATTTTGTCATTAGTTAAACTTTTGCAACACGTTCTTAGTTGGTGTCTACATGTTTAGTACAAGGAAGGCGATTTAAGAAGGTGTGTCTGTTTTATCGTTGTAATTACGCATTCCGCTGAAAAATGAAACCCATTTATAATTTCTCCGTAAGTATTTAATGTTGTCAAATAACTTATTACAGTTGAAACAGAGAGGAAGAAAATAATAAAAAGGATACAGAAGACTCTTAACAAAGAACAAAAACAAAGCGAATCACTTTCTGTTCAAGTAATTCCATCTGAAGAGGAGACCAACGGGAAAGACAGAATTTCGTCTAAAGCACCGCTGTCTGAAATCGAAAAGAAACTAGAGAACCACCCTACAACTATGTCAATCGACAAATCATTGACAAATGAAAACAAAGTTAACATAAGGGACACTATAACATCAGTTGCAGAAAAATCAAATATTGACAAACATATAAAAGATAATGTTGTCCTGCCTACTAATGATATTAAAAAATCCGAAGATTCAATAAAAATTGAAGATATGAGGAAAAAGATTTTCGAACAAATGGATGAAATTCTTGTTAAAGTTAAGATAGATCAAAACAGAATGACATCTGAGAATTTGGTAGAATGTGGTATCTGGGATTTTGCAGGCCAGAAAGATTATTATGCCACACATCAAACTTTTTTAAATCCACATGCTATATATCTTCTTGTTACAAATATATCTGAAGACATATCAGCTACAGAAAATGATACAAACTTTGATTCCATTGAAGGTAAGATGTTAAGATCTCCGTCAATTACAAAACAGAACACGCGTACTCTTTACCATTTAATTACTGTAGCCAGCACTTGTTAACACAATCCATTGCTTGTTCGCAATCATCTAAAACTTTAGCTGAACGACAAAATGTACCAATCGAAAAATATTCATTAACACATTCAACTGATTAAATCAGGACAATACTGAATTGATTTTTCATTTTAATGTTAATAAAATGAATAACTAAAATAACCATCATCATGGCATCAGCTGTTATGAATATATTGTTAATATATCCAAATCAACTGTGACTAACTTGTAGTCAACACGATTCTAGTTCATCTTGTTTGTATACTGTTAATCAGTAGCGTTGCATATATTCTTAGACTTTTATAAGTAAATTTATCGGTGTGGCAACCGGTTCAAATACACGTGCAAACATAGCAAATGGATTATAACTAAAATATATCTTTTAAGACATGTTGACAAAAACCGAAATTAAGCGGTAAGAAGAAATGGAGGTTTTCTAAACTTTATGTTGATTTCCAGTTTTATTTACTACCTTGTTAGAAGTAAATTATCAAATATTTTAGTTTTATATTCCTCTGTGTGTTATCCTTAGAACAGTTTTAGTTAATTGATTGTTGGTTGCTTAATGTACAGTTTCAATTATTTCATACATGTTCAGGACAAGAACCAATTAACAAATAAATGCAATAGCTAGGTCATGTAAAACAGGCCGTCCGGAATGAAGGTCGTGGACATGTGGACTGCCACTGGAACAGGAGGGTTATATTAGATTGTGACACGAATTTTTATCTTTGTAACAGACCATCTATTCATAGAGTTGCCACAAGAGATTTTAACGTGCAACTCTGTTTATAAGAGACACTGGATTTAACGTTCTCAATAAGGCCGGATGTGGGTGTATATGTGTACAACCACCTACACCAAACAGACGCCACAATTTGTCAAGGGTTTTACTATGGGTCAAGAGGACGTTATTTTTTCTATCTTTTTTGTAGTTTTTTTAGCATTATGAACTGTGGATTATTAGTGCACGTCACACTAACATTACGAAACTAAAACATATATATATCATTACATACGATTGTTAAATGCCAAGTAGTCAAGGGAATTAAAAATAAACTCACCGTAAAAATGATATGATCACTGTGTAATGAATACAATTTATCATAATAAAAACCAGTTTATAAAGTCCAGTTGTTCTAAATCAAGGTCAATAAAAACTGTTCTACCCGAAAACTGGTTATTGCAGTTATACCATAGATCAGATTTAGACTGTTCTTTATAAGATCGGATGTATTCTACAACAAATTCAGAGAGTTCTACCATAGAAAAAGATATTAAAATCTTTACAGTAATCCGATCACAAATTATTCTAACTGGTTTAAAGAGAGGTTATCCTAAATGTATACTCACCTAATAGCGGATAGACGACGAATACAAAGTTCATCTTTTTTCCCCTTCTTTTTAGAATACATTGATTTTTGGTTTGACAGTATTCACTGTCTACGTACAAGTTCTCCGGGACATGGTTTATACCCACCTGTCATTGTGGTGTGCACTCATATTGACCAGTATAAGACAAATAAAGAGGTACAGTATTATGATATGATCGTGTTGCTTTCTAAAGTATTTTTATATATCTGAACATAAACACACGTATACACTTCAATAACCGTTTCACAAATGATATCGGATATGTTCCTTACGTCGTAACTACAATCCCCTTCCCTTTCATGAATGTGACCTACCGAATTATACTATTTACCGGATTTGTAATCACATAAGCAACACGACGGGTGCCACATGTGGAGCAGGATCTGCTTACCCTTCCAGAGCACCCGAGATCACCCCTAGTTTTTGGTGGGGTTCGTGTTGTTTATTCTTTAGTTTTCTATGTTGTGTCATGTGTACTATTGTTTTTCCGTTTGTCTTTTTTCATTTTTAGCCATGGCGTTGTCAGTTTGTTTCAGATTTATAAGTTTGACTGTCCCTTTGGTATCTTTCGTCCTTCTTCAAGATGTTATTTTTAGAAATTAGAGATTGTGGTAACATGTTAGAAGAAGAATGAATGATTTGCTACTAATTATTGGTTACATTTACAAGATCCTATGAAAATTAAAATATTGCAGACGTAAATTTAATGACACCATAACGGTGATTTTTCAAATTTAAGAACGTTTCAAAATGTTTTTCACCATTTCATGGCTTTTAAATCATCTGATCAACAAAGACAATTGCATTATTTGTGTAGCGATTTCAGTGTGAATCGTTTTGCGTTCGAGGACCAGCTACCGAAGTATATGAATGTAGCCTGTTGATAAAAAGCAAGTCATTTCTTTGTCTATACATTTGTCTATACATTGGTATATAGGTTGTTGGTCATTAATTACAGTATAAGTTTGCAGATAATAGCAGTATACAATATTTGCGTAACTCGTCTGTTATTGCATAAAATGACAGATAACCCATAACTGGTAAATTACGGCCATTATCCTCAGCATACAGAAATAAGCGTCGGTTTAGACGAATATCACAGACAAGTAGTAGATAGACACAAAATATACGTTTTGTATACATGACATTTTGGGCGAGCAGATGCGCTCTGTATTATTTATAAGGATCTGTGAGACATACCATAAACTATTTTGGCAATTTATTTTATTTTTAATTAACTGTTTGTTCATGGCTGTACTACCAAAGACTGGCACATATCTTTAACAAAAACCTCAATTTTGAATTATACTACATACATGTAAATTCAAAACAACATTTAAATATCATAATTTAGAACCAAATCGGACCTTCACCAGTCCACCTTACAAGATATTACATGCGTTGGTATGGTGTCTTTTAGCATATAGTTTCCATAGATCCTGTATTTGTGTTAGCTATGTGTTGTAAGTACCGAATAGTACTAACACGAATATATGAACTACAGTCTTTAACGTCATTTTGATCTTAACATCATCGTAAAGTCATAAAAGATTATTTAGTCGCTGATGCATGATTTTTAATAATTAGGTGTTTGTGGCTTTTAACTAACTGCGAGTACTCTCAAATCGTACTTTCGTGTTAATTTAACTGGTTGATACAATTTATAATGCATTTTTGTTATTAACTGTTTTATTATTTATATATCTCGTCTCACTATTTTTAATATTTTCCTACTTTGATAAGTGATTGGTAGGACGATAAATTTTCACTTCTGTTTTCGTAATATGAACAACAAAATTATTCATTTTTTTTAATATATATTTCTGTACTCCATTGTATACCTTACTACCAAATTATTCTTATTTACCTGTGTACGTTATTTTCTTTGGCGTATTTCGTCCAAGGTTCTGGTTGTCTTTCTTGTATTATTTTACATCTAACCCCTTTGTTTTATTAATTTTGTATTTGCATTATGTCATAGACCAAATTTATTCGTTCAGTGTATGTTTATGTTAACGTGTCTTTTGATTGAGTCAAGCCATTTGTTTTGAACTTACTTCTTTATAAAACGAACGGGTCCTAGCGATCAAAATCTTACATGGGTGTTCACAACAAGTGTTTGTCTCATTAAACAATTACCACAACTTTATACGGCAGTTACGTTTTATGCAAACAACATGTAAAAATACAATACTTAAAAAATTAGTATCAATATACAATAAATGTACAATAAGTTTATTCACACAGAAATACGTGAATAAATAATAACAAATGAACAATCAACGTTAATGTGTTTGAATTGCCGATCGCGCTATATTTAACAAGGGAAACTTCGATCTATAAATAGGGCAAAATATATATTTAGAATTTGATGCGGAGATCAGTAAGATAGTGTGTAATGCTGTTTACCTTTTGTAAAATATAATACAACTATAAATCTTCTTATTCTTCAATTCCAACGTCTACATGAAAACAACTTTAAAATTCTCTCTTCAAAACTCGATAAACAATTGCAGGGCGGAAGTTGACGTCAACAGTGGGAAAGTTAAAGTACGGGAATAAATATAACGTAATATGTTTCAGGTTGGATGAAGTTAGGCAGCTATTTGAAAAACGTTTAAACGCGCTGCATTTGTTTGCACCTGTCCTAAGTCAGGAATCTGATGTTCAGTGGTTGTCGTTTGTTGATTTGGTTCATAAGTGTTTCTCGTTTTTTATATAAATTAGACTGTTGGTTTTCCTGTTTGAATGGTTTTACACTAGACATTTTCGGGGCCCTTGATAGCTTGCTGTTCGGTGTAAGCCAAGGCTCCGTATTGAAGGCCGTACTTTGACCTATAATGGTTTACCATGAACGACAAAAAGTAAGGAAAGAAACTCAAATTACAACTTGTATGCTTACAATATAAGACGATGTTTTATGAAAAAAACAGAGACTAATATATTTAACTATGTCTGCTTGACCAGTAAGTCTGTTGTACTATATTTTAACACTAGTTTTAGTATTTGGAGATTTCGAATATGAAGATAAAAAAATAATGTTTTAAATTGATTGATTGATTGTTGGTTGCTTTACGCCGCATTAGCAGAAAAGGGCTATATCGCGGCGATAATGTTTTAAATGTAATCACCATAACACTTTACTTTACAATCTAATTTTGTAATTAGACTTGATTTTTATGAGTATATACATTCCTTGCTGTCGATGAATGTGTTGTGTGTGTTATTATTAGGCGCTATGTGTGTTTGTAAGATTTTGATTGCTTATTGCTTTAAAGAGTTAAAAGTAATCATTTGTGAATTTAATTTCTTTCAATCGAATTGTACTGATGATAAGATGTTTAGAACACTAACAACTCACAGTTATATGTGTTACATTGTTTTAACATATACACTGGTTTGACAAAAGTGTTTTAATTTCTGTTTTGTTTTTTATTTCAGGTTGAAGATAGGAAAAAAGAATATATCGACAGATTTAAGAAATTTTTTCGAGATCAAGATAAAGTTAATCACAATAGAGGCATTTACTTTATTTCTAACACAGAATTTCTTAAAGCCGACTGTAACAAATTAAAAGACAAAATTTCTGATGTTGCAAAAAAGATGATGTTTTTTGCCGAGGAACTGCCTATGCACTGGATTCAACTTGAAAATGCGTTAAGCGTGTTGAAACATGACTCGAAACAGAATATACTGTCATGGCAGACTTTTATGGAATTAGCCGCCCAAATGCTTTTTATCAAAGAAAAAGAACTTCTTCATTTCCTAACTTACCAGCATAAAATTGGGAACATTATTTTTTTCGCTGACATAAAGGAGTATATCATTTTACAGCCAGATTGGTTAGTTAAGTGTTTCAGGTGCTTAGTATGCGACAACCATCCACAAAAAAGAAATGTTGAAATAGTACAGTTGACTGACTGGTACAACCTGGAAAAGACAGGACAATTATCAGATAACATTATTGATAGGCTTTTTGAAAAAGAACCTGACTTAGAGTTTCGAAAATATAAAACTCATATACTTAATGTGATGGAAAAATTTGATATTATAGTAAAACCCCAGTTTACAGCTACCAACAACGATTCAAGTCTGATACAAAATGCATACTACATGCCATGCATGATTACAACGCAATCGACTTCTCTTGATATTATTCAGAAAAGTTTCGGAAGAGAAAGGAGTAGGTTTATTTCTTCGCCATGGTTGATACTTGAATTTAAATTTCTCCCCCTTGCGTATTTCAATCATATTCTATTCTATTATATTACAAGATATACAGTATGTGAAGAGAAAGAGGGGCGAAAAACTTTATACAAAGGAAAGGCTTTGGTTAATTTGGATAAAACTGAACTCAGAAAGTTATGTATTTGTTTTTCAAAGAATGTTGTAGCCTTACAGGTATGGAAATTAGCTGATACCGAGTTTAGCCGATATGACACTATTTTAGAAGAGCTATGCAGAAACATTGAAGAGTTAAAGAGAAAATTAAGGCAGAACATATCTTACGATATAAAAGCGAAATGCGGAAATGGGGATTACTCTAACACACAAGGCAGAATTGCTTATAAAGAACTAGGTGAAATATGTGAACAAGGACGCTACTATTGTGGTGAGCATGATGATACACATAGTAAGGACGACGCAGAAAGTACCTGGTTACATCATTCTGACATAGTAAGTATGATACAAGTGAGAGGTAGCGCTATAAAACCAGGTTCAATCCACCATTTCCTACATTTGAAAATGCCTGTACAAAGTCAGGAATATGACAGTTGTTTTCCATTCGTTTGATGTGTTTTATTTGATTTTACCATTTGATTAGGGACTTTCCGTTTTGAATTTTCCTCGGAGTTCAGTATTTGGGATTTTACTTTTTGTTGTTCAAGGGTACGTATTTTCTGCTATTTTATTGGTTTGCTTGTATTTTCGTAAACTGAGATTGCTTTTATTTGGCTTGCATTAATAGAGAATGAACATAAGTATTAATAAAGATCCACTAGCTGTATCATCAACTAATATGATATGGAATATGAATAAATATAATAGGTTTTGATCATATCCTCTCTTTCTCATTCTCAATAATTGTAAAAATGTAAACTAACATATCTTATCTTTTATGTGGTTAATGTCACATTCAAACTTGTTAATATCACTGTCTTAAATTAATCTTCGTTTCTAAACAACACCATACTTCTATGTTTATAGAGTAACCACCCAATCTCACTGTTGTTTTTTTTTTTTTTCTTCTACGCATAATCTCTTTGTTTAAGTTGTTTCGACGAATCTACTTGTAATTTTATCGTTAAAACCTAACTCTTCATCATAGGATAATAGTTTGCAAATGAACAATTTGTAGTAATTTGCAGAAGTGCACTTCACATATACTTTGATAAATCGTTGGATTAAATTTCGTTATTCATCTCATTAGTTATCTTTGTTATCCCCCGGAGTAACATCCATTAAAAAGTCGAAACCAATTCCTTGTAAGCTCCCAAAACCTACAGATAACTACGAAGCTGTTTTATGTAATTTCACTATTGATAGTGAGCTTTGATTTAAAAGTTATTCTACAAACAAAGTGATAATTACTGTGAACTATGTGTGATATTCAATCTTGCAAATAACAAGGCGCCAACTTATGGATAGAAGGAAACTCCGATCCCTTGGTAGTTACATATAAATATCTATTATTACGATGTTAGTGTTCACTAAAATGTTGGATTAATGCACAATCATCTTTTGTTGTTGTTGCAAACATTTATAAATAAAGGCAACAGTAGTATACCGCTGTTCAAAACTCATAAATCCAGGGACAAAAAACAAAATCGGGGTAACAAACTAAAACCGAGGGAAACGTATTAAATATAAGAGGAGAACAACGACATAACACCGAAACGTAACACACACAGAAACGGACCAAGCATCAGACAAAACACCACGAGAATAACAAATATAACAAGAAAACCAAATACATGAATTTGGGATAGACAAGTACCGTGCCACGTCTGATCTCAATATCTCAAAAATAAGAGAAAACACAAACGACTCAACGTTAAAATGCAACACACACAGCACATGATTATAAAAGCGAACGAAAGAAATGATAATTCGCTTTTATTCCTCAGTATTTGGTTCAATTTCGTCAAAATAAGCTAATAAAACATCTCTGAATTAATACTTTTGAAACTTAATAATATAAATTGAATGTTGATGATTTATCTAATTTAACGAAAAATCATCAGGGATTTTTTATTTTCAATAAATAAAACCTGTTCAATATATGAACACCCGGATCACCAAGAAAGTTTTATTGTAATTTATATTATTATATATGTGCATTCGAAGTTTTCTGTGTTGTAAATACATGGACGTAAAACTAGTGTTTTAGCGAAAAAAATCAAAATTGTTGGGAAAAATTCATAATTGTCGTGGGATTTTGGCGAAAAAATATAACGGTACGACTTTGTTTATCTTAATAATTTTATCAATATTATGAAAGTTTACGAAAAAAGCCTAAAGTGACGAAAAAATGTAACGGTACAACATTGTCTATCTTAATTATTTTATCAAGATTATGTTAGTTTTGTGAAAAAAATCTGAATGTGGCGAAAGAGGTCGCGAAAAAAACTAGAAGCTCTAAAAAGAGCTGGTGTCGCTTAGCTTGATCAATTTGCATATTTAACAAAAAACACTTCCCCACATAATAGACGAGAACAGAATTCATGACAAAAATGTTTTGTTGTTCTGGTATTGCTGAGAATTTAGTCGATTTAGTTTCTCTTTATCTTCTTTAGTTTCCGTTCAAAACACAACAGAGGGTTTAATAAATCATTACTATATCGGAAAAATCTTGCCTTGCTGATAATTTATGTGATTTAAAGTGTCTTATCTATTATAATTTTATCATATAAGGCAAAGCGCAAAATGAATGGTAAAAATCGGCATTCTGATATGACGTTCTTCTTTAGCTTTGAATACAAAGCCATGTTCTAATTCCAATAAAACATGGGCTGCACGTGATTGACGTCACAATTAAAATTGCAACGTCAGATGAATTTTGAACAACACCGGAGATCAAACTCAACATTTGTGTTGGTATTGCTCACTATGAAATTTAATAAAAACGTTCTAAAAGTAAGTTTAAATGTGTCTGTTCTTGTTTATTTGTTAAACTGTTGATTTTTTATAAAGTTTTTGGTTTATACAATCAAAATGGCGACATTTCGAGCGTGTATTATGGCTCCTCTTCGAAGTACAAAATTTCAAAATTTTACTATTAGAAGAATCGAAATCATTTTATCATGCCATGATTTATGCTCATTTTAACATGGGTAGGCATTAGGTATTAAGATATTGACAAATATAATGCATAACCATGTTAAAATAAGCATAGAGCATGGCACGAAAGAATTATTTCTTAATTAATGGGCAGTGAATCCTATAAGAAGTCGTCTGTAGGTTTTGACGTATTTAAAAATTTACATTAGTAGAGCTCAACATTCTGCACATTTTTGCTCAGTCAGATTTCTCAATATAAAAGATAAAATTTGCATTTCAACTCTATGTTCTATTGTTAGCCATCTCGGCCATTAGCTTTCATCCTGACCTGACAAATCTTTCATCAATTGTCCACAAACACTGGCGTCTTATTGAAAATGATCCTTCCTTAAAAGAGATTTGTCCATCACCTCCCGTTATGGCTTACCGCAGACCCAAAAACCTCAAAGATATTCTAGTGACATCCAAAGTATCTACACAGGAGATATCAACAATCGGAGGTTATACACCATGCGAAAGGGGCAATTGTAAGTGCTGCAAAGTCGCCAACATCAAAACCCAATTCGTCAGCACAGTCACAAAGAAAAAATACAATATATTTATAACATCAAATTGCAAAACGCAAAATTGCATTTATCTTCTAACGTGTGGAACTTGCAAAATACAATATGTTGGTGAAACAGAAACACCATTAACATCCGACTAAATAACCATCGGTCATTTTATACAAAAGAAAGGAACTGCCCAATAACAAGACACCTTTTAAGAGCAGGACATGATTTTGAAAACGTCACATTTCAAATCATTGAGAAAAATCAAAATTGGGATACACAAGGAAGACAAAAAAGAGAGAGATTTTGGATGCACCAGTTACAAACTCTTGAAGCTCATGGACTCAATGAGAGAGACGAAAAAAGATTTAAAAGAAAATCAAAACCATAATTATCTTGAAATCATACAAATTAATTTATAGAAATTCATACAATTAATCGAACATCTATAAATATGTTAAACTTTTATTCCAACTTCATGTAGTTGTAGCTACAAACATATTTTATGCAACATCAATCAATATGTTACACTTTTTCTCAACTCAAATATTTAATAGTTTCAAAGCATTTCGCCATTTGGTTAAACATACTGAATTGCCGGCAAATGAATAAAATGAGGTGTCGAGTATACTCCAATAAGACAAAAACAAAAGAACCAAACAAAATATGCCACACTTATATGACATACTGCAACAATAATCATGTATCTACGTCAAATGTTAACCTATAAATCGCTCGTCAAGAATCTACAACAGTTATAAAAACATCTTACAGAAACAATCACTGATCTCTTATTAAGTCCAATTATCCAATAGCAGAACCAATAAAAGATGACATAACGCAACTACTGGGATTGTTCCGGGCTCTGAGCATGCACAGACAAAAGTAGCGAAGTTTATATTAGTATTGAAATAGAAAATCCCTTACTTTATTTTCTGGTTAAATTGCATAGTATTCTGTTTCTGTAGAACAGGGTTAGGTCAACAAAAGGCAGATACAATTTGACTGATTAATTGAAAAAATCTTAGTTTATCTGATTGTCTTTTCAAAACCAACGGTTTGAACCATCATCATGTACAATGTTTAAAAGTTATATTAATCAAAAGGATAACAAAAACCACAAAAAATACGATACAGTCGCCAACACCAGATTTTCCGTAAACGAACATATGGTCCACAAAGCCTGGTTTGATTCAAATGAGTACTATATGCACAAACATTTCCCTTTTGTCTAGGCAAATCGTATGCTTAAACTAATGCATATAAGTGTGAATCCTATTGGATATAGTCTGTTATAGCATATTCTCTTGATTTTGCTTGTCTGTGATAATGTTTGTACAGTTAAAACTAAAGTGGACAATGTAGTGACATCATGTAACGTTATCGTGCGTTGTATTTAATAGGTACTCATTTTTTTCCAGGTAATGGCGAGACTAAATAAAGAGCAGGCTGAAAATAATCCAAGGAATAGTATTGGTAATTGATGTAGTCTTGTTTTAATTGAAAGATTCATTCACAAGAAGAAAAGTATCTCCAGTAATTTTAAAATTTTGAAAATGCTTTTTTCAAATATATATTGTATGTGATCGATTGTACCCCAGTACGTCAGTGAATCATATACCCTGTTAAAATTTGTTCTATCCTTTCAAGTCTAAATAGGAAATATTCATTTATATTCAATAGAATTAACCCCTGAATAAAAAAAAAATACGATTTAAGGAACAAAATAGGAAAAATGACATGATTTTATGAAAAATAGACGTACGTCTTGCAATACTTTAAGGAAGAAACATGCCCTCCGAAATCTTGATAGCAAAATGCCTACACTCGTGAAGAAGGTTAGAAAACAAGTTTATAGCATGACAAAATGATAAAATCAAACAAATAAATATGTATATGGATATTTTAAAACCCTCAAAAGATAAAATATACATGAAGACGATAAAATCCAGTCCTGTCCAGTCGAATTGATATGTTATTTATTATAAAAAATGTATTCAAAGTCGTGTGTCATTAGACCTATTATTTTTTTAAAAGGGATGTCAATCGTGCAGTTTCCATACAATTACAATTTGTCTTACCTAAACCAGAGGCCCGGAATACTGCAAAATAAATTACGGTATTCATAACGAGCAAACATATAAGTCAACTTTGCAAATTTATAGTTAAAGATGGCAAACACTAAAACACATTCGAATGAAATGATAATAATATTAGGAAGAGTAAACTTCAGCCAAAACAAAAAAAAAGAGGAAAAAAGGGTACACATGATTTTAATTCCCATGAATGCCTATGACTGTTCAAATTCAAAGAAACATATTTTAAAGTAAATCTGACATTTAATGGTCATATTTGAAGTCTGAATATAGATAAATTGTTTAAATTTATAAAATATTTCCCAAACTGTGTGCAACTCAGATAACACATTTAAAACAGTTTCCATTTTCTGGAACTGTATATGGTAGATATGTGTCATATTACGGACCAGATTTGTTGAGAGTTTGTGTTAACCGAAGGCAGTACAGAAATGATCACAGAAGATTGTGAATTTGAATATTTTTTTAAAAAACTTTTGTTAATAAGTTTTGAATTTCAACTGAATTATTTGTCTGAGGGATACACGAAAAAACCTGGTCACATTCAACAGTATAATCAACATTATTATCACTGTAACTTGATACGGGCAATTTTGTGGCAGTAGTCATGGCAACCAGTGGCAGGCACTGGATTTTACCACAAGTGCCTTCGACTATATACGTTTATCCTGAAATGTATTGCTTGCAGAGATTTTTTCTGCGTTCCTATGGCTAGACGGAACTTTACACTGTATATGTTACAATTAAATATGATATTGTGACTTTTAAATGAGGTCTCTGGGAAATTTCGTTGTCACTGGAAAGATCATGCAGACGATGAAACAAGCATGACGTCAGATGTTGTTGTCCAAACTTCGGACAGTTCGGTAATTTCCGTGGTAAAATTGAGAATGGAAATGGGGAATGTGTCAAAGAGACAACAACCCGACCAAATAAAAAACAACAGCAGAGGGTCACCAACAGGTCTTCAATGTAGCGAGAAATTCCCGCACCCGGAGGCGTCCTTCAGCTGGCCCCTAAACAAATATATACTAGTCCAGTGATAATGAACGCCATACTAATTTCCAAATTGTACACAAGAAACTAAAATTAAAATAATACAAGACTAACAAAGGCCAGAGGCTCCTGACTTGGGACAGGCGCAAAAATGCGGCGGGGTTAAACATGTTTGTGAGATCTCAACCCTCCCCCTATACCTCTAACCAATGTAGTAAAGTAAACGCATAACAATACGCACATTAAAATTCCGTTCAAGAGAAATCCAAGTCTGATGTCAGAAGATGTAACCAAAGAAAATAAACAAAATGACAATAATACATAAAAAACAACAGACTACTAGCAGTTAACTGACATGCCAGCTTCAGACTTCAATTAAACTGACTGAAAGATTATGATTTCATCATATGAACATCAGGCACAATCCTTCCCGTTAGGGGTTTAGTATCATACCATCATAACATATATGAGAAGAACATAACTCGTGTCATGCCAACAACTGTTTTTAGAATAAATGTGTTTAGTTCCGATGCAAAGACCTTATCAGTGACTCAATATTAACGCCAAAATATGCAATCTTTAATGACTTGACAACAGTATCGTAATTATATCCCTTCTTAATAAGTCTATTCAAAGGTTTTGTAAGTTTCTGAGGTGAATACTGACACCTTTGTGCTTTATAAAGAATATTACCATAAAAAATTGGATGTGAAATACCTGAACGTATTAGAAGTCTGCATGTTGAGCTATATTTACGAATGATGGTTTTATACCGATGATAAAATTTAGTAAATGTTTTGACTAGTTTGTGATATCGAAAACCCTGGTGTAATAATTTTTCAGTAATACATAAATTTCTCTCGTTAAAATCTAAAACATTGTTACATACACGAGCGAATCGTACAAGTTGAGATATATAAACACCGTAAGATGGTGACAAGGGAACGTCACCATCTAAAAACGGATAATTAACGATAGGAAATGAAAAATCATCCCTTTTATCATAAATTTTAGTATTTAGCTTTCCATTAGTGATATAGATATCAAGATCGAGAAAAGGGCAGTGGTCATTGTTAGTATTAGCTTTATTTAAAGTAAGTACAATTTTTTTTTAATGTAAAATAACGAGATCAACATGATCAAGTTACCAAAAATTTGTTATTCTTGTTTTTGTAAACAAATACAAATTTATGTCGTATTTAACATCAAAATTGTTTCGTTCTGTCCCTTTCTTAAAGATCGCGTTGAAACGTTAAATTCGGCAGCCATTAAAAAAAATCGTACGAGATTTAACGAGAGTGACGAAACTTTTCAGAAGGGTCGTGTAGAGGTTGTTATCGTTCTTTATTCCAAAACGATGCTTCTGCCATAAGTGCCAGCTAAAGCTTGCATATTAATTGAGAGCTTAAGCCTCGGTCACACCTTAACGGATAGCTCGAACGGATGCCTAACGGATAACTTTTTTTCAATCCGTTCATTTCCGTTAGACGTGCGTTATTATCCGTTAGACGTCCGCCCATATCCGTTGCATGTCCGTTTAGCGTACGTTTTATCCGTCAACGTCCGTTCTGTCCGGTGGAAATTTTTTAGCATGTTCAAAACTTTGAACGGACGTCCAACGGATGAAATGTCCGTTGAACGTCCGGTAGGCGTCCGTTTTGTACTTGCGATTTACATGTATTATAATTGTCGCCTTTAATTTTTTCCTATATCTTGTTCATCCGTTTTATCCGGTACGTTTCCGTTAGAGGTACGTTTTATGCGTTACTCGTCCGTTGGATGTACCTTCGAAATCCGTTCTGTCCGGTACGTTTCCGTTTCTCGTACGTTGCATATCCGGTGTGTGTCCGTTATGCATTCGTTACGCGTCCGTTTTATTTGGTCAGTACATCAACGGACTCCCAACGGATAACAATTTTGTCAACGGACAACTTTTATGTTTATCCGTTAGGCGTCCGTTCGTGCTATCCGGTAAGATGTGACCGATGCTTTATCCATGTCCATGAAATTAAAAATGTATTGTACATTACATGTACATGTACATTTTTGTTCATGTATGTGCAAGTACATTTGTATGCCTTATAAAATACAACAATACATGATGCACAATGTTTGTACATTTTATACTTAGTTATTTCTTTGGCAGAAAATGCAAGTTACAATACATTTTACTGTATTATATTATAACATTCATGGTCTGAAGATATAAGTTGAGGAGTGAAAGGTTTTGGCAATTATAAAACTTGTTAAAGCTACACCACAATTACCAATTGCGGCTAAATATACAGGTACATGTATATACAGGTAAATTTTGTCAATTTATCTTTTTTTGTGTGATGGTCTACTCCCCAAAGTTTAAAGAGGTACTTTTTTTGTAAACCTACAGTATTGGCAATTACATTGAGCATCAATTGGATTTCATTTCACAAGAAAAATGGTCTCTTGAATTCTTAAAGATGAGACATAGAAAAACGAGGGAGTGGGGTGATGTTATAAGTCACAGTTACATCATTATACTGTACCCCTAATATCATTTGAATACATTTTCTCAATCCAAATCTATCCTTCATAAGAAAAATATTAAATCAAAAAAGAAATAACGTTATTAGTAAAACTATTACTTATCATTCATTCCTCTATGGCCTATCTGGTCGTTCTGTTTTGTTGACTGGTTACTCTTGTTATTGCTCTCCCTTTTCAAATAGGTAGAGGGTGAATACTTCATGCCTTATATATCATGTACTGCAGTACGCCGCTAGATTAAAACTGACGAGGAAAGGTAACACACGGCCACCGAAAGCTTTATTTTGTGAAGCCCAGGTGGTCGTGTGGTCTAGCGGGACGGCTGCAGTGCAGGCGATTTGGTGTCACGATACCTCAGTAGCATGGGTTCGAATCCCGGTGAGGGAAGAACAAAAAATTTGCGAATTTTTTGTTCTTCCCTCGCCGGGATATATATATATATAAAAATAGATTTTTTTCTTTATCTTGCAAATGATTTAAGGTAAATATGTTAAATAAATAAACAAATATATTATTCAACTACATTGGTATGTTTAGTACATAACTACATGTATGTTCTACACACATATGTTATTTCTATCTTTCATTTTAACACTTTTTCGATTTTCCTTGGATTATTTGCTGTGACCGAATCATGCTTAGCTAGATTTGTTCAAAGTGAAAATATCACTCAATTAAATCGTGAACAGCTGAGAGAAAATTTGAGGTCCGGTAAAAAAAATCGGCATTACATATATAGTATGCCAGATGTAAGAAATGTTGCAACATTCAAATAGTTTAATTGGTAAACTGCATTACAGATTAGGCAATCAGTTGTTGAAAAAACTAATTTGATTCCTAATTTTTTATTTCAGAAAAAGAACCAATCAAAGAAGAAGCATTCGTTGAGGATCAAGCACCTATCAAACACAACCTTCATGTTTCTGTCAATTTGAGTAAACAGTTAAATATAAAAAATTCTAGGAATAAATATCAAAATATTTACAGCTGTATCAAATTAGGCAATATATTGCTGTTTACCGACTATTTAAATAACCTACTTATTATTTGTAATTCAGACGGTACTGACATCCATTACATTCCTCTGTCCTATTTTCCATATTCTACAGCAAAGATGGACAATGATCATGTAGCAGTATCCTGTAGAGGCAGAACCATACTGATACTAAATATATCTACACGTTCCGTCACCAGTACAATCGAAACCAGTCGTGACTCTTTCGCAATATCATATGATGATAATAACCTGTACGTTGTTATTGATAGAAGTAAAATGCATGTGATGGACCCGACATGGGAAGACATACGTACTATACATTTACCTTCAGACCATATCGTCGACATTACAGTAGACAGAGACAGAATAGTCTGTATAGATAGGCAATCAATTTACTGCTGCTCGTTAGATGGTAAACTAATTTGGAGGTTTAAAAAGGATAAATTTATAGATTTACATTGTGTGACAACAGATGATGAGGGGAATGTGTATGTGACGAATTGTATGACCGACACTGTAGTAGTAATATCTAACGAGGGTATACTGTATAGAGAAATTCTTACAGATGGATTGAAAGAGCCGTGGGGAATTAATTTTGACAAAAAAGATAAAATTCTGCTCGTATGTAATGATCATGATGCTTTTCTGTTTGACGTAAAACAGAACAAAAATTAACATGAATAATTGTTTGACGTGTAAAAAAGAACAAAATTTAACTTTAATAATTGTTTCAGACAATGATTTTTTTCCGGACTCTGATCTGTTCCTGAATTTAGTCATTCAAAATAACTTTTATTCATTTTTGTTTTCTTTACTATCAATCTAACGTAATTGATTGTCATGATCTGTACCGTTGTATTTCGTATTCAGATTAACGACAATATTAACAATATTAATAATTTTGCAATGTACAACAATTACATTTTAGGTATGACAACAACAATTTTAAATTGTTTCAAAGACTTACTGTTCTTTGGTTCACGTACACTTGAAAGTTGGAGAAAAAAAACCAGTATAGAAGTTATCTTTCATTATATCTTTGTAAAACCACATAAAAATAGTTTTAGAGAAAATTTAAATTTTTGAGTCATTTGTATGTCCTAAATATTCTATACGGATGTGTAGGATGTAAATAAAATTGGAACAAATAGCACATTGTATTATGTCGTGTGTATTGTGGCGTTGGGTTGCTGTCTCATTGACTGGTTCCCCTTTCCCCTGTATATGCCAATTCATTTCCTTCTTTAATCCTGGTAGACTTACATGTACATTTTATATATATATATGATTATTTTCTGTGACTGTATCTTACATTAATTTGTAGGATACTTTATTATAGATAATTGAGCTGATCTGTAACAAAAACATCTCCATTCCTTATATATCATGTACTGTAGTACGACGCTATATTAAAACTGACGAGAAAAGGTAACACACGGCCACCGAACGCTTTATTATCGTGAAGCCCAGGTGGTCGTGTGGTCTAGCGGGACGGCTAGAGTGCAGTCGATTTGGTGGCACGATATCTCAGTAGCATGGGTTCGAATCCCGGCGAGGGAAGAACAAAGAATTTGCGAAAGCAAATTTACAGTCAAACATTGTTGGGTTGATGTTTAGACGAGTTGTACATTTGTAGGATCCTTTACTATAGATAATTTAGCTGATCTGTAACAATAACATCTGCATGCCTTATATATCATGTACTGTAGTACGCCGCTAGATTAAAACTGCCGTGGAAAGGTAACACACGGCCAGCGAAAGCTCTTTTTTTGAGAGCCCAGGTGGTCGTGTGGTCTAGCGGGACGGCTGCAGTGCAGGCGATTTGGTGTCACGATATCACAGTAGCATGGGTTCGAATCCCGGCGAGGGAAGAACCAAAAATTTGCGAATGCAAATTTACAGATCTAACATTGTTGGGTTGATCTTTAGACGAATTATATATATATATATATATATATATATATATATATATATATATATATATATATATATATATATATATATATATACATGGAAAAAGTATTGCAACACCAAATTGAAATTGAAATTAAAAAAAACACTCTTTATTTTTTTGTGATATTATTTGGTAAAATAGAACTAGTTAAACATTATTTAAGTATCACCTGAGTTTAATCAATAGATATCGACTCGATAAGTTTTTATCTCAACCATTAAAAATTCAGTTTAAGAGAAGTCCGAGTCCGATGTCAGAAGATGTAACAAAAGAAAATAAATAAAATGACAATAATACAAAAATAAAATGCAGCTACTGTACCCATAAACAGCAAAACAGATGTTTTTACCCTCATTTTTTTCAACACTTTAAATAACCAAGTTTTTAAAGTTATGTGATTGACACCTTGTAATGGGTCCCTGACAACTCTTAACTGCAGCAAGATGGCAGATTATCAGCATAAGAGAATCAGGGATGTCGCTGTAACAACTGCACGTATTGTTGGTCATCACCATTCCACTATAAGTCGTTTTGAGATTTTAAAATTACACACTGAGACTTTAGAAATGAAAAACACACACTTATAATTGTAAATTACACACAGTGAGATTAGTATGTTCATTACTTATGAATATTCACGTGATTATTAAGTCAACGGATTAATAGCTTTGTCTCCCAAACCCTCGGCATTGAAATGCATTGCGTTTCCTTCAACCAACATTTGTGATAAATTTCTAGATTTAACACCTTTTTTTTGCGCGTACTGATATTGAAAAGTTAGTTGTCTATGATTCAGATTAAAACTTACCGTTTATCACGAGTTTTTGCTGAAAAACGGTTTAATCATGGGTCCTTTTTCATAATTCTTTTAAATTATTCCCTGAGCTCGCAGGGTAATCTTTTATACTTTTGTTACTTGTATATGCCACAAAAGGCTCTTGGGAAAATATATCAATGCATTGTTCATCTTTTAGTAGATTGTTCCAATGTCTTCTCATAGTTGTTATCAAGTTTTTCGCCATTTGTTTATATTTTGTAATGAGAGTAAGTCATGATTTTCTTGTTCTATTTGTCTTTAATAACGTAGTTTTTTCTATACGTTGTATTACTAATGTTTCTTATAAAACATTTGATGCCAAATTGAAGGACTAACGAGTTATATCCCTTGGTTGTTTTAAGCTTGTAATGTATGATAACTATATATGTGAGTTTTTCAGTTAATGTCATCTCAGAGTGTAATTTTCAATTCTCAGTATGTAATTTTTAATTGTCAGTGTTTATTTTGTTTTTTGTTGTAATCTCAGTGCGTCTTTCTGAATTTCAATGTGCATTTTTTAATTCTCAGTGCGTAAATTTTTCGAAAAATAGTATAAACAAAGTAGTGACGAGAATGACTTGCCATAATTAGTTGTTTCTGTGTAGATAAAGGACATCTAAAACAAACATATGAGCAATGGACACATAAACTGTAGTTCCTGCTTATTACGTAAAGTTTACAATACGCGTCTGTTTATTGATTATAATAGTAAAATTGAGTCTCAATTTTATTCAATAGATACAGTCCCTGTCAAATGCAATTGTATTTTTAAGATACGGAAATTAAAGAATTGTTTTTATTTAGTGTACTACATGAATCAATTTTCATTTCAAACATGAAAAAAAAACCCAGCCCAAATGTATATGACACGTTAGTCCTGATCATTATTTACCCCTTTTTAATCCTTCAGATCTTTTTTCCTTCTTTTTTCTTCTTGTACTCACAAGTGCGATAGATAAGGTTAAAGGTCAATCGGATTCACTGTCATATATTATGAGCCTAAAAATGACATTTGAAGTGTTAACACTTACAGTAATAGTAACACTCTTTGGTGCTTTCCTCCTACAACCCAAACAAACCACCATTGATATTATTTGTTATCTTGGTGTAATCAGGGGTTTACAGACTTTAACTACATTGTTGAAAATCCATACACCCTGCGGCGCATCCGAATGGGTGTATGAATTTTTAACATCGGTGTAAAATTCTGTACACCCCTTTGGTATTTTTTTTTATATATTGCGTTATTACTACAACAGTTGTAAGTGTAAACTTTCAAACAGGTTGTCAGGTTGAAGTATCTATTAAATGTGAGATTTGTGTTACTAGAAAATAGAACAGGTTCTGGTATAGTTTTAGGACATCATTTAAAAGGTGAATTCAGGGGTTCTGTCTATTGCTACGAACATTTAGAATTAAAAAGGCTATGACATATCAAATGCAACCGCTTTACAAAAATCTATTTCCTGCTTAATCTTGTCAATAATAGGCTATTTGAAAGTAATTCATTTTCTAATTACCAGGAATTTACAAAAAAATATTATTCTTGTAAATACCACCTTGAAATTGTATACAATACATGCTACAATACAGTAATTGTGATTGAAGTCTCAAATTGTATCGGAATGTATGACGTCTTGACGTCAGAAAATTTTAATATTCATCATTATATTTTAACCTACAAAACAGTGAATAACTGCTGTTGCTGATGGAAGTTTCATGTTCGCTGGTATCATCATTCCAGTACATAATGTATTTAGCACTTTTGTGATTACATTAAATATTCTTTTAATGGCAATTTACTGTTTATAAAACTTTAAAATGCATTCGAAATACTAACGGTTTGTTCTTCCCAGGGCATAGATGGCCTTCGCCAGATTTGACAAACTTCTATGGTTTATGTTTGGTTTTCAATTGCCTTATTGGTTTGGCATTTAACCTTTTTCATTCAAGGTCCATTAACCCTTTCCCTGTCATGCATTTTAGACCTTTACTTATCGAAAATACATCATCGAAGTTTAAATGAATACAGAATTCGCATCAATGGTCATACACATGCCATGTTGGGCTCAAATGAAAGATAATTGGTAAAATATTTCAAAAAATGAAGTTTGAAGATAATTCGTAATTTTTTGGTCACGTGGTATATTTCCAAAAGTCACGTGACCGTTGGAGAAAAAGTGAAAAAATACTAAGTCCTTGGGCAAAAAGTATTGCAGAGACATATTGGTGGGCTAATAGGGTCAGGTTTTGATGGAAACACAATGCCTCGAGTCTGTTGAAGCCATATAAGTTATCATAGTGGTATAAATAGACACATAACGTGCTATAGGCCTTGAAATATCGATGTCCGTAACATTCAAAATAATTGATTTAAGACGCTCTTTTTGTCCGATTTCAAACTTGGACCCTAGTTATTTGTCTAATTGGTTTCCAATCAATCAGCAACCTAAACTTTGATTTTACAAGGGAAAATTCATTGAATTACCATTGCTAGCTTGATCTGGGACACCCTTGACCGAGCCCGATGGAGCAAAGGGGGTAAAAAAGGGGGGCAATTTTGCACACACACATTCTTTTAAAAAAAATTTCGTAGGTTTCCTTTTTGAAATTGAAAGTAAAGTTAAGTTAAGTTAAGTTACATTTAATATAGGAAATTATTTATCCAACTCCGGCAGTGAGATTCGAACTCTCAATCTTATCGCCTTGGGATAGATCAGCGTACCCCTGCGCTACTGGCATTGTAGTGCATTTAAGTACTTAAGTCTACTACTACGGAAGAAATTAAAAAAATAATAATATAAAGATTCTCATCCAGTTTGTTTTCTTTTTGGAATTAAGTGTTCAGATGATATTTTTTTTGTTGCCAAATGCGTGATTTTTACGCAAATTTAGGTGGAATACACTCTTTAAACTGTCATTTTTACATTGAAATATACATGTTCCTTTATTCAAACAAAAGCTTTTTCAACTTTAGTATACCGCAACACTTACGAAACCATGTTTTGTTATATCTATTTCAACTTTGCAAAAAAAAAAATCAGAATATTTTAGCGGTTTTTGTCTCTTTCACTTTTTCTCATAATATCTTTAAGAAAAGACTTTAGATTTTTAGCGTAATTCAAGTTTGTGATTGCGCTGTTACACTAAAAATTACATTTGCAACTAGTGTACAAGTTAGAACTACTCTTCAAAAACTCACTGCACAGTTATTGAAAAAAGACATAAATCCTCTTAAAAGAGCAGTTTTCTTTGCACTTCTTTTTGAGAATATCCCTCAAAATTCGAAGAAAAATAAATAGTTTTTACAGAAAAATTACACATCAGTAAGGGGCGACCTGTTTATTAACTAATAATGTACGTCAGAAAATTGCGATTAAACAAGTCTAAATGTCCCAAAAAAATCTTGAAATTGGTTTCACCGGTAAGCTGTACCGGTGTGAAAGGGAGAGGGTTAATAGCTATATATAGGTCGTGTATATACAAAACGTATAGCGTACACAACAATAGCCTTATATCCTAAATGGGTTTTGTATGTGTTTGTTCTATGTTGTGTTGGTTATTTGACAACGCTGTGCACGAAAAGGTTTTGTTTTTACGTCTCACATTACTAATAAATAAAACGCGTAGATCTTTTTGAATTTTAGTGCATGAAAATCTGAAAAAAAAGTGAAATATATATTTTGCGTTTGTTTTGTGTTGTTCAATTGATCATGCTGACAGTAATTCAGCACCCGATTGTCTTGTTTAAACAATCAAAATACTAGTGGTATGTTAGTAAATCACAAAATCATACCTTCTCTGACAAAATAATATTTACGGATAGAATCGACTTACCGTATTAGCTGCACCGAAATCAATTTAGAAAGAAAAAAACATAACTTTTAATTAAAAGAAAACAGGACTTTATAATTCCAATGCGTCCTTTATCAGGAACGTCTTAAGCGAAAGATGCATTGAACCGAAAGAGTTGAAATGCCATATGACCAAAAAGAACCTTTTAAAAAGCCAAATCAATCTGAGGTCAACTTTGCATGTGGCAGTTGCAAACTTTGTTTCTTTATAGTGTCTGAATATATAAACGGACACTTTTAGAAACGTTTGTTATAAATCATGTCAGTATTCAAGTACTAAATACTTATAAGATGATACCTTCAGGGACTAGTTTTTCACCGGCAGCGGAATCGACAAGTATGCAAAAAAGTATACAAATAATGACAAGTGTATTTAAACACTAAAAAAGGAAAATAACTTACAAGGTATTCTCGAAATAAAGTTTTGAATCGTCGTATTTAAGTCCTCTTTTATATTAATTTCCATCAAATATAGTGACTGGTTGAATCGGTCTTGCTCTTGACGGAAATTATGTTGTAATAGTTCCAGAGCGTCTTTTCTTTTACTGTGAGATTTGCTGAATTCGTTGATTTTGAATGATATTGATTCTAACATACTTTTGACTTTGCTTTCAGTCTGAGTTTCAATATTATCAACAGTTACCTGAAAGGTATCTTTATATCGTTGCTGCTCTTGGAGCAGAGTAGAATGTAATAGTTTCAAGGCATTTTCACTTCTTTTCTCGTAATCCCCAATTTTAGTTGATAATGAATCTAAAACACTTTTGACTTTAGTCTCCGACTGTAGGTATATATTCTCAACAGCGTCCTGGAAAGAATTATTTAGTCGTATTTGTATCTGTTTAAACTGTTCTCGCTCTTTCTGAAAAGAAGACTGTATCATGCCAATGACATTTTCACTTCTTTTCTCGTATTCCTCTATTTTAGTTGATAATGAATCTAAAACACTTTTGACTTTATTCTCGGACTGATGAATTACATTCTCAACTGTTTCCTGCAATGAATCATTTTGTCGTATTTTCATCTGTTGAAACTGTTCCCGCACTTTCTAAAAAGAAGACTGTAACAGATCAATGACATTTTCACTTTTATTCTCGAATTCCTCCATTTTGATTGATAATGAATCTGTAACACTTTTGACTTTACTCTCCAACAGTTTCCTGGGTGGCATTATTTATTCTTGTCTGTTCCTGTTTAAACTGTTTCTTCTCTTGACGGAAAGAAGACCGTAGTAGTTCAAGGGCATTTTCTCTTCTATTCTGTGATTCGTTGTATTCTTCAATTTTATATGATAATAAATCTAAAGCACTTTTAACTTTATTTTCCGATTTGAGATATACATTTTCGACAGTTTCGTGGAATGAACCATTCAAACGTGTTTGTTCCTGGTGTAGTATTTCCCGCATTGATTCTAAAAATGTTTCAGTTTTCTTTTTGGCACTATCAATTTTATCAAGGTGTGTTGGAATCGAATCTTCCCAAGTTTTAATTTTTGCTTCATACATTTCCATCTTAAGTTCTAGACGAATAAGTTTTTCCAATACTTTTTCTTCAAAATGATATTTGGAACATTGTAGTGATGATTCCAAAGGGGATCCAATTGAACTAGCACAGCACCCAGCGTAACAAATACAAACGCAAATAACACAGACAAAGGCCATTGAAGCTATATATCTTTCCTTTACATACGTAAATTGTTTGTGGTACCAAACACTCAATGCATTTCGTTTGACTAGACAATTAGATAATTCTTTAGTTAATGAGTGAGTGCAGAGGAAAAAACACAAAAACCTCTTATCAAAATCCGAGATCAGATGTAAAGTTTCCGTATATTTGAATAAAATGTGTCTGTTTCATAATTGCTTAGATAAACATTTAAATTTATATTTGCGTAAAGGTATAAATTTTTAGAGTTAAAGGAAATTTATCACAAAAAAAATGAGTTTTAGTATGTTTGAGATCACATAAAATGTTTACATAACACTACGTGTTAAGATATTGCACCTGTTGTTGTTGTTTCTGTCTTCTTATCAAATCATTAAAACAGCTACAATTCTAAAGCTATGATTGTCGATATTTTATGTTAAATAAAGATTTAGATACTAAACACGATTTTAATGAAAATATTTTGATTCTTTATATTTTTTCTTTAAAATATAAGATAAATTATCCTTGATCACAATTAATTTACCATTTTAACGTTTGGATTATGATTTATTTGTATATCTCATTTTAGATAAATACAATCACTATTTGAACATCAAATCATCCTAAGGCTTTAGTTGAAGCCTTGTGTAACCTTTCTATATACCTCATTGATATATCGTTTATTACGGAATGTATCTAAATTTGTTGATGATTAAGACAGGCAAATTCTTAAAAGAAAATAGATATCTGTTTTTGTTTTTCATTTTCAAAACTAACCTATAAGGTCTCATTCTAAAATGTTGATTGAAGGAGTTATTTTTACCTTTTCTCTTAATCATGGAGTTACATTGATAAAAAATATTAAAAAAAATGGCCTCTATCCCCATATGATATTAGACTAAAAAGTGCACGAGATAGAATTGGAGACTTTATCCAATTGATAGGAGTCATTGACCTCAAAAGACCATTCTCAATGTGTAATACCACCATTTATTTTTCCCTATTAGTCTTTGTTTAATTTGCACCTTTCAAAACATTATGCAGAATGTATCTTTGTTGTGAATAAAGAAATACTTGGCTTGAGTAAAGTTTTATCCAGTCCAGTACTATAGACAAAACTTCACATACCATTTCATTGCATATAAGAAAATCACAAATTAAATGTTCACCTCTTTTTACCTGTGTACAAGCTTTAGTAACTATGTACCCTCAAGTTTCCAAAACTTCTCTATAGAAAAAACAAATAAAAAAATGATGGGAATTTGAGACACCTAAAATATGAGTTTATGACCAAGAATGTTTTTACTGCTTTGAAATTTAGGATTAGTTTACTACAGTAAAACTGTCAAATTCACGTAAATATTTTTTTCGACCCTTCTTTGTGAAGTGTTTCTGTTAACTGCTAACTGTTAACAAATTTCGAATTTTTGAAAAACTAAGGCTTTTCCACCTCAGGAATAGATTACCTTAGCTGTATTTGGTAAAACTTTTAGAAATTTGTGGTCCTCAATGCTCTTCAACTTCGTACTTTTTTGGGCCTTTTAAACATTTTTTTGATTCGAGCGTCACTGATGAGTCTTATGTAGACGACACGCTCGTCTGGCGTAAATATAAAATTGTAATCCTGGCTTCTATGCTGAGTTTATCTGTAGATAATAAACAGTTTGAAATGCGTTTATAATGGCCGATAAACATTTCAGAAATTATATTTTCATTGGAAATAGACATTGGGATGATTCACTAGAATATCTTGTTGATCATGTTATTTATTAGAAATTCTTTTGCAGAATAATGAGATATAATTTTGGGGGATAAATGATCGCGTATTTATAATCAAACCTACTTATCAGGAAAGAGGATAAATTTCTGGTATTTAAATATATAATATAAGATAACATTTAAACACTGCATATGCCACATATTTTAAGCCACCAATTCGACAATTTTTAGTGAACTAAAGTGAAATTTTCAATTAAATTTAATGTTATTTACATTTGAAATATTACTAGTGGACTCGTGTAACTGATAATTAAACCAGCGTAGATTGGAACAAATGTGAAATAATTCTTTATACTGCAATAATAGGTGTTTATTTCCTAAATATACTAAGAGTAATGCATTAATGTAAGTTGCAGTATAAAACAATATTAGGTCAATGTCAGAAAAATATAAACTGTTTTGTATTCGGCAAAAAATTGGGAAAGGGCTCGGTATAACATCGCCCTTTTCCATTTTCTCACCCTCATACAAAAAAGTTTATATTTTTCTGACATTGACCTAATAGTGTGTATATTTAAAAGTGTTCATCATGTGAATCTATTTGCAAACAGGTGTTCAGTGCACGTTACATGTAATTTTGTTGTCAGGATGTGACAATGTAGGATACCCGAATCAAATGTGTGAATTGTAAATCTCCATGTCGGAATTCAGAGGCGAATTGAATCGGGTATGCATCCCCTTTTAACAACGTTTCATATGTGATAATGCATAGATACTTGCTGGTGGACTTTTAGTCCCCGAGGGTATCACCAGCCCAGTAGCCAGTACTTCGGTACTGGCATGAAAATACGGATTTTTTGTGTTATCAAAATTTGCTGTTACAAAATGATGGAAATTATTATAAATTAAGGAATGTATCTCCCTCATGCAAAGCTCTGATTCCTTTCACGGATTTGGCTATACTTTTTGCACCTTTTGGATTAAAGCTCTTCATCTTTTATATAAGCTTTGGATTTCAAATATTTTAGCCACGAGCATCACTGAAGAGACATGTATTGTCGAAATGAGCATCTGGTGTAACAAAATTGGTATCGTTAATTTTATTACAAGTACCACTTACAACGTTGGAATACCAGATCCCTCCCTTTCAAAGTTTTTGATCTCTATCTAGAATTTCAATTTGAAACCCAAATAATGTGGTCCTTCCCTTGCTCTGTCATGATTGTATATCATGATGGCATTCAAACATGATAGGCAAAATTTATTAAAGATATAATTGTCTTGTCTATCGTGATCAAAAGGGTATTTCGTGTGAATTTTTAAAAATAGTAATTACCTTCTGGCTGATAATAAGTCAAATCAGGGTATATCGGAGGATATTCCGTGGAACACACAAATCAAATGCTACAGTTTTCCGTGCAGAAAAAGAGGACCAGCCGGTCTGATCTTAGTATTATTTGTTTTTATCATTCATCAAGCTACTAATTTAATGATGTCCTCGGAGAATAATCCACCAGAAGTTAAGTTTCTTCTAAGAAGAAACTTGACATCGACTTGATTATAGTAAAACGAATGGATAACAACTGCCATATTGCTGGCTTAGTACAGGCATTTTTTTATGTAGAAATTGGTGGATTGAACCTGGTTTTATAGTTTAACACCTCACGTGTATGACAGTTGCATCAAATGCCATTAAAATTGACAACGATGTGTGAACAAAACAAGCAGACATAACCAAAGTAAATCTAGCTAGTAAAGCATTTTACCAAATGACTTCGCAATATATCAATGTATTTATGTGTGTGCACCAAGTAAGTTCTAAAAAGCGCACACAAAGTTTTTGTATTATGCTTATACTTAAAAACAAAACTCAAACCGAATACTATAAACGCTTTTTGTTGATATCTGGAAGTATTTTATGGATCAAATTTGTCTACACATTAAAAATAAAATAGCACAGTTAAATCCTAAACAAATATCATTTCGTTTTTTGTTTTATTAGTTTAGTTTAATAACAGCGTAACAGTTTACTATTGTATTGGTATGGCTTTATTATGCTATATTTTTTTTGCTTTTATTTCGTTTAAGGACATCATAACTTTTAGGACTATCCTAGAACACTTATTTACAAATATGACGGTCGAAATTTAGAACATATCTTAGTAAAGGACTTCATTAAACATACTTAGGACTAAGACGTGCCCTAAGACTATTCTTAGACACGTCCTAGTTAAGGGATTGCTTCGTTGACACAAAACGAAGATGACAAAAGAATCATTTTTATTTTATTGATTAAGCATGTAAGTCACAACGACCTCTTTGTATTTTGTGAGAAAGGACAAAGAAAAGATGAAGAAAACAGCAAATAATTAATAACAAGTGAAATAAATTAATTGATTAATCAATTCGTGAAACAAGAGGCCTATTAGAACTTATATCGGTCTTTACAATGTGAATATGTAGCATCATTGAAATTTTTTGTTGTTAAAGTACAAATATCCAATCACGTTCAAATGCTATATTCGTTTTTTTTTTTTTTTTTATTTCGTCTTTGGACATCATAACCTTAAGAACTATCCTATTACACCTATTTATATATGCTAACTTAAGGACCAAATTTAGGACATATCTTGTTTTAGGACAACTTCGTTAACCTGACTTAGGACTGACACATGTCCTTATGCAATCATGAGACCCGTCCTAGTCAGATGACAGCTTGGTTGACTCAAACAGTAATTACAAAAGATATTTTTTTATTTTAATGATTAAGCATGTAAGTCACAATGCCGTCTTATTATTTTGTGAGAAATGACAAAGACAAAATGAAGAAAAAAGACAATAATTAATTTAAGGTGAATTAAATTAAGTAATTAATCAATTAGTGAAACAAGAGGCCCATAGGAGCTCATATCGGTCACCCGCAATGTGAAAATCTAGCATCACTGATACATACAACTATCCAACTACGTTAAGATGAAGTGGATGTTAGCATATATAGCAAAATGTGCGGACTTCAAAAATGTAAAAATCAATACCGTATATTCTGCTATAATAATAATAATTTATTCCAAAAGCAACACAGCTTATAGGATGCATACACATAATTTTGCATGCATCAATATAAGAATTTTCACAAGAGTTACATAATATATATAAATATAAAAGTGTGCATGAAAGAGGATATACTATTTAATACAAAGTACAAAAATACGAAATACGAGCGATGTAACAAGTGTAAAAACTATCGGCTTAATTTACAACCATAAAACCAAATAAAAAACACACAAACTTTGAACATGAACCAAAGGTAGTGCATGACCTACATGATCCTGACATGTTGGACATGTTGAACATGCTAGTGGGCGCTTAGCCTTCCCCATACCTGGAACAATGGTGTTACAGTACTTTATAAGAACAAGCTATCAAAATCAGATGAAAATAACTTAAATCATCAAGTAGATATAAAACAGCAAACATTCAACTAAATTTAAAACACAGCCCGCGCGGTAGGGTATTTATTCGTCTCTCACAAAAAGAAATCACAAAGTACAGATCTGAAATGAGTCGCAGTAACTGACACCTAGTTCATATATAAGACCGTAGCAGATAATTATTTCGGTCATGTTATAAAAATAAGAAAATGTGATATGATAGTACATATAAGTTTACCATTATATGTCACCGTACAGGCTTCAACAATAAGTAAAACCCTACTCCAAAGACAGATATTAAAGGCCCCAAAATGATAAGAGTAAAACAATTCAAACCAGAAAAGTAACGGCCGGATATATGTATAAAACTATGAAAAAAAAATGATAAACAGCAACAAACGACAACCACTGAATAAAAAAAATGTGACTGAACTAAACTGGTATGCAAGTGTCATTTCCTCCCCCTTACCCTGGACAGAGTGAAACAGTACAACTGTTACATATTAATAACACTCTATAAAATCGATACAAATCAGAAAAACATATAGTGCTAATCTGCCGGCTCTGATTAAAATATATTGGTTTAAGCCGGGAAAATAGTATAATGGATATTTTACCGGCACCAGCAATACAGTACATATGTTATTTTGTCGGTTCCTTGTAAAGAGTGAAATTTAGTATTTACTTTTGAAAAGTACTATGAAAATGTGCATTGTCAACATAAATGAATAAAACAATTACTGTACGTTGTTGTACCAGTAGTTATATAAAACATAACAGCTTACAAGACTTGAGACAGGGCTATTAATCAATCAAACTAAGGTCATCACTCAAGAAATTTTACGGTCGCCATCATGAGCTGATTGGCTATTATGTGTCAGAAATCGTATCTGATATTCTTCCTCAGTCATAATAAGCTTCCATCATTACCGAACTGAACAAAGAAATAACACGACGGGTGCCGTATACGGTGCAGGAAATGCTTACCCTTCCGGAGCACCTGATTTCACTCCCGGTTTTTAGTGGAGTTCGTTTTGTTTCTTATTTATTATTTATAACTGTTGATGTAAATGTCCTTTGGTTTTGTGAGTCTTTGTTTAGTCCTTGGTTTTGATTTTTATTGTCTTATATTCGTTTTAGTCAAAGTGTAAATAAGTAATAAGAATTTATAACACGAAAAAAATATCTACAAATCATTTCATATAAGCATCCATTTGTTGCAAATCATATTAAAATATGTAGTTGATATTATTTCTAAAATCAATCAGACTAATCCAGGATTCTAATAATACAAATCCCCTGTCTACTGAATGCGACATGGAGAATGACTTCGACAATTTGAAGTTATATGCGGAAAAATTCCATATGATTGAATATGATATGATAATTTTATCTATAAAATTTGTGAAACCTTTGCAGAGAAAAATTTCTCTACGTTCATACTGTTTTGATTATCCGTTTCATTTTGAGAGCAGTCTTTTTTAATATTCTTATTGTCGGCTGTTCTGTTTATACGTGTTAAAATTGCTTATTTTTATTTGATTCAAACTCTATAAAATATAAGTCATAATTATTTGTTTTAATAAAATCAAGGTAGACGGATTCACCTCCTAGAGGCTACTTATGCATTATCCCTCAAATTTAAACGTAAAAATATGTTAATTGAAGTCATATACTTTAATCTACGATTACAAAACATCGTTTATTGTTCTGCTAATCTCATAGGAATCATCCTTTATAACTAGTGGTTAGTCAATATGGCTTTGAATTAAGTAATGTCGGTATGGTAAAAATGTAAAACAACACGTTTAATAATTTATTGCGTCCGAAGCGCTTTTCTGGATTTACCTTCATCAGGAACGCTCAAAGCCAAACATTTCAAATCCGAAGATGTATAAGTACCGAAAAATCGTGTGATTTTCTGTTGTAATACTACTCTCTGTATACCTATGCATCTTTTGCTCTTTTACAGTTCGTGACAAAACAGGATAGACAGTTTCATAAACAGTAAATTCAGTATAAAGAAGGTAACGTTTTTCATCCTAGCCCCCCTCCCTAAAACGGTAGCTCCCTAAATAAAGTATCACTTACTATGGACATTGAACTTAAAGCCATGTTAAAAAATACGTAATACTATTCGTAAATTATTGAATGCAATACTTCTCAGTACATTGAATTAGTAACGGAAAATCTATACATAATCTGATGCATACATATTTTTGAAAGTTGTCCTGACCAATATTACGTTTTGAAACATGCATGTGTGTGACAGACACACAGAAATATTCGAAATTTTATGATTACAAGTCTCTCCTCCGAATCAGGGACTTTCTATACTAACGGGACTGGTCACTTATAACAATGGCTATACAGTTTGCAGACAGAAGTGCCGTCGCTAATGTCAATTCATTTCATATTTACGAAGTGTTCTTCATAACTATATGTTGAAGTTTTCAAGTAACATTTTATGTAATTTTAATACATTTTGTCATTGCAAAATGTGTTTTTTTTTCAAAAGATTCCTCGGATCGTGGAATGGTTTTTTTAGATATAGATCTTTGAACTTTGGGGTATTGTGTTAGTGAATTTCGAGTGGCCATCATCTTGTTACATATGTAACCACTTTTGCACGACGGGGTGTTCTTCAAAACAGTATGTCTTAGTTTTATAATTTAACATTCTCTTAAAAACTTCTTTTTACCATGGTGAATGGCTCTAAGGGACGACATCAAAATATAGTTTTTTCACTGACCTCCACCCCCTTTTTCCTCTTAATTTGGGAAAATTGATTGATTAATAATGATATATACGAAATCGATGTCAATTAAACAAAACTTGCAGCAATTTTGACACCCTATCCATAATATTAGAATTAAGTTTTTTTTTAATCCTTCATTGATTTTTTTTTATGTCGTCCCAAAGTAGAGAAAGTCCCTATGCAAATTGAAAATTTATACATTTTCACGTATCAAATTATAAAATGATTTTCTCAAGGATGTTTATTTTTTAATGTTATTACATTAAATTCTGTATCAGATTGTCCGGTGTTGCCACGATGTCTAAGATGCAGGGGTTTGAATACCGCTGATAAATTAAAAATTTACTTCACACATTTGCAGATCTAACATTGTTGTACTATATTTGAGGGGCCTGGTGGGGAGGGGTCTCATCACGATTCACGAGTTGATGTTTTTGTCAATCACGATTCAGAGAAAATAATTTTCCATAATCACGGATCACGAAAATGTAAAAAAAAAATCTGTAGAAAAACGGATCACGATAACGAAAATATGCCGATCACGAAGAACGAAAATAACCCATCAGGCCCCTCATATTTGAGGTTCATATATTTTAAAGATGATTATTTATCTATATGTCGAAAGATTCCCGCATCAACGCACCTTGATACAAATTAAGGAGGATGATTTTGTTTGGCAAAATCGGCGTGTTTTATTTTTGTTTGCATTTAAAAAAAAAGCCGGCCGAAAAAAAACACCACAGCAATAATTTTCTATAATTCTTATGCATTATAGGGGATATTTCGTCGTAAGTTTGCTGTACCATTGCCAATGTTGAATTTCAATAATTCTTCCGCCAGTATTTATGAAGATAATTGTTATTATCGCATTACATACATGTATTCTAGTATTGTAAAACAATAATAGCTATACATATTTGCAGATTGTAAATCATATCGTCTTCCAAATACAATATGCATTCAAACACCTTAAAAAGTTTTCCAGTTTCCGGTGTCATTTTCATTCACATAGTCAATAACACGTACATTTAAATTTATTGTTAACAAAATAATTGACAACTCAGACTGTCTTTTGAAAATTGGGATACATGTATGTTGTATAATGGCATAATTTTTGCCTCGCAACACGAAATCGACGGTTAACCAAAGTTGTTATAAGGGTACTTTGACGTGGAAAAAGCCTGACCTTCACCTTGCATGAGACATTTAACCGTCAATTCCGTCAGGACTTTGCCTCATACTTAGTCAAAAGCAAGCTCATTTAGCACGGTAGTTTTTAATGCCGGGCCCATACAGGAGATGTGCAGTGATGTCAAAACTCAATTTGTACATGAAAACACTTAACATATTTGCCATCGAATTCGGTGCATATGATTCGGAAAAGTGCATGGAGTTTTAACTGATATTATCTTTAATGGAAACATGATATCAAAGTGCAAAATCCAACTATATGTAAACACTATTATAATATAGACTTTATTGGTTTACAATACACCAACATCGTAGAAAGACAAGATACCCGAAATAGCAGATCATTCAAAATTATAGACTGCAAAACAGACAAAGTCATTAGAACTCCTTTTTTCCCTAAAACGATAGTGCTTTGGAACCATCTCGAAGAAAATATCGCATGCTAAAAAAGCTGAGGGATTCACGGCTGTACACCAACATATGCATACAGTTACATATTAGGAGATATGATTGCCAGTGAGACAGCTCTCATCGAGAGACAAAATGGTCAAGCCTTCAACAATGAGATCAACACATGTCGTAAAGCAAGATTTAAAAGACCCAATATGTTAATGTCCGCGTCACACTGTCTCGATTTTTACGCCGATGACAACACGAGTATGGAAATTTCAAAATCGGGACTGATCGTATCCAGATCGGGCCATTCGTAGTGCCATCTTTAACCATCGTAGAACCATCGGCCACTTTTTCTAGCCTTCGGAGACAACTTCGGGAAGGGTTCTAAATGTTTGAATATGTAAAAAAAATCCCCGAAGGTGCGTCCGATGTTTAGGGTTCGTATTGAGTTCGTATCACCATCCTCATCATCGTAATGTCACCGGAAATGCATCTTTGAATATCGTATTGCATTCGTATTTCTAACGTTTCCATCGGGCAGTTTTGACATTACGATGTCTACACGAATGAATCACGAAGCTACCCGAAGGTCGTACGATGGCAACACGACTTCGTGAAGACCTCGTAATCCCGTCGTGCTGCCATCGAATAAAAGTACGAAGGCGACAAGATATAACTACGACGGCAATAAATCCAGCTAAATGTAAGTTAATTTTCGCGCTAAAATACATTTAAAGTGCAATGCGCGATATGCACTGGTCAGTCTAATACGACAGTTAAGAAAGACGTTCACAAAACATAGAGCTCATATCATATGATTCTATGAGAACAAGAAAGGCGACAGCGTTGTTTATATTAATTCAAATGGAACAAGAAGAGCAGCTATTACAGTCTCAGGATTTACTTTACAAGTTAAATATTATTTTTTGTCAATTTTTCATATCAATTAACATAATGAAAATCATAAACGCGCCTCGTACACCAACACTGCAGGTACGCGTATATAGGGAAACCAATTTTGCATCGTAAGCTGTACACGACGTCTTTTAGACATCGTATGGCAATCGCGCGCGCCATCATCGTAATGCATCGTGTAGCCTTCGTAATCCATCGTTTAGCCTTCGTAATCCATCGTGTAGCCTTCGTGATCCATCGTGTAGGCTTCGGCTGAGATATAAAGCTTAAATACCCGTCTTCGGTTAACCTTCGTATGTCCATCTTTTGCTATCGTATATAATGTCGGCACCATCGTATAGACTTCGTTATTCATCGTACTTGCTTCGGTCACTTGTTGGTATTTCAACGAGATCGGGACCAACTTCGTACGAACTTACAATTTTCGCATTCGGGTGTCCACCGTATATAAAAATCGGGACAGTGTGACGCGGGCATTAACAATTCAAACAAAAATTTTCCCCAATGACTTGATTTATGTAAAAAAACATTCCACAAAAATTATATACTCTATACACTAACAAACGACAAACACTGAATTGCAGCCTCCTGATTTAGGACAGGCACATACATAATATGACGTGGTTAACCATGTCTGAGGGTGACCAATCATCTTATATCTTTACCTTCTTACACACTTTTTCCTACATCCCAAAAGCAATTCAATTCAATATTTTATTTAAGTCTCATCTCTCAATAATATATAATACAACATTTATATTAAATGTAAAAATATATAGATATAAAAAGAGAGCCATTATGTGCCGAATTATAAGAGACTTTAACATTAAAAACATTATATATGAAGAATGTCACCTCATTATGAAATTAGCAATTGTTTACATTTTTTGTACAATGATCTTATCAATCAACTAAAAATAAGCATGTATGTATAATGTAAGAGTCACATTGCATCTTCTTAAATTTGAAATACATCAGTAATTTAGAGCAGTTAATTTTTTTTTTAAGATTGTAAATCAACTCTTACATTGAAAACAATTTTACCAGACAGTACAAATGTATCTTTAGACTTGTTTTTATTTATTTTAAATGTAACTATGTTGTACTTTTCCAAATTATATTTTCACCTGTCTTTTGTCTGCAGTCATATATTAAATAAATCATGAAATATCTCTGTTGTAGAGCTACGCATATTTTCTGCAGTTGCGCAATATTTTTCTATGTCGTGTTTTGTGTTCTATTGTTTGATTGTTTGTCTTTTTGGTTTTTAGTCATGGCGTCGTCAGTTATTTTTCGACTAATTATGAGTTTGAATGTCCAGGACTCTGGTATCTTTCGTGCTCTTTTTTTCGGGGGGGGGGGGGGGGGCTGTTTTTCCGGTGGGGGACACAAATGAGAAGAGAGGAATGATTATAATCAAATTACTAAATTTAATATTCTTGATATTTGTTCATGTTAATTTGGTAGGTTGGCACTGATACAGATAATAGTTCAATAACATACAAGATGGTCAGGCTAATTTAGTTGGTCTTGTTGTTTCACAAGAGGAAAAAAAAACAGAAAAAGATAAGAACAGACGACCAATGACAGCACCAGGTCACATGGACAATCTGGTTATGTAAGCTGAAAAATGTAGCGATCTTTCACGTTTTACTATATGCACAAAGATGGCGCCTTTTCCATTGATAGTTTGATGGTTCGTACGTTACTATGTTGATTGGGTCTATCTCTTTGACCTTAATATAACCAGATACAACAAATTCAAGTTGAAATCTGTCGATACCATCGCACAAGAGCCAACTATACATTGCAATTGGAAATATTCAGTTCCTAAATAGTTAAAATGTAATAAAATAAAGTTTTAAAATCAAGGTTGATCGTGTTAATGGTTTCATGATTTGAAAGAAAATGTTGTTTGAATTTTGATTCGAGTGTAAATACAGAATGGAAATGGGGAATATGTCAAACAGACAACAACACGACCAAAGAGAAAAAAACCAAAACAACCGAAGGTCACTATTTGGTCATAATACAGCGAGAAAATTCCGCACCCAAAGGCGTGCTTCAGCTGGCCACTAAACAAAAATTTGTATAGTGATAATAGAGGCCATACTTAACTCAAAAACATATAAATGAACAAAAATTAAAAAAAAATACATACAAGACTGACAAAGGCAAGCGGGTCCTGGCTTGGGACAAACGCTAAAATGCGGCGGGGTTAAACATGTTTATGTCCCCCTATACCTCTAGCCAGTTTCAGTAACACGTTGATGCATCATCTTTTTCTTTCTTTTTAAAAACCGTTTAACAGACGTAGATTAAGGGATTATTTTGTTTTCTGCTCTGTGTATCCGGTCGTTCGTCCCTGGTCAGGTTTCAATTTGGGTTTACGGTAACCGTAACGTTCAATGAAATTGTCGTCACACTTATCTAAAACTTGCTACAATTGATATTTTGTTGTATATATTATGTATTTTTATTTCTATCTCGGTTATCATACTCGTCTGATGATTTTTTTTTTACTGAAGAACAAAATAAAAATTTAACATAATGAATACTGGAAGGTTAAAACATGTTTTAAAAAATGTGATTTGAGACCTTTTTTAATTGATTCAATCAAATTTTAAAGTTGGAATTCAATTTTATGAGATTCAACTTTATAAAACGGTATACAACTGGTTAAACTTTTAATGATGAAAAAAGGACAATTCTTGTATTATTACTATAATTCATCGACTTTCAACAATTAGCAAGGTCCATACCGCATTGTCAGCTATAAAAGTCAAAGAAATCACAAATGTAAAACAATTGAAACAAGAACACTAACAGTCTAATTACTGTACAAAAAAATGAACGAAAAACAATTTGAAACATGTAACACAGCAACTAACGACAACCACTAAATAACAGGTGGTTTTGGGACGGGCACATCGATACAGAAGGTGTGTGGGGGGTAAGGGGCCCTGGGAGTAAACATGTACTAGTATGCGGGATCCCAACCCTCCCCTAACATGGGTCAGTGGTGTAACAGTATAACATAAAAACGAACCTTTAAAAATCAGTTGAAAAGTGCTTAACTCATCAGATGGATTCCATAAGTATACATATAAAACACGGACGTGCCTGAGTACTTGTACATTGTTACTGACAGCTGGTTCACAAAGCCAATAACAACTAATAGAAAAAATCATGCATCTAAGACTAAATATTATATCTGAGGTTTTTTTTAGTTCACCTTATCCGTCCGTTCGTCCGCTATTTTAATCCACATTTCGCAGGAACTACTTGAGAGAATGACATTACATGCAGTCGCCAGCTTGACCTCATTGAGTTGTAGATGTTAACATTTTTTTTTATCTGTTCGACCAAAACTTCAAATTTTTCGTTAATTGGTATTTTTCGAACTGTTAAAATGTTCGATCATGCACAACTAAACAAAATGACTTCAAATTTAGTCGGCAACTTGACAGTGATGCTTTCTGTTTATGAGTACAGTCATGTACCTGTTTTTTTTATAATTTGAAATATGAGTTTTGGTATCATTAGGACGGCAACGCATACACTCTTATTTTCTGAGTGAAGACAGTTTGAAAAGGGGAATAATTTAAGATGTATTGCTGTTCTTTTGACATTTAGATTTTTCTTTTCTTCACACAAGGTATAATATCCTGGACCAAATATTAGCGTTACTTGTTTTCATTAATGATATAAAATGTTCATAATATTAACACTAGATAATCACTAGACCTATTAATCCGATGGTTTGTTTTGCGCCTTTTGAATATGCTTTATATTTGATCCCACACAGCGACCATGCATATAAAAATCAGCGAGTGTGGATATTAAATTCCAACTAGATAGATTGTTATTTGAAAGTTTTCAACTTCAAAGTAAACAAATTTGCCGTTTGGGTTCGGACATAAATGAAAGAATAATTTCAACAAAATGTATAATTATTTGTAGCTACTGTATATACTGTGCACAGCCTCTCCGTATACTTAGTACACTACAATACAATGACACTTATATTAAGTGTAGTGATACGTAAGTGCGGAACGGATGTGAGCTCGGCGCTAGAGATTGATACTGCACCTACATATGTATGTCATATACAATCGCATTTACGCCGATCTGGATCCGGGATGGTTTTAATTTCTGAATTCTTAATATTTTCAAGGCAATAAGCATTGACAATTGTCATCGCCAACACTCTGATAAAAAATATTAAAGTACTATCAAATTTTGGGTAAAATACATTTTGTGCTTTTGAAGTAAATAAATTAAACATAATATACAAAGAACATTTTAAAATGATATTCTCGAGCCACTCATTAATATAATTATTTTATTGAGAAACGAAAATAATCGTTAATGAAAGATTTAAGGTGGTACCTAACACTACAGGGAGATAACTCTGTAAAGTCAGCTAAACGTTTCAATTACGTTGTGATGTAAAGGGAATATTAAGATTCTCAATGATCAAAATTGGTGTTTGTCAAACTGCTATATAACCAGTGTAATTTTTCTGACAAAACGGTTGTTTCAAAATTTTTCAAAATTTTTATGTTTTTCAAAGAAAATACATTGTCAAAATTTTATGAAAATTAAACGAGCCAAATTAATTTTAGTGAAAGTGTTGGGTACCACCTTTAGCAAAACATTACAGGTAAACGATTAAATCTGTTAAGAGTCTTATGTTGTAATGCATAACCACATAAGAACATGATCATTAAATCGCCATCTTTTATACTCTACGAATCATCATTGTAGATTTCTTCAACGATTTAGATTTCCATGCTCCGTATATTATTCCTGCACTGTAACTTGGTCCAGAAGTGTATTTTCCATTCAACATAGCTCCTTTTCCACTCCAGCAATTATAAAACCACCATGCACCCTTTACACCTACGGCAGCAGCACAATTATAACCGGAGTGTGTATCATGATCTCTGTCATATGTTGAGAAGTAATAACCGTTGTATTCTGTCATACCATCACCTGAAAATTTAAACAAATATTATACTCTTGTCTTATAATTTAACTAAATTCATGTTGTTTGTAAGCATGGTAAGAAATCTAGTTTCTAGTAAAAGATGCATTTTCTCTGTGATTTTCCAATACAATAAAAAAATAACTTAATTTCTCGCTCACACGTTTAGTTACTTCGAATCGATTGCAAATTGCGTTCACACACTTTTCTTTTTTTTATTATTCGAATCGAATTCGCATTAGAAATGCGTTTTCGTTTAAACCAATATGTTGAAAAGCAATAACCGTTGTATTATGTCATACCATCACCTGAAATTATAAAAAAAAGATACTCTCTTCTTACAATTTCAAAGAATCTAAATTCACGCTGTTTGTTAGAAATATGGTTTTAAGTAAACAGTGCATTCTTTTTAATTAATATTATTCATATGTTTTGGAGTTGGGTGTGATGGTTTTTTTTCACTGAACTAGTGAACATTTTTGTTTAGGGACCAGCTGAAGCCCGCGACTTCGTTGAAGACCCATTGGGAGCCTTCTGATGTTATTGGCCTTGTTCGGGTTGTTGTCTCGTTGACACATTCTCCATTTCTATTCACAATTGTATTCTCTTTTTAATTGTTTGCAACCGAATGAAATGATATCTAAGTATATAAAAGATTTTTTTTTATTGCAGATTTATTTGAAAAATAAAATATTGAATAGATTTGTCAGTCATTTTACTAAATCCTTTGATATAATGCTATATAACAAAACTTGTAACACAAAATTTAAAACCTCTGTGACCATAGAGGACAGTAAAGCCTTCTGATTGGCCAATCTCGATACAGTAAAGAAAGTATTGCCACCGTTATCAAAACCTACATTTTCAATTTCTTATATATATTTCAGATCTGAGCGTCACTGCTGAATCTTTTGTAGACGAAACGCACGTCTGGGGTCCTAAATTAGAAGCCTATTACCTTTGATAACTATTATAAACCACGTTTAAACTTGAAAAGTGTAGCTGCGCGATTTATACGACCGTTGAATAAAATCGTCATGCTTAAAGTTTTGCTTAAAGGCTCAGTAAGTTATGTTGTAGTAAAAACTTTAATGTTGGGGTACGCCCTTTTACATCCCCAAAATTTTGTATATTGGAACGGAAGCCAAAACAAATGAAAAGAGCAGTTTTACATTGAAATGTACATTCACTCTCCTACTGCTAATTATTTTATATGTACTACATTAGATATGAAAGCAACAGAGCACTGTATTCTTTGATGAGTGCTTTTCAACAGTATTAATTATTAAAAACTTGCTCTACTGACTGAATTTCAATTCCAATAATGGCTGAAATCTATATACTATTTTACTTTTTTTTATTAATATATTAGAAATGTTTAGAAGGCTGTATGTTCCGAATCTACATCAGGTCCTAACTATGAGCACTACAAACAAATTTGGTGAAACCGTTGCCAACAAATTTAGATGATAGCTATACTGTGAAATGCTAAGTGCAGACACAAACATTTCCCCTTTGGTTTTGAGGAATACACATAATTTTACCTCACCGTTAGTTTTTCCTGCATGATACTGCGTTTATGGTCAAGTACCTCAATTATTATTTCCAGAGAAAAATTAAAATTGAACTGGCATTTATTTTAAATTTGGTTTAAATTTCAGTCAATTAACAGAAAGAAAGACTTCTTTGTAATTTAGTAAAATTCATTTCAAGATAAGGCATTGTTTACATGACATGAAAATAAAGATATTTATCACAATACATGATTTCGGAAAATTCCTGTTACAAATAAGTTTTATGTATCGATATTGATAAATCACATATTCAAGAAAAACGTTGAATGTACATAGTATGGCAGATTAATATATCTGGATCATGTGCTGTTCGTTGTTGTGCTGTCTATTGTGTGTAACATTTCGGAAGTAAAAGCTTGGGGTTAATATTGTTTGTTGTACTGACAAATATATTTTGTGCGAAAGCCGAGAAGTCTTATTCATATTAACAAACATTTGGGGGAAAACTATTCACAAATGCATAGATTCCCATCACCAACATACATACTTAAACCTCAAGACTTGACACCATTTTTATAGAGTCGTAATGACTATTTACCTTTTTACTACAAATATATATAAATATGTATAAATAACTAACGGTGTTTCGGGATTTTATAAGCTAAGTTCTATCTTAGTAAGGGTCCAATCTCAAAAGTCTCCCTATTTAAAAGTCTTGTTTTTGATGGTGCTCTTTGACTGCGTTTATACGCAATGATAGGCATCTGTTTAAATATTGTTTTACAATATTCATCTCTTTGACAATTCTGCAAATGTGTCTTAATAGCTCTGTTAAGATTTCTAACTGAAGGGTTATATTCAGTTACCAGTGTAAGTAGCTAGAATTTTCCTTTTTCTAAAATTATCTGACAGGGTGCTGCATCGTTTACTCTTGTATTTCACATCTTATATGTTTTTGCAGTTTCTTACTTATCATAACCTCTATCTATAAGCTTATTTTCCAAAGACATCAGATGTTTATCAAGATCAATTTCATTGCTATAGTGTGTTATGTTACGAATTATTTCTGTTCTAATACTTTTAAAAGTAGGTCGAGGATATGCACTTGTAATTGGGAGATACTGATAAGTTTCAGTTGGTTTGACGTGTAACATGATGTTAAGGACACCTTTCGATTTAAAACACTCCTTTTTGTACACATCAGTATCTAAGTACGTCACTTCTGTATTGGAACAATTATACATAAACTGAGATAGAGGGTCTATATTGTTGTAATTACAAACTCATCAATACGCTGCCATGCTGGGAAACTGGGATGTCAAATGCTCACGATAAATCTGTAACAATATAGTGTGTTAAATGTTCTCCTTTACATAGTGGTGCTCCTATTAAAGGGGAGAATACATACAACCGGAAGCTACATTTGACATATCCTATTGGAATCGGTATCGGATTCGAGTCGAAACTTGTAAATGTTTGATTATATTGATAATTTGGAAAACAAAAGGGTCTGGAATGGTATGATTTTCAATAAACACCATTATCCTATTTTAGTTATATATTGTCGAATCCATTGATTCGTCGAATTTATGTTAGTTCGGCTTACATATTGGACTTCGTTATTTCAGTTGTGTAGATACTTGTAATTTAGAGAAACTTAATATATTATATTTGATCGTCTCAAAAAAGTAATAATACACAATCAGGGAAACTAGGTATATTCTTTTGACAAGCTCGAAATCGAAGGAAGCTTTTTAAATTTGCAGATATACAAAATTAATTTATCTTATTCATTTTCATTTTGTATCAGTACTCATTTTCCCTTCATATAATATCGGAACCATTATTTTAACACTGATATAAATGTATAGACATACATGTATTACCTGCATTGCCTGAATAGCCACTTATATGAAGTCTATACTTGTCCGATGCGCCGTCAATTTTGAAATTCTTGAAATTAGCATATCTTTTACTTCCGTCCCAGTCCTCTAGGTTTATTTTTAACTCGTGTGTTCCAATTGATGTCAGTAATGCAATGTTCCTGTTACCTGTTTAGTTAAAAAAATCATTATGCATACCATATTCCTAATGACCATGTGTCCGTTTTTTAACGTCATAAAGGAAAACAAATATCTTGTGAAGTGTCGCATGTTCCGAATAGTGAAAAGTTTTATAGGAATTAAATATATTGCTGTTCGTGAACAGAGTTAGTTTACAGTCGTTCTATAGTTAGTGGGACAAATCTTATTTGACATTAGTATCTTTACTGCAATCAGGTGTTTTGATTGAATTAAATCAAACAAGATAATCTTGTGAAACACGAATCGTTACTAAACTAACTTGTAAAGAATAGATTCACTAACAACAGTAAATTATAGTCAATCATCAGTTCAGTGGTCATGTTTGTAGTCTTTCTATGCTACTACTAGGAAGACTTGTCACACAAACTAGAGAACGGCTGTTACGACATGAATTGTTTTACAAGAGTGACTAACTATGGACACGTATTTGCACCAATCAATCAAAACAGCAATTTCTTAACCGGCTAATAATTAACGGTTTCTTAAAACACAAATGTCATCCTTTTACAAGAACTTTCCACCTAATTTGTGAAATTTGTAATTTGCTGTCTAAATCTTTTGCCACCCAAGGATGTAATATTTCCACGGGAAGTTAAGTTCAAATAAAATCTATCAGTCATAAATTAACTTTTATGTGGTTTTTTTTTTTATAATCACACAATTCTAATTAAAAAGAATTAAAAATAAGATTACCTAGCCAAAACTCCCCATTTAGATCCCCAAATCCATTTTCGTAATCTTCCCAATTTCGGTAGAATTCTGTTGAGCCATCAAAACGTTTTTGAATAACCTGAAAAAAACGTATTGTACATAAAATATATACAGATTATAACAGTTTATTGGGTTTGTGAATCGCCTTCTAACATTGTCATAATTTATGGACACCATCACCATTTGGTTGACCGTTATGGAATCCGTTTCCCAGATGATATCGATTATGTTCAATATGTCGTAACTACAATCCCGTTCCATTTTCACAAACTTGACCTACCGAATTATATTGTTTACCGGCTTTGTAATAAAATGGGAACAGAACGGGTGCCATATGTGGAGATGGATCACCTTTTCTTTCCAGAGCACTTGAGATCACCCCAACATTTTTGGTGGGGTTGGTTTTGCTATTGTACCCTATTTGTGACATTTTGTGACATTTTTACTTATTTTGTCTGTTTGTTGTCAATATGATGAAATTTGGTGAGACTGTCATACAAGTTAGTGCTTTAGCTAGCTTTAACACCAGGTTTAATCCGCCGTTTTCTGCACAAGAAAATGACTTGGTATTTTTTCTGTAAAAAAGACAGTTTGATAGCGGTAAAATATATTTCGCGGGAAGAATAAAGAGAGATATTACAGAATAGAAGTCATATAAATGTTGTAAATATGCCACACACAGTTATCTCTATGTTTTCATCTTTGCCAAAAAATGTTCTATTCAAGGATATAATGTAACGAAACTTCAAAGTAAAATAAAAAAAAAAATTAGTAAAACAATCATTGTCTTTATATACAGAAGCTGCTTCAAGTCGATATCATGGAGAATGGTATAGTGAAATAATGGTTTTTCAATAATGTTGGGTTTTTTTACGTTTGAAGGAAAGCAAGCAAAAAATATACAAGTATTTAAACAAAAGGTATATTGTATATCTTTGTCGTCATGACAGTGTTCGCTTCTTGATGTTCTTATTTAAACTACAGTTGAATAATTATTGTTACTTTAAATAAACTTATCATAAGTGAACATAAGCAAAACGTTTCTAGAAAATATTTTTTTCATACCGTCCAGTTATCATTCTCACACCACACCATGAATGTGTGTAGTTGATCAGGTGAAATAGTGTATATACCAGATTTGACATCTACAATATCTTTGCACTCTTTGCCTCTAACTGTAAAACAAAAGTTGTGTGATCATCAATTTCAATCGTATCTTATCATAGCTGTATATATATATATCAGTAATCATATCCCCATTCATATGATACTATGTAAATCATTTTCTCTTACCGTATTGTCCTATTATATATTCACTGCACGAAGACATAGATTTTGCATCACACTACAAGGAGTGTGATACGAAAAATTTATATGAAAAAATGCGTTAATTCGATTGGCTTATTCAGCATACTGAGACGATATTACGACATTTCCATCGGCTATTCGTTCGATCATTGATAACGTTCACAATTAGAACCGATGTACATTTCGTCTATGGCAACGGAGATGATGTGATTGCTGCTATTGAATACAAAACACTCGCACTTTTCGCCTGTATCTCTTCGTGTTAACAGTTTTGTTTTCCATTCTGAAGCGTATAAAAAAAAAGTTTTGAAATGTCTGATGCTAAAGTTTGACACCGGAAAATGAAAGTAATGTCATACTGTCATGTAAAAAAAAAATGCCGGATAAAAACAACGCGGATTTTTTTATTTAACACAGTAAGAGTTTTGACCATAAGATAAATAGGTTTTAACGACTCTTGAGAATTTGATATAATACAATTATTATACCTCAGTCATCATTTTCTATATAAAATATGTACGCAATATTTTTTTCTATTTTTTTCAAATTGCACGGGTTAAACTATTGGACCCTGTCAATAGTTTCCAACTTTTGGACCTCGGTGAAACTATTTGACTCCAAGCGTCATTATATTTCGCGGAATTTCAATTGCAGCTACAGGATTCGCTAACGTTGAGAATACTGTGGGAGTAATGACTTTGCGTTTTATCTATTGTATCTAGAATTGAGGTCAGACCAGAACGTGCCCTTACCATTTAGAATATACATGATATATAAATTCATGAAACAAAATGGCTGTGTCTGTGCTTTTTATATTACGATAATTGATTTATTCCTAACAGTCTCTTTCGGTATAATAGAACACTTTCCTACTGAATATTCGATTAAAAGTAAGTTTATTATCCCCTCTTAGGCGTAGCCGAGTGCAATTGTTGCACCTCGGGGACAATAAACCGACTATTCCACTCATACCCAGACAATAAGTATACATTATTGACTTTTGATGGGGTTGGGTCAATGGTTCATCAACCCCAGATATATGAAATACAACGAGGACAACGACCGAGAGTGAACAAAAAAAAGGACAATGCAACATACAGAGAAACGAACTATAGGATAACAAGTGTCATTTTCCTGACATGGTACAGGACGATTTAAAAAAACAGATGGTGGGTTGAACCTGGGTTTGTGGGTGACTATGGGTTTTATGGCAATGTCAAATTCAACACTAAAATGACAACATTACATGACAGGAATACAGTGCAATAAAAAGAACATTCAGGAAAGAAAAGTACACAAATAAACAATACAATAGTACATTTTGACATGCTAACCACAAAATAAAAGCGAATACGTTAAACAACCTAGGACAACATACATTTTAAGGGGAGGTAACTCTAAAAAAAGTGCATTTTCTGAAGGATTCTGTATGGAATTTTCCTATTTTGTATTTTAGCCGAAAAAAACGTACGGTGACCCTATCTTTTCTTTTGATATTCTCAAAGCAGTGTCTGAAAGCTATCTTTTCCTGAAGTATTTAACAATTCTATCATTTTGTTTAGTTTCTAATCACAAAATGGTGTTTTTTCCTGTATAATCCATACAAAATGTGTCATAATTTTTTATTATATTTTTCAACATGTATCAATAGATACAACGTTTTGGCAAAGTATGAACAAATTCTATCATTTTCATTTTAGACTCCCATACCACCTTAAATGGTTAATTCGATTCGCTTATTCAGCATTATGAGACGATATTACGAAATTTCCATTGGCTTTTCGTTAGTTTATTAATAACGTTCGGACGTTAAGGCTATGTACATTTTGCTTATGGCAACGGACCACGTGCAACGGACATGGGTTTGCTACATATAGATTCTACCACTGCATCGAGTGTAATACGATATTTATCCACTCGAGACAGTTAAATTTTCAAATTTAAAACGCGAGGCTTGCCCGAGCGTTTTAAATATTTAAAATTTAACTGTCGAGAGTGGATAAATATCGTATCGTATGAAATTTGGTGGTGGAATCTGTTTTCTAATGATTTTCTAATATTATGCAGGCAAACTTATTCTTTTTTTTCGAATGATCTGCAAAAAGATGTGTTCTTCCTATGTGACGTCATCAGGCATGGTCGCCTTTTTTCATGCCGTCACAATAGGAAATTCAGAGGAAAGCAAGAAAATTCGACGTCATAATCAGATTTTAACCAATGAAGTACTGAGATCAAACGAACCACACGTTGATTAATTTTTTTTTTTATGCAATGGGTGCAGAAAGCGATAAATTGACGAAAAATTAGAGAAAATTGTATACAAAACACTCGCATTTTTCACCTTTTCTTCAGTTTAACAATTTGTATTACATTCTGAAGCGTACAAAAAGGTTTTCAAAAGTTGGATGCTAAAGTTTGACACCGGAAAATGAAATTAACGTCAAACTATAATGTGCAAAAGGCTAGATAAAACACATCACCATCACCAAAACACATAGACCAAGGTGAGAGACACAGGCTCTTTAGAGCATCTAGTTTTATATATAGTTTAGACCTTTGGGTTTCCTGTTTGAATGGTTTTACACTAGTTATTTTGGTGGATCCTTATAACTTGCTATTCGGTTTGAGCCAAGGATTTGTGTTGAAGAGGGTACTTTAACCTATAATAGTTTTCTTCTACACACTGTGACTTGGATGGAGAGTTGTCTCATTGGCACTCATACCACATCTTCTTATATCTATGTACTATTTCGATATGTTTAATTGGGGTCTGGAGCTGGCATGTCAGTTACTGCTAGTAGTTCTTTGTGAATTTATGAATCATATTTATTTTGTGTAGTTTCTTTTGTTTACTATTTTGTCATCGGACTCGGATTTCTTTTAAACTGAGTTTTTCTGTGCATATTGTTGTGTGTTTGTTTATTCTACATGAGCTAGATATAGTTGTATAGCGGGAGGGTTGATATCTTACAAAGCATGTTTTGACCGCCGTATTTTTGCGCCTGTCCCAAGACAGGAAACTCTGATCTTTGCTAGTTTTTTTATGTTTTTTTTTATCTAAGTTAAGTGTGACGTCCATTTTTACATAACTAGTATATATTTTTATTTAGAGACGAGCTGGTTGCGGGATTTTCTCGTTGTGTTGAAGACTCCTTGGTGGCCTTAGGCTGTGCTCTTTGGTTAGGCTGTTGTTTCTTTGACACGTTTTTTATTTCCATTCTCAATTTTATTGATTGATCAATTGATTGATTGATTGATTGATCATTTTACTACAAGCAAAAGTCATGATCATTTGAGAATCCTTTATTTGTATTGTAGTGTTAATTTCACCAATGAAGCTCTACATTAATTTTTGTCTTAATATCAAATTTCTTTGTAAACTTTAAATTCACCGTCTGATTATAATAAGACACGCAAGAATAAAAAAAAATATTTGGCCTTCAATGTCTCAACCTTTTTTATTGTGAGTAACTTCATTGTTCAGTTAGATTTCGATTTTGATATTGTTTTTGCAAGTTTCCATAATAGATATCCGGTAATTGTTCTGCATAAAACCCTATGGGTAAGCACATTGACTTAATTTTCCAAACGTTTATTAGAACCCAATAATTTGGCAAGGTGTTGCAACCTGTAATGTAAAAGAAGTTACAGCCGATTGCATTGAGTGTGTAGTCAAAGGTAGCATATCCTTGGTTAGCTTGCTTGTATTATTAGGTTAGGTAAGCTACCCTCCTTTAAGGGTAGACTAGTTCGACAGATAACCAATCAATCTGTCTGTAGGACTAGGCTCCTTGTACAGGAGGGTAGTATACCTTACCTAGTTACTTCATAGTTCGGCTACCAAACAAGTGATCCAAAGATATTACCTTTGTCTACAAACTCAATGTAATCGGCTGTAATGAAAATGCGGAGTTTGTGAGACCAGGCTCAAGCAGCCAGTCGGTAGCAGCCAGTTTTCAAATATATAAACACAAATATTGTATAAGACTCAAACGTACTTCAAATGTTTTTATTAATATATAACCACTATATCATCAGTTTTTAATATATAATTAAGCAGTCAAAGACAGTATTCACTGAATTTTAAAAGTTCATTTCTGGTTCATTTAAGAATTGAATGCTTTTTTTTGTTACTTCATTGAGGTGTAAAGCGTTGATCGAAATACATTTTGTATGAAACGCGGAAGCGCTTCATTCTGAAAATGTGCGCACGGTCAACGCTTTTACAACCCAGTCCTATGAAGTACCAAAAAGAAGCATTCAATATTTATAATTACATTTTTTTTTAGCTAGGATCATGAAAACACGATTTTTATCAAAGTTTTTATTAAATTCACCTTTGCACTTTATTGTGGGACCTCGTGTCATCATGAATGATGAATTTAATTGTGTAATGCAATTGCGTAAGGAATAACATGAGATGTGCAGTAAGCCAATCAGAATAACGACGAATTATAATGAACCATATATCTTTTGTAATAATAAATGTGTCAATTTACAATGCATAGCTCATATTCAGTGAATCAATGTTAAAGTCAAAATATGCAATGCTCAATGATCTGACAACAGTATCGTAATTATATCCCTCCTAAATAAGTCTGTGTAAAGGTTTCGTTAGCTTTTGAGGTGAATGTTGACATTTTTGTTCTTTGTCAAAAATATTAGCATAAACAATTGGATGTGAAATACGTAACGTATAAGATGTCAGCGTGTTGAATTATATTTACGAATGATGTCCTTATACCGATGATAATATTTAGTAAATGTTTTGACTAGTTTATGATATCAAAAACCCAGGTATAATAATGTTTGAGTGATATACAAATTTATCTCGCTAAAATCTAATACGTTGTTTTATACTCGAGCGAATCTTACAAGTTGAGATATATAAACACCATAAGATGTGAAAATGGAACGTCACTATATAAAAATGGATATTTAACGACAGGGAATGAACAGAAGTATGCTTTAAATGAGTTTGTAAATATAATAACATGAAAATGATGAAATTTTGTCATTCCATATAACATGCATTTAAGGTAGATTAATGGTATAGCGCCATCTTTGATTGCACAATCACAGTACAAAATCGGTCTAGTTATTTGCCCAAATATGCAAATTTTGGTGACATATTTGCAATATTATGGTTAGAATGTTTATTTATATAAAGAAAGCTTGTTAATTTATTGTATTATTCAAAATATTTAAACAAATATCACTTATTTTTGTTTTTAGAATCAATTTTTCAAATAATCCAATTTAGGGGAGATAACTCATTTAGTGAAAAATTTATACTGGACTAATAGGAAAGTTTTTTATTTTTACCTGTAGCATTTTATTTTCTTTAAATATATAATAAAACCTATCTTCTCACAATTTATTTTAAAATTCTATCTCATTGAAAACAAAATTTGTTTATGAAAACAAAAGCGTTTTTTTATGAACAAACTTACCAAATTTATGCAATTTTCAACGACTCCTAGCATAAAAAATAGCACAGTGACCCATACTTTTTATCATATTTTTGAAAAAAAGCATAGAAAAATCTTCATTTTGGCAAATTATAAGAAAATTCTGTCTCAATAAGTCTATACTTATCATCTACCTTAATCAACGGTTTTGGTCTTCATTGCTATATAATACTGCTCACATGACTTTTTTTTGTGCATCAATCTAAAAAGGCATTTAACATTATTACCGCCAAAGTATCATATATAAATAGATTACAATTACCTGAAACCTGCTTTGCTTGGACTTTCTTAAATAACAACATTTCCGTGTGCGTTGTTTCGTTCATCCTACCAATTTCTGTCAGAATACTTGTGAATTGTTGATCCTGTTGATTTGTCTTATTTTGAAGGTAGTTTATTTGGTCTGTACAATTCTGGTTTTGCAGATATAACTGGTGTCCCTGTGCTTCGGTTTCGTTCTTTAAAATCAGGAGTTGATTATCATGATTGCCTGCTCTGCCATATAGTATACTTATCTTTTTTGAATAAGTGACATTTTGTTCAGCTAGGTAGTTATCCTGTAATTCAGTAATGTGTTGCAATTTAGCAATATGATTATTTGCTATAAGAGTGATATTGTATAACGCAAGAAAATCCTGGCTCCGGGATTGTTCGTTGCCTTGTAACTGGTTTACCGAATTTTCCATGAGTTTAATTTTTTCTCTCATCTGGTTTAGTTCTAGTATCTGATTTATACTTTTCGATTGTTCGATATTCGATAATCTTACTTTTACATCCCTTAGATTATTTTTCCCTAATGTAAGCTCGCTCTCAAGATGTTGCACGACTTTTTCTAATGTCGCATATTTTTGTTCAAGAAATTTGTATTTTGCCTCAGTTGTTTCTAATTTTGCAGACACTTTCATCAGATTTCAGATAAGGTTTCATTATACTTACGTTCGATTGCATCTGTAGGCGATTGCATTTGAAATAACCTCTGTTCTATTTGTGAAGTGAGGAGATTAATAGTTCTATCCATTTCGTGACGAAGACTTGCTTTATCAGCGTAATATTCTGCAACTGTTATATACTGGTTATTTCCATTGAACGACGAAGGCGCTTTTGTATTCAAAAGAAATCCAAAAGAGGCAAAACCTAATTGCAAAATTATCAATAAACGAAACATTTTACAATTATACATTGATATCAAGTAAGGATATTACGAAAATGAGTATTTGAATTGTTTATCAATTAGTTATCTTTACCTTTGAACTTTTATTCACGTGTACAGTCTTGATGTTGAACAAAGGTAAATTGATATACATGTAGTACAAGTTTTTGAACCGTTATTATTAATTTAACATTTGCATCGATACTTAATACGTAAGTATGTCGATTTTTTATCAAATGAAGTAAGTAAGTGAATTAGCACCCGATGCGACTCGTGTTATCCTCTTGAATAGATGTTAGGTACTGCGGGGTTATGCTGTTCAACTGTGGACATGGTATACCATGTTACCATATGGTATCGGGTTTAACTATAGGAATACTATAACATAGATAAATATTATTGACCAATCATATTGGCACAGTTGGTCTTGGCATCATCGTTTCCATATGGTATGGGGTTATTCTGTTGATAAAGAATAACTCTTGATTTAATAATTAACCAATCAGTTTGCTTCCATCCTCCCAGCATCCTTTCATCCTCTACAGCGGCCATTTCAAAATCATAACCACGAGTCAAATCTATAAAAAAAAAACTATATTCTGAAAACAAATCTTCTATTTAATACATAGACATGCCGGTAAGCTGCATTATCATTTATCATTCCTTGCATAAAATACTGACTATTAAAAGTCGGTATTTTCAATTTATAAAATTGTCCTGAATGGAACCACGGATGCATGTTACTAAATCACCAAACGTGGCAGACAATTTGAAATCAATTCATTTGTTTCACATCAGTAAAGACCTATATTTCCTTAACCAACTCAAATCTATAATTGTACGTAAAATTACTAGGTTTTGACCGTGTTTTAATTTTTACATTTGTCACATGACTTTAAGTGAAAATGGCGGCCGCCACAAAAAAAAATCGGAGCGTCATGTTATAATTGATTACTTGGCCATCTGATACGGATGTGGCTCTGATTTATACAATACAAATATGAAAAGTCGCATCGATATTTATGTGACCTAGTAATCAATTGAAACGAGTCTGTTATCCTATTTAGTTGTGTATTTGTTGTTACAGTTACATTTTCCTGCTTTCCAGTGTCTTTGCGTTTTAGTGTCTCTACTCGACGAACTATGATGTGACGCCTTCCTTTATAAATACGAGTTTTTTAGGGGACAAACATTTGATATTCTGGGAGGGACAAGAGGATATGTTTTAGAAGATGTATTTATACGGGTTATTTTATTTACTTTCGAATCTTTTGTACAAATTAATCCCCAGTTTTTCTGAAGAAAATTAAATTAAGAAAGAACAGATAATTTACATTTTCCCGTCATGGGCTCAGTTATTTTTAGCTTTTTCCAGAGCAAGCTTGTTATTTTCACCCCCCCCCCCCCCCCCCCAAAAAAAATATTAAAAAAATAAATATTAAGTTAAATCAAGGATTTGTACTTAACTATACAAATCCTTGGTTAAATGGTTGTTCCCTTACTGGTAAGGAACCAATGGCAGTATTTACTTGGTTGAGCATGCAGTTGATTGTTTTATGAGTCTAACAATCCAGTTCTAATGTTCAACCAGACCATATGATATAAATGTCCCTGGCTCCACATTGAATATGTTCACTGAGGTAAGGTACATACATTTGTACATGTACACTTGTATATTACTTGTAGTTGCAAGGTTCACAAAGGAATATGAAATCTCGGTCCATTATAATAATGTAATAACAATAATAATTATTCGCCCTGATACACAACCATTTGGAATTCTACAGGGAGATTTACACTATAAAGCAAATATAAGCCATTTTACACCTGTCCTAGGTCAGGATCTCTAGTCTTAAACTTTTTGTATCGCCTTAGAGGTGATCTGTTTAGCGTGATGACTTCAAGTGAGGTATGTCATTGGTTCGATCATTTGTCAGGTTTAACCAAAGACTTGAAAATTAGTATATTTTGCTTCTCAACCAAGCACGCAGCTTTAAGGAGTAAGAGCAAAGAATGGTCATCCTGGAATCAGAATACTGTGTCCAAGTATAAAGGTGACATGTCTTCCTGAATACTTACCTTGTGAGCTAGCATTTTAAAAATGTTGGTCAGCATGTCAGTTTAGTACAAAGCAGGGTACATGTAAATATATATTTCTCAATAGACATTATCATGTTCTTGTCCTGAAAATGCATCTGACTTGTCACTGGGCATTAAACAACCATCCATCCATCCATCCATCCATCTAGTCTTTGTTAGTCTTTTTGTATACTGTATATGTTTTACCTCTGTCTGTCAGTTTGTCAGTCCCTCTGTCCTTCCATCCCATAAATATTTTACGTCACATTTTTTTCAAGAACTACATTACCACAATTTCTGAATTTTTTATGAGTGACCTGAGTGACCTATAGCAAGTGATGCTTTTTCAGATTCATCACTCGACAACTTCCTGTTTATCAAATACCAACATCATGATAGCCATGTTGAAAATTTGTCACATTTGTCAGGATCTACAGTACAAGGATTTTTGAAATTTGGTTTCAAGGTTTATATGAGTGAGCTATTCTATCATGACTATGTGATGTGTTTTCAAGTTCAGCTGAAAGGATTTCTGAAATTTGGTTTCAACATTTTTCAAGGTTTATATTTAATTAGGGAGCTATACCATATGATGCCTTTTCAGATTCATCAATTAACAACTTCCTGTTAACCAAACACTTATAAAAAAGAAGATGTGGTATGATTGCCAATGAGACAACTACCCACAAAAAAGACCAAAATGACCCAAACATTAACAACTACAGGTCACCGTACAGCTTTCAACAATGAGCAAAGCCCATACCGCATAGTTAGCTATAAAAGGCCCCGATAAGACAATGTAAAACAATTCAAACAAGAAAACTAACGGCCTAAGGCCTTATTTATGTAAAAAAAAAAAATGATCGAAAAACAAATATGTAACACATAAACAAACGACAACCACTGAATTACAGGCTCCTGACTTGGGACAGGCACATACATAAATAATGTGGCGGGGTTAAACATGTTAGCGGGATCCCAACCCTCCCCCTAACCTGGGACAGTGGTATAACAGTACAACATAAGAACGAACTATAAAAATCAGTTGAAAAAGACTTAACTCATCAGATAGACAAAAATACAAGTGGACGTGGCCGGGTACTCATACATCCCGACACAAAAAGACACAATGAACAGATCTGAGAGTACTCGCAGTTATCTGACAGCTAGTTCAAAGCCACTAACAACTAATTAAAAAATCATGCCTCTGAGACTAAACAATCAATCCGTACACATCCAACATACCGTATAATGGATTTAGTGTAAAGACATCATAAACAGACAGAGAAAAACATGACCTTGTGCAATGCCAAGTTACAGGTATCGACAGATTGTAGATCCATGAAAATGTATATGTATATAACATACAAGTAATATTTAGTTAACTTTTAATCTACTGATAACAAAATCAATATTTATACCAATAAAAACAATATTCAGTGATCTTATTACAGTATTGAATAGGTAACCTTTTAGAATAAGTTTATTTAAAGGAGCAACAAGTTTACATGGATCATTTCTAAATTTCCGGGCACAGTTAACAACATTTCCGTAAAAATGAGGATGTGCTATCCCGTTTGAAATAAGTTTTTTACAGGTACAACCAAACTTCAAAACCAAATCTTTATATCTGTGGAAAAATTTAGTAAAGGTTTTAAGTAATTTATGGTAACGATATCCCTGGTTTAATAATTTACCAGTAATACATTGGTTGCGTTCTTTAAAATCAAAAACGTCACAACAGGCATGGGCATAACGAACAAGTTGTGAAATATAAACACAGTAAGATGGTGCCAAAGGAACATCACCATCTAAAAATGGAAAATTAACAATAGGAAACGAAAAATCGTCTCTTTTGTCGTAAATTTTATTGTGGAGTTTCCCGTTTAAAACCGAAATATCTAAATTCAGGAAAGGACAGTTATTACCGAATAAATTTGATTTATTTAAAGTAAGTTCCTTGGGGTAAATTTCAGCAGTATATTGAGAAAATTCTTGATTATCTAACGAAAAAATATCATCAAGATAACGGTAAGTGTTGTTGAATTTATCAATTAAATGCAATTTCGACGGGTCTTTACTGAGTTTAGTCACGAACCGTGATTCGTAACAGTACAAAAACAAGTCTACTATTTAATGGGCACAATTAGTGCCCATGGGAATACCTACAACCTGTCGATAAACTTTGTTGCCGAAACGTACATAAATATTATCAAGGAGAAAATTATCAGCTTCAATCATCTCATCACACCTCAAGTAATATATCTAGCATATTTACCTTTCTCATTAGAGAAGAAGGCTTTAAATGAGTTGCAGCAAATATAGCTACATTCAGCTTTACCAAACGACCATTTAATTAAATAGGACAACTTTTGTTTAATAAGATAGTGTGGAAGTGTAGTGTAAAGAGTAGAAAAATCAAAACTATTAACAGAATCAAAAGGACCATCAAAAGCACGCAATTTATCTAAAACATCTAAAGATTTTTTTACACTCCAAAAATGGTTTATACCACTATGTTCATATATTTTATTACAATAGTTTTATGATAAGCTCTTTAATAGCAGTTAATGAACTAGTTAAGAGCACTGAAAGATTAGTTGTAGAACACTTACTAGAGGCCGAGATGAAACGATATATAAATGGTTTTTTTGTGTAGTTTAAGTAGCCAATATATAGTAGGGACCTTCAAATGCTCAGAAGAAGCCTTAAGCTTTGATGTGGTTGTGATATGCTTGTTTACTATATGACTATCTGTGGAGCGGATGGACTTGAAAGTATGAAAGATATGCTTGTTTACTATAGGACGATCTGTGGAGCGGATGGACTTGAAAGTAGTACATATTTTCAACAGTTTCGTGGATGGACTCGTTAAATCGTGCCTGATGTTTCATGAGGTTAGATTGCATAAGTTCAAGGGCGTTTTCTCCATTCTTGTGGGATTTGCTGAATTCGTCCATTTTAGATGTTACTGAATCTAAAACATCTTTCACTTTAAAGTCCAACTGAATATATATATTTTTCACGGTTTCGTTGAATGACTTGTTAAATCGTGCCTGATCTTGCATGAGAGAAGATTGCATAAGTTCAAGGGCGTCTGCTCCATTCTTATGGGATTTGCTGAATTCGTCCATTTTAGATGATACTGAATCTAATACATCTTTCACTTTACTTTCCGACTGAATATTCATATTGTTCACAGTTTCGTGGAAGGACTCGTTAAATTGTGTCTGATCTTGCATTTGAGAAGATTGCAAACGTTTAAGGGCACTTTCACTCTTAATCTCGAATTCACCAACTTTAGATTCCAAAACACTGTTTATTTTTCTTATATACCTTAATAATAAGGTATATAGGAAATATTTTACTTTCCGATTTGAGATATATATTTTCGACAGTTTCCTGGAAAGACTCATTTAATCGTGTTTGCTCCCGAAGTAGTATGTTCTGCATTGATTCTAAAAATGTTTCAGTCTGTTTCTTGGCATGGTCAATTTTAGCAAGGTTTGTTGGAATCGAATCTTCCCAAGATTTTATTTTTGCTTCATACATTTCCATCTTAAGTTCTAGACGAATAAGTTTTTCCAATACTTTTTCTTCAAAATGGTATTTTGAACAATGCAGTGACGCTTCCAATGGAAATCAGATTGAACTAGCTGAGGAACCAGCGAAACAAATACAAAAACAAATGAACAAAACAACGACCATCGTAATGACTTAATTGCGTATTCTTTAAAACATGTATAACTGCAGACTTTGTACGTTTTGTTTCAATAAAGCACCTGGCTGACTCGATCGGCAATCATCGGGTGAATCCGCTATTCTCCTTCGTTCCTTAGATGAAGATACGGAATCGGCCGAGCTGTGACGAATGAGAACTAAGACAATCGGCAATCATCGGGTGAATCCGCTACTCTCTTTCGTTCTTTAGATGAAGGTACGGAATCGGCCGAGTTGTGACGAATGCTGTCTGACTCATAATTGATCCACGATTGAAATAGTATGAAGATAATTCACTACAGATGGTTACATACAAATTTCTATAAACAGGAAATATAATTTTGACTTTTTAAGTTAATGCATTTGTTGAATAAACGTGTCTATTTCAATTTTCATTAAGAGTTCGCGATTATGGAATTCAACAACAGGGTTACATCAATACCACATATATGAAATACTTATGATGTTTTGATTTTCTACTTGTCGTTCTTAGTTTCTTTATTCACTTGATTTAAAATAAAACTATTACTCATCTTTCAAGAAGAGAGGTCTGGTCAATTTCTATGTCAATTGAAATCTCATAAACAGCATTTCTTAGCCCCAAAATATGTTTAATATAATTTAACCGTGTAACTATACGCAATATAAATCTATTTAGTTCATTTTCACATTCGTACGCGAGTTTTTCTATAATTATCGTAGAATAAAGGATGATAGGAAAAACCATGTGTGTTTAAGTTTTGAAAATACATAATTATGGATTTGAATATTTGTTTTACCACAATTGCATTCCTGTGGAAAATATACCGCATACCTGGTACATGTATATTGTATTTATTATAATAATTATAATAACATATTCATCCGGTTATGAAATTATTTACTGTACCGTTGGTTACGCATTTTTGTTATAGCACTGTACCCCTCTTTGGTAAAAACTTCGAGAAGAACATGCCCCGCATATAATGCAATAGAAATGAGCCTCCCCTTCAGGGCAGTTGAAAGAATTATATCATTATTCGAAAGTAATCATGAATCACATAGCAAAAGCAGCATAGTGGAATTTAACTTAGAATCGACAAGCGTAATGCCAAAATTTACTAAAATCAAGTGAAGTGATATTGAATAAAAAACATCTTTTCACTTTCCTCAATAAAATTTTCCGATTTCTGTTTGTTTTTTGTTTTTAAACAGCTATTTATTGATTCTCCTATATTTTTAAAGAAGGAAAATGTTCAACAGGGTAACATTTTTCATCCTAGCATCCCCCCCCCCCCTTAAAACGGTAGCTCCCTATATAAAGTATCACTTACTATGGACATTGAACTTAAAGCCATTAACATGGTTAAAAAAAACGTAATACTATTCGTAGATTATCGAATTCAATACTTCTCAGTACATTGGACTAGTAACGGAAAATCTATAAATATTCTGATGCACACAGATTTTTTAAGGTTGTCCTGACCAATATTACGTTTTGAAACATGTGCTCGACAGACAAACAGAAATATTAGAAATTTTATGATTACAAGTCTCTCCTCCGAATCAGGGAATTTCTATACTAACGGGACTGGTCACTTATAACAATGTCTATACAAATTTGCAGACAGAACTGTGCCGTCGCTAATGTCAATTCATTTCATATTTACGAAGTGTTCTCCATAACTCTGTGACTAGACTCACGCTGGCAGCCACTTTTAGCAGCCAATCAAGATAGCAGCAACTTTTTTCCAGCAGCCAATTTTGATGATAATGTCTAAAAACCCAAAAACTATAACAGACTCGAAAGTTCCAAAAATCTCAAAATCTAAGTTTAGTGTAATTTAAGAGCAGAATTCGACAATTTCACGGCTTGTAGTGATTCTCAAAGGATTTCAATCCGTTTTAAATACCAATAATGATAGCAGCCACATTTTTTTCGAAATTCTAGCTACCAAATGAATATGATATGTTATATATTTTAACGTCTAAATGACCACAGGTGTTCCGCCTTACAAGTGAACGTTGAACAAACCAACACAAATGACAACTATATGTTTAAGTTTTCAAGTAACACTTTTTTTATGAAATGTAATACATTTTGACATTGCAAAATGCTGATTTTGAAAAGATTCCTAGGATCATTTTTTAAATATAGATCTTTGAACTTTGAGGTATTTTGTTATTAAATTTCGAGTGGCCATCATCTTGTTTCATATGTTTATCCCTTTTGCACGACTGGGGTGTTCTTCGAAACAGTATGTCTTAGTTTAATAATTCAACAATCTTTTAAACTTCTTTTTGCCATGGTGAATGGCTCTAAGGGACGACATCAAAATATAGTTTTTTCACTGACCCCCCCCCCCCCCTTTCCCTCTTAATTTGGGAAAAATTGATTGACTAATAAGGATATAAATAAAATCGATGTCAATTTAACAAAACTTGCAGAAATTTTGACCCCCAACCAATAACTATTTGAATTAAGTTTTTTTTTTATCCTTCATTGATTTTTTTATGATTACAGGTAGAAAAAGTCCCTATGCAAATCGAAAATTTATACATTTTCACGTATCTAATTATAAAATGATTTTCTCAAAGATGTTTATTTTTGAATGTTTTTACAAAATTCTGTATCAGATTGTCCGGTATTGCCACGATATCTCAGATGCAGGGCTTCGAATACCGCTGATAGAACAAAAAATTACTTCACAAATTTGCAGATCTAACATTGTTGTACTAATAGTATATTTGAGGTATTTTTATTTTAAAGATGACTGTTTATCTATATGTAGAAAGATTCCCGCATCAACGCACCTTGATACATATTAAGCAGGGTGGTTTTTTTTAAATAAGCGTGTTTTATTTTTTTGTTCATTTAAAGGAGCCAGTCGGGAAAAAAAACACATCAATATTTTCTATAATAATTCTTATGCATTACTATACTTTGAAAGGGGATGTTTCGTCGTTAGGTTGCTGTAACATTGCCAATGTTGAATTTCAATAATTCTTCCGCCAATATTTATGAAGATAATTATTATCATCGTACTACATACATGTATTCTAGTATTGTAAAAAAATAATAGCTATACATATTTGCAGAATGTAAATCATATCGTCTTCCTAATACAATATGCATCCAAACACTTAAAAAAAGTTTTCCAGTTTCCGGTGTCATTTTCATTTACATAGTCTATAACACGCACATTTAAATTTATTGTTAACAAAATAATTGACAACTCAGACTGTCTTTTGAAAATTGGGATACATGTATGTTGTATAATGGCATAATTTTTTCCTCGCAACACGAAATCGACGGTTAACCAAAGTTGTTATAAGGGTACTTTAACGTGGAAAAATCCTGACCTTCACCTTGCATGAGACATTTAACCGTCAATTCCGTCAGGACTTTGCCTCATACTTAGTCAAAAGCAAGCCCATTTAGCACGGTAGTTTTTAATAGCGGCCCCATACAGGAGATGTCCGGTGATGTCAATACTCAATTTGTACATGGAAACACTTAACATATTCGCCATCGAATTTCAAATTCGAAAATTCTTACAATTGCATATGATTCGGAAAAGTGTATGGAGTTTTAACTGACATTTTCTTAAATGGAAACATGATATCAAAGTGCAAAATCCAACTATATGTGACGTAAACACAAGTATAATATAGACTTTATTGATTTTCAATACACGAACATCGTAGAAAGACAAGATAACCGAAATAGCAGATCATTCAAAATGATAGACTGCAAAACAGACAAAGTCATTACAACTCCTTTTTTCCCTAAAACGATAGTGCTTTGGAACCAGCTCGAAGAAAATATCGCATGCTAAAAACAGCTAAGGGATTCACAGCTGTCCACCAACATATGCATACAGATACATATAAGAAAATATGATTGCCAGTGAGACAGCTCTCTTCCAGAGACAAAATGGTCAAGCCTTCAACAATAAGATTAACACATGTCGTAAAGCAAGATTTAAAAGACCCATACATGCAATATGTTAATGCCCGCGTCACACTGTCCCGATTTTTACGACGATGGCAACACGATTATGGAAATTTTCAAAATCGGGACTGATCGTATCCAGATCGGGCTATTCGTAGTGCAATCTTTAACCATCGTAGAACCATCGGCCACTTTTTCTAGCCTTCGGGGACAACTTCGGGAAGGGTTCTAAATTTTTGAACATGTTAAAAAATCCCCGAAGGTGCGTCCGATGTTGAGGGTTCGTATTGAGTTCGTATCACCATCCTCACCATCGTAATGTCATCGGAAATGCATCTTTGAACATCGTATTGCATTCGTGTTTCTATCGTTTCCAGCGGGCAGTTTTGACATTACGATGTCTACACGAATGAATCAAGAAGCTACCCGAAGGTCTTACGATGGCAACACGACTTCGTGAAGACCTCGTAATCCCGTCGTGTTGCCATCGAATAAAAGTACGAAGGCGACAAGATGGAACTACGACGGCAATAAATCCAGCTAAATGTAAGTTAATTTTCGCGCTAAAATACATTTAAAGTGCCATGCGCGATATGCACTGGTCAGTCTAACTTACGACAGTTAAGAAAGACGTTCACAAAACATGGAGCTCATATCATATGATTCTATGAGAACAAGAAAGGCAACAGCGTTGTTTCTATTAATTCAAATGGAACAAGAAGAGCAGCTATTACAGGCTCAGGATTTACTTTTACAAGTAAAATATTATTTTTTGTCAATTTTTTATATCAATTAACATAATGAAAATCATAAACGTGCCTCGTACACCAACACTGCAGGTACACGTATATAGGGAAACCAACTTATAGCTGACTATGCTGTATGGGCATTGCTCATTGTTAAAGGCCGTACGGTGACCTATAGTTGTTAATGACTGTGTCATTTTGGTCTTTTGTGGATAGCTGTCTCATTGGCAATCATACCACATCTTCTTTTTTATATTTGCATCGTAAGCTGTTCACGACGTCTTTTAGACATCGTATGGCCATCGCGCCATCATCGTAATCCATCGTGTAGCCTTCGTGATCCATCGTGTAGGCTGCGGCTGAGATATGAAGCTTAAATACCCGTCTTTGGTTAACCTTCGTATGTCCATCTTTTGCTATCGTATATAATTTCAGCACCATCGTATAGACTTCGTTATTCATCGTACTTGCTTCGGTCACTTTTTGGTATTTTAACGAGATCGGGACCAACTTTGTACGAACTTACAATTTTCGCATTCGGGTGTCCATCGTGTATAGAAATCGGGACAGTGTGACGCGGGAATTAACAATTCAACCAAAAACCCCAATGACTTGATTTATGTAAAAATACATTCCACGAAAATTGTATACTCTATACACTAACAAACGACAACCACTGAATTGCATTCTCCTGATTTAGGACAGGCACATACATAATATGGCGTGGTTAACCATGTCCGAGGGTGACCAATCATCTTATATCTTTACCTTCTTACACACTTTTTCCTACATCCCAAAAGCAATTCAATTCAATATTTCATTTAAGTCTCATCTCAATAATATATAATACAACATTTATATAAAATGTAAAAATATATAGATATAAAAAGAGAGCCATTCTGTGCCGAATTATAAGAGACTTTAACATTAAAAACATTATATATGAAGAATGTCACCTCATTATGAAATTAGCAATTGTGTACATTTTTTGTTCAATGATCTTATCAATCAACTAAAAATAAGCATGTATGTATAATGTAAGAGTCGCATTACATCTTTTTAAATTTGAAATAAATCAGTAATTTAGAGCAGTTATTTTTTTTTAAAGATTGTAAATCAACTCTTACATTGAAAACAATTTTACCAGACAGTACAAATGTACCTTAAGACTTGTTTTTATTTACTTTAAATGTAACTATGTTGTACTTTTCCAAATTATATTTGCACCTGTCTTTTGTCTGCAGTCATATATTAAATAAATCATGAAATATCTCTGTTGTAGAGCTTCGCATATTTTCTGCAGTTGCTCAATATTTTTCTATGTCGTGTTTTGTGTTCTATTGTTTGATTGTTTGTCTTTTTGGTTTTTAGTCATGGGGTCGTCAGTTTATTTTCGACTAATTATGAGTTTGAATGTTCCTCTGGTATCTTACGTGCTTTTTTTTTTTTTGGTGGGGGGGGGGGGGGGGGGGGCTGTTTTCCGGTGGGGGACACAAATGAGAAGAGAGGAATAATTATAATCAAATTTAACAAATTTAATATTCTTGATATTTGTTCATGTTAATTTGGTAGGTTGACACTGATACAAATAATAGTTCAATAACATACAAGATGGTCAGGTTAATTTAATTGGTCTTGTTGTTTCACAAGAGAAAAAAAAACAGAAAAAGATAAGAACAGACGACAACGTACTCCAACCAATGACAGCACCAGCTCACATGGACAATCTGGTTACATGTATGTAAGCTGAAAAATGTAGCGATCTTTCACGTTTTCCTATATGCACAAAGATGGCGCCTTGTCCATTGATAGTTTGATGGTTCGTACGTTACTATGTTGATTGGGTCTATCTCTTTGATCTTAATATAACCAGATACAACAAATACAAGTTGAAATCTGTCGATACCATCGCACAAGAGCCAACTATACATTGCAATTGGAAATATTTAGTTCCTAAATAGTTAAAATGTAATAAAATAAAGTTTTAAAATCAAGGTTGATCGTGTTAATGGTTTCATGATTTGAAAGAAAATGTTGCAACTTTTGTTTGAATTTTGATTCGAGGGTAAATAGAGAATGGAAATGGGGAACATGTCAAACAGACAACAACCCGACCAAAGAGAAAAAAAACCAAAACAACCGAAGGTCTCTATTGGGTCATAATACAGCGAGAAAATTCCGCACCCAAAGGCGTGCTTCAGCTGGCCACTAAACAAAAATTTGTATAGTGATAATATAGGCCATACTTAACTCAAAAACATATAAATGAACAAAAATTTAAAAAAAAATACATACAAGACTGACAAAGGCCAGCGGGTCCTGGCTTGGGACAGGCGCTAAAATACGGCGGGGTTAAACATGTTTGTGTCCCCCTATATCTCTAGCCAGTTTCAGTAACATGTTGATGCATAATCTTTTTCTTACGTTTTTAAAACCGTTTAACAGACGTAGATTAAGGAATTATTTTGTTTTCTGTTCTGTGTGTCCGGTCGTTCGTCCCTGGTCAGGTTTAAAATTTGGTTTACGGTAACCGTAACGTTCAATGAAATTGTCGTCACACTTATGTAAAACTTGCTACAATTGATATTTTGTTTTATCATATACTTAGACTAAATAACATATGATTTTTACTACTATATGATAATAGCATTAAGTTAACGTAAATTCCATATTTTGGGTATTTGGTGTTTAGCGGGCTATCACATGCTTTGACTGTAATCACATGCCTTTCTGTAACGTTATCGCATGGCATTCCGGTGATACTCGGCAAATTCCGAAAAATACACCTAAATGCTACGTTTTCAGTGAAAATCATTTCAAAGTAGTGTACAAAACAATTTTTTGAATACTGGAAAGTATATTGTGTAAAATAATAGAAAAAAATAAAATAAAAAATAAACAAAACAAACAAATTATTAAGTGAATACATTCTTTAAAAGTTTAAAAATAATTTAGAAAGTTAATCTAAAAATAGTTGACTTACCAAACAGTGTCCATTATGTATATTGTTGAATTTATTTTTTTGTCGATTCGTCCATATGAAAATGTTTTTCTTCTCTATTGAGGCATATGATAGAAAGATTCAATATCGAATGTACTAATTTTGGGGCCCGACGTCCGTGAACTTTTCACTCTTTGAACTTCTATATGGGAAACACGTAAAAGGATCAATATATAAATCAGTTATGTTTCTCCATTGTTGAAGCATATGATAAAAAAGATCATAACCTGTCATTTTTCATATCGCGTGTATTATCAGCCCTCGGTAAATATCAGCCCAAGAGCCGCATGGCTCGGGGGCTGATATTGACCGAGGGCTGATAATGCATGCGATATGACAAATTACATGTTATGATCTTTTTATCATATGCTTCAACAGTAGAAAAAAATAACAGATTCATATATTGATCCTTTTAGGTGGTTCCTGTAAAGAAGTTCAAAGAGTGAAAAGTTCACGGACGTCGGACCCAAAATTTGATACATTCGATATGAAATCTTTCTATCATATGCCTCAACAGAGAAAACAACCCAACATTTTAATATAGACGAAACGACAAAAAAGTATTCAACAATATATATAATGAACATTGTTTGGAAAAGTCAACTTATTTTAAAATAACTTTCTAAATTATATTTCAGTGAAACTTTTAAAAAATGCATTTATTTAATAAATTGTATGGGTTTTTTTATTATTATTTTTTTTTTATTATTTCACACAATATACTTTCCAGTATTCAAATAATTGTTTTGTACACTACTTTGTAATGTTTTTCACTGAAAACGTAGCATTGAGGTGTATTTTCCGGAATTTGTCGAGTATCACCGGAATGCCATGTGATAACGTTACGGAATGGCATGTGATAACAATCGAAGCATGTGATAAACTTTTCATATCAGCCCGCTAAGCACCAATTCGAAAAATATAGAATATAAGTTAATTTAATGCTATTATCATACGGTAAAAATCATATGTTATTTAGTCTAAGTATATGATAATATATATTATGTATTTTGATTTCTCTCTCGGTTATCATACTGATAGGTTGGGTTTTTTTTTACTGAAGAACAGAATTAAAATTTGACATAATGAATACTGGGAGGTTCAAAAAATTGCATGTTTCAAAAATGTGATATGAGACCTTTCTAATTGATTTATAAACTAGTGCCGTTCAATCAATCAAATTTCAAAGTTGCAATTCAATTTTATGAGATACAACGTTATAAAACAGTATTAAAATTATTTCTGGTTAAACTTTGAACGGTGTTTTTTTTTTTTTGCGAAAAAAAGGACAATTCTTGTATTATTACTATAATTCATCGACTTTCAACAATGAGCAAGGTCCATACCGCATTGTCAGTAATAAAAGTCCAAGAAATCACAAATGTAAAACAATTCAAACAAGAACACTAACAGTCTAATTACTGTACAAAAAAATGAACGAAAAACAAACATGTAACACAGCAACTAACGACAACCACTAAATTACAGGTTCCTGATTTGGGACGGGCACATCAATACAGAAGGTGTGTTGGGGGGGGGGGGGGTAAACATGTATGCGGTATCCAAACCCTCCCCTAACATGGGACAGTGGTGTAAGAGTATAACATCAAATAGAACTGTAAAAATCAGTTGAAAAAGGCTTAACTTATCAGATGGATTCTAATAAGTATACATGTAAAATTACATGTAAAATACGGACGTGATTGAGTACTTGTACCTTCCAACAAGAACAAAGACATTTTTAAAGAACGGATCTGCGAGTTCTTGCAGTTACTTACAGCTAGTTCAAAGCCAATAACAACTAATAAAAAATCCAAGCATCTAAAACTGAATATTATAACTGAGTGTTTTTTAAGTTCACCTTATCCTTCCGTTCGTCCTCTCATTTATTGCATATATCTGTCCAACTTTTCGGAGGAACTACCTGAGAGAATGACTTTACATGCAGTCACCAGCTTGGCCTCAATGGGTTGTAGATGTTAACATTTATTTTAACTGCTCGACCAAAACTTCAAATTTCCGTTAATTGGAATTTTTCGAACTGTTAAAATGTTCGATCATGCACAACTAAACAATATGACTTCAAATTTAGTCGGCAACTTGACAGTGATGCTTTCTGTTTATGAGTACATGTACCTGTTTTTTTATAATTTGAAATATGAGTGTTGGTATCATTAGGACGGCAACGCATACACTCTTATTTTCTGAGTGAAGACTGTTGGGAAAGGGGAATAATTTAAGATGTATTGCTGTTCTTTTGACATTTAGATTTTTCTTTTCTTCACACAAGGTATAATATCCTGGACCAAATATTAGCGTTATTTGTTTTCATTAATGATATAAAATGTTCATAATATTAACACTAGATAATCACTAGACCTATTAATCCGATGGTTTGTTTTGCGCCTTTTGAATATGCTTTATATTTGATTCCACACAGCGACCATGCATATAAAAATCAGCGAGTGTGGATATTAAATTCTAACTAGATAGATTGTTATTTGAAAGTTTTCAACTTCAAAGTAAACAAATTTGCCGTTTGGGTTCGGACATAAATGAAAGAATAATTTCAACAAAATGTATAATTATTTGTAGCTACTGTATATACTGCAGCCTCTCCGTATACTTAGTACACTACAATACAATGACACTTATATTAAGTGAGTGATACGAAGTAAGTGCGGAACGGATGTGAGCTCTGCGCTAGAGATTGATACTGCACCACATACATGTATGTATGTCATATACAATCGCATTTACACCGATCTGGATCCGTGGTGGTCTTAATTTCTGTATTCTTAAACTTTTCAAGGCAATAAGCATTGACAATTGTCATCGCTAACACCCTGATAAAACATTAAGGTACTATCGATTGTAGGGTAAAATACATTTTGTGCTTTTGAAGTAAATAAAACATAATATACAAAGAACATTTTTAAATGATATTCTCGAGCCACTCATTGATATAATTATTTTATTGAGAAACAAAAATAATCGTTGATGAAAGTTTTAAGCAAAACATTACAGGTAAATGATTAAATCTGTTGAGAGTCTTATGTTTTTAAATGCATAACCACATAAGAACATGATCATTAAATCGCCATCTTTTATACTCTACGAATCATCATTGTAGATTTCTTCAACGATTGAGATTTCCATGGACGGTATATTATTCCTGCATAGTCACTTGGTCCAGAAGTGTATTTTCCATTCAAACTAGCTCCTTTTTTTCCATTCCAGCATCTGTGAAACCACCACGCACCCTTTAATTCTGCGTCAGCAGCACAATTATAACCGGAGTGTGTATCATGATCTCTGTCATATGTTGAGAAGTAATAACCGTTGTATTCTGTCATACCATCACCTGAAAATTTAAACAAATTAATATTATACTCCTTTCTTATAATTTAACTAAATTTATGTTGTTTGTAAGCATGGTAAGAAATCAAGTTTCTAGTAAAAGATGCATTTTCTCTGTGATTTTCCAATACAATAAAAAATAACTTAATTTCTCGCTCACACGTTTATTTACTTCGAATCGAATGCAAATTTCGTTCACACACTTTTCCTTTTTTTATTATTCGAATCGAATTCGCATTAGAAATGCGTTTTCGTTTAAACCAATATGTTGAAAAGCAATAACCGTTGTATTATGTCATATCATCACCTGAAATTATAAAAAAAAAGATACTCTCTTCTTACAATTTCGAAGAATCTAAATTCACGCTGTTTGTTAGAAATATGGTTTTAAGTAAACCGTGCATTCTTTTTAATTAATATTATTCATATGTTTTGGAGTTGAGTGTGATGTTTTTTTCACTGAACTAGTGAACATTTTTGTTTAGGGACCAGCTGAAAACCGCGACTTCGGGTGTGGGATTTTCTCACTTTGTTGAAGATCCATTGGGGGCCTTCTGATGTTATTGGCCTTGTTCGGGTTGTTGTCTCGTTGATAGAAGATAGAAGGTTAACAATTCAGTTCCAAATTCCTGAAGGACGAACTGACCTTTAACGATTTTAACTCTTTTAATAATCTCGTATGGATAATGGCAGCCAGGGTAAGATTTCAAGAGATGATATGACATGTGACATAAGTGTGTCTACATTAGTTCATGACCTACATTGTAACAATTCTACATGTAAGTTAAAATGCATTAAACATGAGAAAAGTGGTTGTACATGAACTCTGCATTGCACAGGAGTTTACGCTTAACAGTAACTTCAAACCTATCACAGTCCATTGAAATCTGGTGACAATTTACCCATGACAGGTCGAGAAATATTTTTCACACAATATGACAGCAATTGGTTTTATTCTCCTCAAACTTTATCATTTTTTAAGAGATGTCTGTAATAAAAATCATATAAAAAATAGAAATAAAATAGAAAATGGAAATGGGGAATATGTCAAAGAGACAACAACCTGACCAAAGAGAGAAAAAAAAACAACCGAAGGTCACTATTGGGTCATAATACAGCTAGAAAATTCCGCACCCAAAAGCGTGCTTCAGCTGGCCACTAAACAAAAATGTATAGTGATAATAGAGGCCATACTTACCTCAAAAACATATAAATGAACAAAAATTATTAAAAAAATACATACAAGACTGACAAAGGCCAGAGGGTCCTGGCTTGGGACAGGCGCTAAAATGCGGCGGGGTTAAACATGTTTATATCCCCCTATACCTCTAGCCAATTTCAGTAACACGTTGATGTATCATCTTTTTCTTACCTTTTTTCAATTTTGGTTTACGGTTAACGTAACAGTCGGAAACCCGGTTGAAATAGAACAAAAGAATCGAAGCTCTTTGTTAGAGAAGGCGATAAATGCTTACTGTAATGTTTACTTTAGTGACAAAAATTTTAAAAGTTAATAGAAACAAAAAAAATTACATTTTTCTTCTCAATTATGAAGTGCTTTATTTTAAAAACACCATTTGCATAAGTTTTCAATTTATTTAGTACATAGTTAAGCAGAACAATTAGATATCAAGTCAACGACATGGGTATCTTTCAAGTTGGATGTAGAAAATGCATAACCTCCGATTTTTTTTTTAATTTACCACGGACGGAAAACATATCAATCTATTAGTTCAGTAATTTTCGTGTCTGCCCTTCCATTATGTGACTCAAGAAAAAAATCCAAAAAATGGGTAACAATTGTATCGAAAAGAGAAAATCGAGTGCACCTTTTTATGTTAGGGCGTGTTTGAGTTGAATATTTTGTCTTGATATCGTACAAAGCAAGAATATTTTATACATCGTCTCGCTTCAGATTCTATCATTTTTATATATCGAAGCTACAGGTTGACTTTATAACATAAAAAAATCACAGTACTAGAAGATGAAATATATACGGGTCAAGTGAAATACCTATCTAATGAATCACAAAAACAGAGTAGGTGTGTTCGAATAGCTATTTTTTTACTGAAAGTACTTGACGACAGTCTTTCAAGTTGGATGATGAAAATGCATATCTTCGAAAAATTATAATTTTTTGTGTGTGAAAACTAGGGTTTATAGTCTTCAACCACTAAAAAAATCTAGTCTGCTCTTCCACGAAATATTTAATTAGAAATTTTTTAAATGTTTATGAATTTTCGAAAATTCCACCTGAAAACCGATCAGACAATAGTTTTTAGTTGAATCAATGCAGACAAGATCATTAACTGATGCTCATTAGCTAGTTGATACATTTGTCTTTTAAAATACAACTGACATATACATTGTAAGGATCGTAATGGTGCAATGTGGATAAATTTATCGGTTTCCGAGAGCAAAATTGGCAGCGCGTCATCCCTACAATGGCTTCCATTTCTACGATTGTGAAAATGAACTGGCGTGATGGGGAGATAATTTTGACGAAGTAGAATCCTGACTGGTAACGTGCAATGAAATTGTCGTCACACTTATCTTAACAAAATCAAAATTTAACATAATGAATACTGTAAGGTTAAAACACTTGCATGTTTCAAAAATGTGATTTGAGACCTTTTTAATTGATTTATAAACTAGTGCCGTTCAATCAATCAAATTTCAAAGTTGCAATTTAATTTTATGAGATACAACGTTATAAAACAGTATTAAAATTAGTTCTTGTTAAACTTTAGAACGGTGTTTTTATTTGCGAAAAAAAGGACAATTCTTGTATTATTACTATTTTACATCGACTCTCAACAATGAGCAAAGCCCATACCGCATTGTCAGTTACAAAAGTCCAAGAAATCACAAATGTAAAACAATTCGAACAAGAACACTAACAGTCTACACTATTACTGTACAAAAAATGAACAAAAACAAAAATGTAACACAGCAACTAACGACAACCACTAAATTACAGGTTCCTGATTTAGAACGGGCACATCAATACAGAAGGTGTGTGTGGGGGAGGATTAAACATGTATGCGGGATCCCAACCCTCCCCATAACATGAGACAGTGGTGTAACAGTATAACATAAAAACGAACTGTAAAAATCAGTTGAAAAAGGCTTAACTCATCAGATGGATTCTAATAAGTATGCAAATAAAAACACGGACGTGACTGAGTACTTGTACATCACAACAACTAAAAGACACTTTTAAAGAACAGATCTGCGAATACTCACAGTTACTGACAGGTAGTTTACAAAGCCAATAACAACTAATAAAAACAATCATGCATCTAGTTCACCTTATGCGTCCGTTCGTCCGCTCTTTTAATGCACATATCTGTCCCACATTTCGCACGAACTACTTGAGAGAATGAACTTTACATGCATCGCCAGCTTGACCTCAATGAGTTGTAGGTGTTAACATTTCTTTTTATCTGTTCGACCAAAACTTCAAATTTTTCGTTAATTGGAATTTTTCGAACTGTAAATATTTTTGGTCATGCACAACTAAACAATATGACTTCAAATTTAGTCGACAACTTGACAGTGATGCTTTCTGTTTATGAGTACATGTGTACCTGTTATTTTTATAATTTGAAATATGAGTGTTGGTATCATTAGGACGGCAACGCATACAATCTTATTTTCTTAGTGAAGACAGTTGGGAAAGGGGAATAATTTAAGATGTATTGCTGTTCTTTTGACATTTCTATTTTTCTTTTCTTCACACAAGGTATGGGCTTCGCTCATTGTTGAAGGCCGTACGGTGACCTATAGTTGTTAATTTCTGTGTCATGTGGCCTCTTGTGGAGAGTTGTTTCATTGGCAACCATACCACATCTTCTTTTTTTATATATAATATCCTGGACCAAATATTAGCGTTACCTGTTTTCATTAATGATATAAAATTTTCATGATATTAACACTGGATAATCACTAGACCTATTAATCCGATGGTTTGTTTGGCTTCTTTTGAATATGCTTTATATTTGATATCCCACGCAGCGACCATGCATAAAAACAATAGCGAGTGTGGATATCAAATTCTAATTCGATAGTTTGTATTGAAAGTGTTTAACTTCAAGGTAAACAAATTTGTCGTTTGGGTTCGGATATAAATGAAAAAAGAATTTTTACAAAATGTACATTTTTAGCTACTGCATATAAAAGAGGGACGAAAGATACCAAAGGGACAGTCAATTCTCATAAATCTAGAACAAACTGACAACGCCATGGCCAAAAATGAAAAAGACAAATAGAAAAACAACAGTACACATGACACAACATAGAAAACTAAAGAATAAACAACACGAACCCCACCAAAAACTAGGGGTGATCTCAGGTGCTCCGAAAGGGTAAGCAGATCCTGCTCCACATGTGGCACCCGTCGTGTTGCTTATGGGATTACAAATCCGGTAAATAGTCTAATTCGGTAGGTCACATTCATGAAAGGGAAGGGGATTGTAGTTACGACGTAAGGAACATATCCGATATCATTTGTGAAACGGTTATTCCATAACGGTCAACCAACTCGTGATGGAGTCCGTAAAATTTACGAAGGGATGATTTCAACTTCACCATTTGGAACTCTTGGTTTAAGAGCTTCCTTGTGAGCAGTAACCCTCTATCAAGAAAATCATGATAGGAAATGCAAGCACGGGAATATTGTATCAATTGGGAGATATATACCCCGTATGCAGGTGCTGCTGGAATGTTGCTACTTAGAAATGGAAAGTTCACAATTGGAAAGCTGAAATCATCTCTTTTGTAGTAAAATTTTGTTTTCAACCGACCCTCATTGTCAATTTCTAGATGCTAGTCAAGATATGAAGCCGACTTAACTGTATCTGTAGTATCCTTTATCTCCAATTCGATGGGATAGATGCGTTCCACATAGTCACCAAATTTTGAATTGTTTAGTGAAAGAACGTCATCTATATAGCGGAAAGTAGAGTTAAAGGATATTGCTAACTTCTTATCTTTCTTCCTAAGAAGTTCCTGCATGAAGTCAGCCTCATAATAATAAAGAAACAAGTCGGCAAGTAGAGGGGCACAGTTTGTTCCCATTCGGATGCCGACAGTCTGTTGAAAAACATGTCTTCCGAACGTTACAAATATGTTGTCAATCAAGAAATCAAGCATCTTGATGATATCGGTTTCAGAGAATTTTTTGTTTGAATCAGAGTGATTCTTTACAAAGTATGATTTATCCCTCCCTTAGACAAGATACTTGTATCTACGTTGGCCATTCTTTTTTATGAAGCAAAGTAATACCAACTCTTTCAATTTGTCTTTTAGTTTGGAATGTGGAATACTTGTGTAAAGAGTAGAAAAGTCAAATGTTTTAATACTACTAGTATTACAAGATGAAAGAGAGTTAGATTGTATGTACTCTAAAAGATCTTTGGAATTTTTAAGTATCCACATCTGATTCACGCCACCTCTAGAATAGGCAGTTTCACAATAACTTTGAAGCCCGTCTGCTGATAAAATAGATGTTAATAATTTAGAAAGAGGTTTCGTGGAGCACTTGGAAGACCTAGCAATATACCGTTGTTTGTAAGGACACTTATGTAGTTTAGTGCAGCCTCTCCGTATACTTAGTACACTACAATACAATGACATATTAAGTGTGGTGATACAAAGTAAGTACGGAACGGATGTGAGCTCTGCGCTGGAGATTGATACTGCACTTATGTCATATACAATCGCATTTACGCCGATCTGGATCCGGGGTGGTCTTAATTTCTGTATTCCTAATTTTTTCAAGGCAAATAAGCATTGACAATTGTCATCACCAACACCCTGATAAAAACATTAAGGTACTTTCAAATTTTGGGTAAAATACATTTTGTGCTTTTGAAGTAAATAAAACATAATATACAAAGAACATTTTTAAATGATATTCTCGAGCCACTCATTGATATAATTATGTTATTAATAAACGAAAATAATCGTTGATGAAAGTTTTCAGCAAAACATTACAGGTAAATGATTAAATCTGTTGAGAGTCTTATGTTTTTAAATGCATAACCACATAAGAACATGATCATTAAATCGCCATCTTTTATACTTTCCGAATCATCATTGTAGATTTCTTCAACGATCTAGATTTCCATGGACGGTATATTATTCCTGTATAGTCACTTGGTCCAGAAGTGTATTTTCCATTCAACATAGCTCCGTTTCCATTCCAGCATCCGTGAAACCACCACGCACCCATTAAACTTAAGTTAGCAGCACAATTACCGGAGTTTGTATCATGATCTCTGTCATATGTTGTAAAGTAAGAACCGTTGTATTGTGCCATACCATCACCTGAAAATTTAAACAAATTAATATTATACTCTTGTCTTATAATTTAACTAAATTCATGTTGTTTGTAAGCATGGTAAGAAATCAAGTGTCTAGTAAACGATGCATTTTCTCTGTGATTTTCCAATACAATAAAAAATAACTTAATTTCTCATCCACACGTTTATTTACTTCGAATCGAATGCAAATTGCGTTCACACACTTTTCTTTATTTTATTATTCGAATCGAATTCGCATTAGAAATGCGTTTTCGTTTAAACAAATATGTTGAAAAGTAATAACCGTTGTATTCTGTCATACCATCACCTGTAATTATAAAAACAATTTTTTCTTAGTAAAATTTTGGAGAAACTATAATCACGCCGTTTGTAAAAAATGTAGTTTTGAGTAAACGGTCCATTCTTTTTAATTTAGTTCATTCATATGTTTTGCAGTTTAGTGAGACGTTCATTTTGACTTTCCTAGTACACGTTTATGATAAGGGGCCAGCTGAAGCCCGCGACTCCGGATATGGGATTTTTTCGCATTGGAAGCCTTCTGCTTTGGTCGGGTTATTCTCTCGTTGACACATTCCCCATTGCCATTTTCAAATTTTATTCTCTTTGTAATTGTCCAATATAGAATGAAAGATAACTTAAGTTTTCAAAAGTTTTAATTTTTATTGCAATTTGTTTTAAAAACAAATACTACTTTGTAAGTAAATCTGTCAGTCCTCATACTAATGCTTTGGTATACAAATATAACAGAGTTTGTTTCATTAAAATTAAAAACCTTTGTGACCATAGAGGAAAGGAAAGCTTTATGACTGGACCATATAGAAACAGTAAAGAAAGTATTGCCTCCGTTATTTGAAGCTATATCTCCAATTTATTATAAATATTGTAGAAACCACGTTCTAGGTCAAAACCTGTAGTTACGCGATTTGTACCACCGTTCAATAAAATCTTCAGAGGCTAGAATTTTATTTTGAAAGACTCAGTATTAACGTATCGAACATTATCATATATTGTAGAAACATTCTAAATTATGGGGTACGCCCTTTTACATCCCAAAATATCCGTATATTGGAACGGAAGCCTTAACAAATACAAAGAGGAGTTATATATTGAAATAGACAGTTACGTTCCTACTGCTGACAAAATAAATGTACTACATTAGATATGAAAACACTTAAAGGAGATCTTAATACATAAATTAAAGGTATTTTCAATATTTAGACAGTTTGTTTAATGACGAAACATTTTAGACTCTGTGTAAATGTTTGGACTATTAAACTATTTTAAATATAGATAATTGTGTTCATGCTATTTACAACTTGCCTTTTTGATACTATTCCTTAACCATTTGTACCACTCACGATATCGTCAATGTTATAAAGGCTACGTTTTAATATTGTATTTATATTGTGGCATAGATAAAAAAAAAATACTTATTCGTTCAGTGTATGTTTACTTGTTTTTGTTAATTTGATTGAGATAACTCATTGCAATTGATATATTATAGTGTGTCTTTTAATGTTGTAATGACACACTACTTTCGTTTATATATTATATATAAGACCGTTGGTTTTCCTGTGTGAATTGTCATACACTAGTCATATTTTGTCCTTTTATAGCTTAATGTTCGATGTGATCCAAGACTCTGTTTAGTAAAAAAGAGTAAAACAAATACTAAACTCAGAGGAAAATCAAATCGGAAAGTCCCTATTCACATGGCAAAATCAAATGACAAAACACATCAAAAACGAATAGACAACAACTAAAAACCTTACTTTGGCCTATGATTGTAAACCTTTTTTTTTACATTGGCTGGTGAGTTATCTCATTGCACTAGTCCACATCTGCTTATTTACTAAAACACCCGCTTTATTAATATTGCAGGTCCGTGACTGAATTAAAGAACATGTCTTATTTTAGCCTGATTTTTTTTAGCACGCGTATTGTCATCTGGTAAGTAACGCTGATACAAAGGAGCCGTTAAAATCAAAAACAGACACGGAAGTTGACGAAGTGAAAGTTGTCGATAATGCCTTCACGCAGAAACAGATGGGTTGATATGAATATAGTTGCAGTATTCTCTTTGAACAAGCAGTAGTCAATTCACACCCCTGCAGTTCATACCCGTCCGTCAGAAAATATCATGTTTCAGGTCCCGTCAAAACGTCAAAAAAATAATTACCATGTGCATCAAAAGTTAGACTTTACCTATTTTAATGGAGATGTTCTCAAGTGGCAGACATTTTGGGATTGTTTCGAGTAATCTATACACTATATTAAACGACACATTAACGCCAATCCAAAAGTTTAGCTATCTTAAAGCCCAGCTTGAGGGAAGTGCCGCGCAAACAGTATAGAAGGATTTGCTTTGACAAATGCAAACCGCAGTCAACTTTTTCAGAAATCGATTCTGACAACCTAGCAAACTGATACATGTTTACATGAAAGCATTCATGAACTTACCCGCACCGACAAATGATGCGTTTAGCTTGATGTCTTACGGAGACAAACTAGAATCATACGTGCGAGGATTAGAGTCAATTGGTCAAACACCAGAGATGTATGGTTCGCTTTGGTACCAGTAGTTTTGGACAAGTTACAGATTGAAATACAAAAATACATTGCGCGTGTACACGGTAGAGATAATTATATATTGGAAAATCTACGAAAATCAATGACTAAAGAGATCGACATACTCGAAGCTGGAGAAAAGGTCACAGATTCAAACATATTGTACGTCACTGCATTTTGTATGGGTACACAATCACATTCATACAAGAGCAAATTCACAGACACACGTAAGAAGGTAAATAAACGTACATTTGTTTTCTGTTCAGGTAAGTACTATCCGATAGAGTGTTACATGTATGAAGTAACAGACGCAAACATTAAAAATCAAATTGTAAAACAGAAACAGTTTTGCTTTTACTGTTTAGGGTCACACCGAGTGGCCGAATGTAATTCAACAAAACGATGCAAAAGGTGTAACGGGAAGCATCATACTAGCATATGTAAAGGTACAGAGGTCATTCCAAGAACGACACTGGAGCCTACAACTCAATAGTCAGCTATAAAGGTAGTTGAAACAACAGACGAGACAAGTGTAATGCATTCTTCACAACAAAGTCACGACATTCTTCTTAAAACAGCAATTGCATCAGTTATGTATAACGACAAAGGAGTAGAATCTAACATATTGTTTGACGAGGGAAAACAACGTTCTTGTATAACTCAGAAATTAGCTGATAAACTCGAAATCAAACCAACAGAAAAAGTCAACATTCTACTGTCTGGTTTCGGAGATTTATCTCAGAAAGTTCGTAACCTAGATACTGCAACAATTAAACTACAGACCGACCCGGAAGAAAATGTGCGTACTTACACACTCATTGTTCCGGAAATTGCTGTCCTAATTCATAACAGTATTTCACAGACTACAAGGAGCTGGCCACATTTGAGTGGACTGAAACTTGCACATTCTGTATACAGTGGATAACGTTTTGAGATCGACCTACTAATAGGCGCGGACTATTACTGGGAAACTACAGAGGACCAAATCATTAGAGGAAAATGACCCACCGCTGTTCAGTCAAAGATCGGATATCTATTATCAGGACCGATAAATAGAAACATCAACCAGCCGTCAACATATATAGTTCTTGTAAACGACATGTTATATAAGAACACAGCAAAGGAAAATCCACGGCAAATTTGCCATGGAAACATAACCATCCAGATGATATATCTTCAAGTATGACCTTTGCTAAAAGAAGACCAAATAAAAACACCTCACAATCGCTTGTACAAAGTAGATCGGACATGAACCCATTCGAGGAAAATTTCCAAAGAAGTAACTTGCTACCTAGAACACCCGAACGAACACACCCTCAACTGGTGGAGTCTAAAAGCCACATAGATACAGGACAGGAACTTACAAGGCGTAAAGAAATTACCGCTTATGCTACCGTGTGTGCCAGACGAAACATCCATGAATGGACTATGAGATAATCTTTAATTGTGATCAGTTAAGGTTAAGTGACTTAAGTATTTTATTTTAGATGGACATTAATTTTAAATTTAATTTATCTATATTGTGAACTTAAACTTTTCATTTTTCGTTACATATTTCACTTTTGTCGGCCCCCCAAATGTCGGAATATACGCGAAGAACTAACATTGAACTATGGTAACGTTGTAACCATAACGCTTTACTGTGTGACGTTATATTGTATAGATTCATTAGCTATCACGACGATTAACAGTTGGAAAGCAAGTTCTTGGAAACGTCCGTTGTAGTCAAGCTCTAATAGCAACAATAGCAGGGGGAATTAATTAGGTGGCGCTACAGTCGTCCGTAACGTCAAAAAGTCCGCCAAATCAATCGGCTAAAAGATTGACGTTTAAAGTATTTTCTTCAACTTGTCATGCTTGTATTATAATTAAATTTTAATATTTGTAATATTTGTTTTATACCAATATAATTTCTTTACGACATACACACATTATAAAAAATAGCTTGTTATTGCTATTCCTTTATCCTGTCCGTTCTAAAAATAATAGCCATCTTTTTTGTTCGCAAAAAAAATCGATTTTTCCTAACTTGACGTTTGCGTATCCAAATACAGAAAAGAACGGTTATAATTTTAAATGAATCCGAGAAACCTATTTCAAATTTCTACACAATTTTGAAGCCATCATTTTTTACTATAATACACCAGCCATGTCAATTTGTATCTGGTTTTAGCACGGGGGGTTAACTTCCTATTATTGGGTATACGGGGATGTGCCAAAAATATGGGTCATAATTTTGCGAGATTTTATATAAAAATGACCCTCCTTTTTAATGACATCCTATATTGAAATGCATTTACGTTTGATAAATGTATATTGATTTGGGGTATGATCTACATATCATATATAAATATTCTATTGAGAATCTTACATTATTAATGTTCAATTGTTATATTAAATTAAATCAATTCATTTTTAAATCAGTTCCCAAAAGAACCCCGGAAATTTGTCTCCTGATTTGATCTTCAATACCGTTATGAATTATGAGTGATGATGAGTTAGTGCTTATATAAGCATGGGTCATATTTTAAATATTGTATATAAGTATAGGTCATTCTTTCATAAATATTTATATAACTATAGGTACTGAATTTCAGTGAATGTTATATTAAAATGGGTACGTTTTTTTAAGCAAAAATGGCACACCCCTACCAAAAAAATATCGAAGTTACCCCCCCCCCCCCCTTTCCGTGGGTTTTAGCTGCGTTTCTACTTCAAAACAGTGAAGTTTAGCTTCTTTTCATTGTACCTGTTTCAAAAGTACTCTAAAATACTGATTTTATTAGAGATATGAATGAAATTTTGATTAAAAGTTGTGGTTTTTCAAATTCCATACTACACCTGTATTTTAAAGTAACTAAAACTCCTTTTGATCCCCTACACAAATTGACGGTGACATTGTTTTCTTTTTTCAACATACGTCATGTAACGTTAAAAACAAAATATGTGTCAGGGTCATGTACATAGTAAAAATTTACACATTGGAAAAGTGAAACAACAAAAAAAGATCTTCTTTATTGCGTTTGAAACTATACGTCTCGGGAAATTCTGACAAATCTGACAAATTATTGTTAGCCTATGGATGGACAATTGCACAAAAAATAGCAATAGAAAATGCATTGCAAAGAAAATTTCTGGAGGGAAAAACACTAAAAAAGGAAATGAAGGTCAGTTAATTATATTTATATTTTATAAGTTAAAATCTTGCTTATATTATTATCTCTTTACTAAGTAAGCTACAATAATAAGAGCAAAAACTAGCTTATTAAGTCAAAAGATGTGTTCTTACAAAATTGAATTTATTTGGCAAATTCTTGTCAAATTTAATCATCATTGAACATTATTATGAAAGTAAAATGCACAAGATTTGTCCCACCAATTTCATTTTATTTCTGAGATTAATATCCAATTATTCAGGTAAAATATATATACAATACAGCAGCTGATACAGCAACCTGAAGAGAAGAAGCCCCATTTTTGTTTCTAACAGTTTATTTGCATAATCTATATAATGAGAAATAAACAAAGGGCTACTGTGCAAGTTAATCTAATAGTTAATTCTACAACAATAATGATTTTGAAATTCAAAATTGTGTCACTTTCACTTATAATTTTAAGCATTATTTTTTACAGAATTGTCTGTCAATATTTTTGGTATAAAACTTATCCCTTTTCTGTAGGATGTTTTCTAGGCAGTATTTTACTGTTCAACTAAAAAAAACCAGTTAGATCTACTTAAGCTTTAGTTTAAAGGCTCTCTTAATTTGAAGAAAGTTATTGTGACTCTTGGTCCCACTTTATAGAATATAAAATATAAATGATCAGTACTATTATTCTATAAATTTTCAGAAAGATTATTCAATTGTATAAAATATGTTTTATTGCATTAAATATTATCAGAAGTGTTTAAAAAAATTCTACTAGGTTTGATCCCATATATACAATTATAAATATTACAAAGTATATTTCATCAGCCAGATCTAATTTATATCAATATAGCTAGGTTTTTAGTTTTACATGTAGGTGCCATTATCCACTGTGACATTTCTGAATTGTTTTTTTTACTAATATTTTGTCTTTTAATTATTACATTTAATGTAGTATCTCTTCTTTATATTATTATAACATAGTTGTAAATCGAGTTTCGTTTATTTTCTTTCTAATTTTTGTAAAGTAAACTCCTTTTTATAAATATATTTTGCTGAGTTTTTATATTTGACTGGTGATATTCAGGGGAGATAACCACTTGCACAAATCGGAATAAAAACCACAGCTTCGTATCGAAAATAACTTGACGTTTGCGTATCCAACATTCTATTGCCGAGATATTTATATCGAGTGTTTGTCTTAATGAGATGCTTTATTAAATTTAGATTCAGCCCATCATTTTTAGTTTCCTCGTAAATATTTAGATTTTTCGATCAGGAGACTTGACAATTTCCATCCAAACTCCAACTTTGAAGATAAAATAAAGAATAAAGGACTTTGATTTGATGTGTAAGTTTTGACGAGTGAAAACTATGTATATTCAAGATTAGTTAGATCAATAATTTTTTATTACGACAATAGTATTTAGTGAGTAAAAATGAGGTTTGTCTCGTCCGTATTTTTACTGAATTTTTACGGTCACGTGACTCTATTGTTGCTGATAAACCTGGTGTCAAACCGTGACCTGCTTTCCAACTGTAAACGTATATAGAAAACACAACGTATTTATTGAGAATCTTCAACTGCGGATCAAATTCCAGCCTCACTTCTGTGCCCATTTTTAACCGAAAACCGAAGTAATCCTCCCACTCTAATGTGTTACTCTTTGCTGACCAGACCAGAATACTTGCAGACAAAGCGGAATTGACAACGACAGGTAAATTTTTGCTAATTTACCCAAAAGTATTTCGAAACATGCTCCGCTTCGCAGAATAATATTTTTTGCACCCCCTTGATGTTTCCGTGCTCAGAACAACCCCCATATATGAGTTGGCTGAAAATTTTAAGCGTGAATATATGAATGGGGTTGGGTTACATTCCTGCCGCACTTCGGTACCTAAATTTAATTGAAAACTGAAGTAATCCCCCTACCCTTTTCATATTGAATTGATGCGGTTCCACGGAAGGAAAAGCTAATCACGTGTAGAAACCTGTTGTCAAATATCTGAGAGCGTCAAGGAAATGTGTATCACAAAGTGTTTCAGTATAAGGTCAATTTAAACAATAACTGCTACGAAATAAAATTTAACTTAGCCGGTCATACGTGCAATGATGGACATGATGACGGCACGTAAATTTCAGAGCCCGGAAAACGACCATTGAGAAACCTAAACAATATATGATCTTCTCGAAATTGCAATAATACACAATCAGGAAAACTATGCATATAATTTTAACGAAATCAAAATCGATGAAAGCGGTTTTAATTTGTTAATCTACAAATCAATTTATCTTATTTATATTCATTTTGTACCAGCATCGTTGCACATTTTTTTCTTTCAAATTATATTAGAGGCAAGGTATCATTACCGATATAAATATATATACATAATTCTAATGCAATTTGTATGTAACAATTTTTTTCATTGGCTAAAAGTTGCCGTCAAATCCACAGTTGACCAGGCGTAACTAAGGATGGACCCGCCATTTTGAATTGTTGAATCAACAAATGTTCGATTACTACTATATAATCGAAAATAAAACAACACCTACCTCGAATTCGCCGTTTTAATGTAATCTTATCCGAATTTGAATCGTACAGGTAACGTAATAATCTCCAGTTTGTAAGTTTTCATTTGTATGACGTCACGTTTAGCCATGACGTCTTTCCGCCAAAATCATTCATGAAGTTTCGCGGATTATTTTTATTTGTCAAATTTAAACCTTTTTTACAAGTTTTATCGTATAATTTCTTTTTTGTAATGCATTAGAATCGGAATAACAGTACTGTAGTTGAAGAGTTGCCATCGTCAATTTTGATTTGACGGTCCCGTTTTACTGTCTCCGCTACGCGTCGCCAGTAATTAGACAATATACGTATAGTGTTTTTATACTGAAATCGATAAAAAAAATTGAAAAATAAAAAAAATATGTAACAAATATTGTTAAAAAAGTGTTTTGAATTTCCCTCTTGGGGTACCATTTTGGGGTATTTCCCTATGAGCGTAGTCCAGGCGGTAAGACTTTGACATATTAATAAGGGAATAGAAAGGGAAAATGAACTTAATTGATAACATTTGATAAACATGGTATATAAATAACCAATTTGAAGACATAAAAGTTTAAATTCATAAAAGTTTGACCATTGTTACTTTACGTTGTCATGGTTGTGACGTGACGTTGTTGATGAAATACAGTAGTTCCGGTAAGGAGGCGGGGCTTATAGGTTAGTTGAGGTCATTGACGTATAAAGCTAACGTTTATACGTATAGCTTTATCTGTATAGTAAAATATCTGATTGCAGTATAAAACTGCATTTGCGACCGTCAAATCTACAATTGACGGTGGCAACTCTTCAACTACAGTACTGTTATTCCTTAAATGTATTACCTGCATCGCCTGAATAGCCACTTATGTGAAGTCTGTACTTGTCCGACGCGCCGTCAATTTTGAAATTCTTGAAATTAGCATATCTTTTATTTCCGTCCCAGTCCTCTAGATTTATTCTTAACTCGTGTGTTCCAATTGATGTCAGTAATGCAATGTTCCTGTTACCTGTTTTGTATTAAAAAAAAAACTATAAATTGTATCCACATGTAATATAAAATTGGATTAAACGCTTTGAGAATAAATTTTATTAAATGGAATATTTTTTTTTTATAAAAGGGACTCACTATTTTCACGTTAGACGTCTTTCTTTAACAGTCTAAATTCGAGCGATGTATACAAATTGACGTATTGTATAGACAGCTTTATGTTTTAGAAGCATTTATTTTGATTTCTATAGTCTTTTAAGTAATTGTATCGTAACGTTGCTATCACTATGACGTATACCACGACTCATTTTATTTCAATAAGTTACGTACTGCAAAACAGTACAGTCTTCCCTAACCAATTGTCTCTATTTCTACAGCGGTCAAATACAAATCTAATACTTCATCTATTAGAAAAACTTCTCAATTAACTAAATTATTATGTTTTGTTTAGTAAATTGCTTTCCGTGGCACGTATTTGCCACTAGAATCAAAATTACTAGTTACTTTACACGAATCTATCAATCATACATTACATTAGTGTTGTATGTTAAAAATAGCACAATTCGTATCAAAAAGAAATAAGTATAATACTTACCTAACCAAAACTCCCCAAATAGGTTACCAAATCCATTTTCGTAATCATTCCAATTTCTGTAGAATTCTGTTTCGCCATTAAAACGTTTTTGAATAACCTAAAAGTCAGGAAAAATACTTTCTGGTTGAATAATATTTTGATATCAAATTTTGCATATGGTAGATATCTACCATATTTTATGGTAAATTCGTGTATTAATACTTCGACTCTTATACCTCAAGTCTATTAAAAAATTATGTATAAGAAAAAATTATCTGTGTAATAAACGACTTCCTTAACTTTTAAAATTGATAATTTTTTTTACAACAACCAAGCTTTTTCAATGATTAATTTGACAACGAAAAACATGCACATCTTAACAAATAAACAATTGCAATTGTGTTTTTCGAGATTTTGCGTTTACAATCATTATTGACAGACTGATGGACTCTAGATATAACATTTTGGGGCTCTGATCAGCAAATTGGTTTAGTAAGAATAAGATTAAATCATACCGTCCAGTTCCCATCCTCACAACGCGCTTTAAATTTGTGAATTTTGTCAGGTGAAATAGTGTGTATACCAATTATTTCACCTGACATATCTGTGCACTCTTGTTGAAGGTCTCTGTCTGTTAAAAAGATATAAAAAAAGTCATGTGTTAGAAGTTTTATAAAATTAATATATCGTATCGTGCTAATAAAACATCTTTTATCTCTTCATATATTTCGTGACATTTGACAACAACATATGAACAATGAAAAAATAACTGAAGTTCAAATATACCGTTAAACAAACACATCTTCACACTGGTTGTCGTGTCAACCTTTTCTGGATGTTCTTTCGAATCATGTCCATGCGTATGTCTGATATATATAGCACAAATGACATATGCAATATAAGGAGAGTATGTGTTCATTAGAATTTTTCACTAATTAAGTTTTTATTTCAAATTCACCAACACAAATCACGCAGGAAAAGACAAAACATGGCCACAAATGCAGATTGATGTGAATCTTTCAAATTGTCTTAATTTTTATATGAATTATGTTAGTTATAACACTTTTTCTTAATTAAATAAGAGAGGCGAAAGATACCAAATGGATACTATTTCAATGTGTTTTGAATTAATGTGAGTTTCTTATTTCCGTATAGGATCAAGTAGTCCAACTAGTATATTTGATTACAGTCGGAACGATGCCCTGCAGCTTTAGAATATTTAAAAAAATGTCTAAGTCTGACTCAGACTTGCATATGATTCGTTGTGTGTTTGGTTATTGGTATATATCACTAAACATATTAAACCCCGCCGCATTTTTGCGCCTGTCCCAAGTCAGAACCTCAAGCCGTTGTAAGTCTTGTTGGTTGTTGTTTTTTTAAATTTTGGTTCTTTTGTTTGTTTTGGAGTTTAACCTCGCCAAACTAGTATACATTATTGTTTGAGGGCCAGATGAAGCCTTCCTTCTGGTGGGGGATTTCTTCGATGTGTTGAAGACTCATTGGTGGCTTTTGACTGTGGTCTGCTCTTTGCTCGGCTTGTTGTCTCTTTAACACACTCCCCGTTTCCATTCTCTAATCTACTATACATTTCAGTATTCTGGCTTATCAACACGTTTTTATTTTCAGTTTGCGAATGGCATTTGTTTATTATTGACATAATTAATAGGTTACAGTTCTTGTTTTCTGTTGACATTTGAACATGTCTTATAAACATTTTAAGGATGTCATTTTCATTAATATTTCTATTCGTATAATTATTTAAGACATATAATCTCAATATCACAACTATAAAACAAAATGGAAAAGAATTATATACATCGTTAAATAAAGTAACGTGACCTTTAATCTTTTATTTGAATGAAAGTAAAAACATTTAAAATCAAAAGGTTGTTTAAAATCGTTTAAAGAATGTGTTTTCCAGAATTGCCAGCGAAAATGATAAAACGCGTGAAAAAGAAGGTGTTTGTCTGTCACAGTGATTCAATTTGTATTCACCAAAAAAAAAATTACCATTTTAATTGGTGCTACATGTAAGGATATTCATGATATCATCAACTTACTGAAATTTAGCTGTTCTATGTTAACTTAAAAAAGTATGTCGTCAATATTAGGTTGAAAAATCAAATCTAAAATGTGCAAAAAGGTTAAAGTATATAAAACACAGGAAATTCATGCCTTTAGGCGAAAGTTTGATAATTCAATAGTAATATGTCTTCTGGTTTGCTTATACTGCATCGTACATTGACTAAGGAATCGAAAATCATTATAAACTAGCCATTGAAAATGTTCTTCATGCATGGCCGAGGTATTTAATCCCATAAATCTACGTAATAATTGTAAAAAAAATTGTAATTATATTTACTAACATTAATTTTTTATTTGAAATTCTAGCAATTCGCAATAACAATACTTATACTTCCCGAATAGTTTAAATATAGTATATTTTAATACAAAAATGTTTGATTTATTGTTGGTGTTAAACGCATTGTTTAGCACCTTTGGCTACTAAAGCATTTTGCCGTGATTAGTTTTTATTGGTGGAGGTGCATGGAGTGCCAAAGGAACCTACGACCTTCGGCAGGTAAACTGGCAATTCCTATCAACAATTCATTAGTGACATTTGTTAGTATCAAGGACGAAATTACTGTGCAGGCATGATAACAAAAATTCTACCAATTAGTATCAATAGCCTGTTGTAAAAGTAGGCAACATCTCACCAACCAAAGCAGTTTTGTTTTTAACCGGATTTTTGTGACAAAAATGTCGGTTATTGATTTGGGGATGCTCGGCGGGCGGCCGGGCGGCCGGGCGGTCGGGCAGTCGGGCAGTCGGGCAGTCGGGCGGCCGGGCGGTCGGGCGGGCGGCAATCAAATGTTGTCCGTGCATTAACTCATGAACCGTTCAGCCAAAGCTTTTAAAATTTTAATATGTTGTTACTGACAACTAAATGAAGGTCAAGTTCAATAATGGCGATTTTGACTTTTACCGTTCAGGAGTTATGGTTCTTGAAAGATTGAAAAATGGAGTTTTTAGTCGTGTCCGTGCATTTACGCATGAACTGTTCTACCAAAGCTTCCCAAATTTTAATATGTTGTTACTGATGACAAAATGGAGGTCAAGTTAAATAATGACGATTTTGACTTTTACCGTTCAGGAGTTATGGTTCTTGAAAGATTGAAAAATGGAGTTTCCAGTTGTGTCCGTGCATTAATGCATGAACTGTTCTATCAAAGCTTCCCAAATTTTAATATGTTGTAACTGATGACAAAATAGAAGTCAAGTTCAATAATGACGATTTTGACCTTTACCGTTCAGGAGTTATGGTTCTTGAAAGATTGAAAAATGGTGTTTCCAGTCGTGTCCGTGCATTTTCTCATGAACCATTCAACCAAAGCTTTTGAAATTTTTATATGTTGTTACTGATGACAAAATAGAGGTCAAGTTAAATAATGACGATTTTGACTTTTACCGTTCAGGCGTTATGGTTCTTGAAAGATTGTAAAATGGCGTTTCCATTCACGTTGTTGCATTTACTCATGAACCATTCAATCTAAGATTTCAAATTTTAATATGTTGATACTGATGACAAAATGGAGGTCAAATTTGATATTGACGATTTTCACTTTCACCATTCATCAGTAATGGTTCTTGTGATATTGCCAGGACACAAATAAATATTAATAAATCCGGTTTGCTGTCGTTGTGACAGCCTCTTGTTTATGTTTACTTCAGCTACATGTTACAAATAAGTTTGGTTGAAAGAAACAGAAATGTAAATGCATTTGAGGCACTTATATTCTAGATTGAACTGGCCATAACTTTGCATTAAAATGTGCCACATAATATTTTTATTTAAGGCATTTAGAAAAACAGCCGCTATAGTTGTAGATTATCTGTTAAGAATTGATTGAACATTGGCATATTAAAAATAGTACATATACATTAAAAAAAATATATGGTTAAAATGAAGTTATTTCATTCTAAGATATCTATACAATTATGAGACATTATATTTGTAGTTGAATTTATTTACTTTTTTAATTGCTTTTAAGTCATCTTAACTTAAAGTATTTTTGTGGATATTTATTTTGCACTAAGCCCTCTGGTGTTTTTAAGCGACTTTTAGTGATTTTCTTACTTCATTTTTATATTTTTCTTATTCGGGTTTCTATAAAAGAGGGACGAAAGATACCAAAGGGACAGTCAAACTCATAAATCGAAAATAAACTGACAACGACATGGCTAAAAATGAAAAAGACAAACAGACAAACAATAGTACACATGACACAACATAGAAAACTAAAGAATAAGCAACACGAATCCCACCAAAAACTAGAGGTGATCTCAGGTGCTCCGGAAGGGTAAGCAGATCCTGCTCCACATGTGGCACTCGTCGTGTTGCTTATGTGATAACAAATCCGGTAAATAGTCTAATTCGATAGGTCACATTCATGAAAGGAAAGGGAATTGTAGTTACGACGTGAGGAACATATCCGATATCATTTGTGAAACGGTTATTCCATAACGGTCAACCAACTCGTGATGGCGTCCGTAAAATTTACGAAGGGGTGATTTCAACTTCACCATTTGAAACTCTTGGTTCAATAGCTTCCTTGTGAGCAGCAACCCTCTATCCAGAAAATTATGATAGGAAATGCAAGCACGGGAATATCGTATCAATTGGGAGATATATATCCCGTATGCAGGTGCTGCTGGAATGTTGCTACTTAGAAATGGAAAGTTCACAATTGGAAGGCTGAAATCATTTCTTTTGTCGTAAAGTTTTGTTTTCAACCGACCCTCATTGTCAATTTCTAGATGTAAGTCAAGATATGAGGCCGACTTAACTGTATCTTGTGAAGATATCACTACAATAATTAGTGATATAAGTTGACATGACGAAAAAAACGTACAAAATAGTATCAGTGTTTAAAAAAACGCGTTAAAACAATTTGACTAAAATTTCGTTCTATCACGACTAGCCTGCTCGTATACCAAAGATGTATTACATATATGGTATAACTAATGAGGATGATGAAATTGAAGATGTACATTTTAATTATATATTTCGGTTACCTTTATGAGATAGCGTAAAAGCAGGTATGTTATTGTAAAATTGAAGCGTTTACTACTTCTAACTCTATTTTAATATGTGTATTATGACAAAATCCCTTCATATACATCCTCCATATGTTCACTTTGAACTTCACTAAAATCTACTGAGCAATGTAGGAGTATTATAGCCCATTAATAAGTTTTTGTAGACTAAACTATTGATATATGAATGGATACCATTTCGTACCTCATGGAAGATTAATATGTATGCCATTTAGTACCTCATGGAAGATTTATATGTAATACCATTTTGTACCCCATGGAATATTAATATGTACATGCCATTTCGTACCTCATGGAAGATTTATATGTAATACCATTTCGTACCTCATGGAAGATTACTATGTAAGCCTTTTCGTACCTCATGGAAGATTTATATGTAATACAATTTTGTTCCTCATGGAAGATTATTATGTATGCCATTTCGTACCTCTTGGAAGATTATTATGTATGGCATTTCATTTTTATGTGTTACGTGTCTTGGTGAAATCTGTTTTCTAGACGTATACTCCACATGCGCTTAATAAAAAATTTACTCAATCATGAATAATTTAAAAAAAAAACAAACAGACTTAATAAATATTTTATTGTACTGTTGGCATGCATATACAAAACAATATAAACAGAAAGCACTAATAAAAACAATCCTATAATGCCAAAAATCCTGCAAACAAACAAAGTGTAATTATAACTATTGAAGTTTTCAAGTGTTGCTTAATCAAACCAATCATCGGTTTTTATAAAAATACTACGTCTAGTTCATAATTTTATTTAATATGTTACATTTAAAAAAAACACTAAAATCACGAAAAAATATAAAAAATATGATACGAAATAGTTAACATGTATTAATTCAATGAGGTACGAAATGGTAGATGCATTTGGCCCATAGGATATGAAATGGATATTATCGTGGGTACGAAATGGTGAATGTTGGGTACGAAATGGCAGATTTGTGTACGAAATGGCAGATTTGTGTACGAAATGGCAGAGGTAAGAAATGGTCAGGATACGAAATTACTTGCTTCCATCTATTCTATTGTTAACATATAAGTATTCATACCTCAAGAACATTCAGCAGAATTGCAATTTGATAATTTTTATAAGTTTTTACAAGAAGATTTCTGTAATATTGCACTATCATTTTAGTTGGCATTTGATTTGAAATTATGGAATTTGTTTTATAGGGTTAAGATAATTAAAAAGAAAATACCATATAAGTAGAAGAAAATGGCATTTATTTTAATTCAAGCAAAACTAAGGAATGCTCATTTTGACCTGTGACATTGATGTAGCAAATATTGCACCGTAGGAATTATTGACGACCGCGAAAAACAGAAATAACAGTTAATAAGCTTTCAAATGATATATAACATAGCTGTATGTTAGGTGGGTGCATTGAAGTCGTCAACTAAGTTTTTTTTAAACTGTAACTCGCCTATTTACAAATTTAAGGGGGAAAACAATAACAGAATTAAATACAAAAAAATGCAAAGTATTAACCGTGCAACATTTAACTGCCATTAATGCATTTACTTAATGTTCTGTTATTAGTTATTATATTGTCTGAAATGGTAAGTAATTAACTATGGCGCCCTGTATACAGCAACCATTCGTTTTCAATCAATTGCACAAATGATCAAGCAGCTAGGTGGGAGTTACTAAAATATAAGCAAGGGAAAAGTGAAGAATGTCTCCCTCGGGGTAATCAATGAAAAACTGGTATTTGGACGTGCAGTCTGATAGTATGAACTATTCTATTGGATGGTGTACTTTTTTCTTTGTATAGTTAACGTTAATTGAATATTTTTGAAATTCATTTAATAAAACGCAATATGCACACTATTTACGATAATCCATAAGAAGGAGAGGACACTGTCTGCATGTGGCAAAATAGTGAGTGTTATTTAAGCTTTACATTCAATTGCAATTACAAAAATAGTTATATTTGTCAATCTTTTCAAGATTGTATTGGTTTTAAGTATGGTATAATCTTGTCACTATAAACGCAGATATTGCCTCAGCCAAATATGGTACAATGTTGTGGAAGTTTTGGTTATCAATGTTGGCGAGGATGCAGCTATTTTGGAAATTGGAACACCATGAAACGTATATATAGTTGAACAATAAAAAAGTAAAAATCAAAGTATAACAATAAAATCGGAAACCCGTTCCACCCCCCTCCCCCCCCCCCCCCCTAAAAAAACTAAATTGCGCAAAAGCAATGCACTTCTATTTCCTTACTGATTTGACATTCTAACGTCACTGATGAATCTTCTGTAGGCAAAACGCAAGTTTGTCTTTCACAATTATAAAGCTGATATCCTTTGCGTGTTTTACGTGTAATCATTATATACGTAGAAATATACTTCTCCTCGAAAATGGTGTTAAGTGAAAAAACGATTTACCGTATTTGCTTTCTCCGAATCAATTCATAGAGAATAAAAACAGAACTTGCAAGTACATTTAAACAATGAAAAAGAAAATAACCTACCGTCAGCTTGTTCCGAAATAAAGTTTCGAATCGTCTCATTTAAGTCCTCCTTTATATTATTCATCATAAGATAAAACGACTGGTTAAATCGTTCTTGCTCTTGTAGAAAATCAGATTGCAAACGTTCTAAAGTGTTTTTTCCTTTTCTGTGAGATTTGATGTATTCGTTCATTTTTAATGATATTGAATCTAAAATACGTTTGACTTTACTTTCAGTCTCAGATTTAGTATTATCAACAGTTGCCTGCAAGGAATCGTTAATTCGTCGCTGTTCTTGGCGCAGAGTAGAATGTAATAATTCCAAGGCATTTTCACTTCTTTTCTCGTATTCCCCAAATTTAGTTGATAATGCACCTTTGATTGTAATCTCCGATTGATGATATATATTCTCAACAGTTTTCTGGACGGAATCATTTAGTCGTATTTGTTCCTGTTTGAACCGTTGCTGCTCTTGTTGGAAAGAAGACCGTAGTACTTCAAGGATTTTTTCTCGTCTATTCTGTGATTCGTTGTATTCTTCAATTTTATATGACAATAAATCTAAAGCACTTTTAACTTTACTTTCCGATTTGAGATATACATTTTCGACAGTTTCGTGGAAAGAACCATTTAAACGTGTTTGCTCCTGTTGGAGTATATCGCGCATTGATTCTAAAAATGTATCAGTCTGCTTCTTGGCATTATCAATTTTATCAAGGTTTGTTGGAATCGAATCTTCCCAAGTTTTTATTTTTGTTTCATACATTTCCATTTTAAGTTCTAGACGAACAAGTTTTTCCAATACTTTTTCTTCAAAATGATATTTGGAACATTGCAGTGAGGAATCCAAAGTGGATCCAATTGAACTAGCACAAGACCCAGCGTAACAAATACAAAGGCAAATAGCCCAAACTAAGGCCATTGTGGCTGCTGTATATCTTTCTTTTACATACGTGTTAATGTTTGCGGTAATTGTGCACAGAACAATTTATACATTTTTGTTTGTCTAGACACAGAGCTGACCCCGATTCAATTCGTAATAGCGAAGTACGAAGAAACAGAAAAGGCGTTTATCAAATTCCGAAGTGAATAAGAAATGTATCTGATTATTTAATTGGATAGCAGTTGTTGCATACCTATTTATATAAACGGACATGTGGGAATTTTACCACTAATAAGTTTAAGCATATTAGATATCACAGTAAATGTATACCTAACACTACATGCTTAGATGGGTGCACGTGTACGTGCTGTTATTTGTTTATTTTGTTTCACACCCAAATCTATAAATGTTAGAATTCTTAAGCTTGTTATTGATCATTTAAACAATGGGTAACACATTTCTATGACTATCAAAATTTCATATTATGCAAATCTTAAGATTCAAAATATGGTTGTATGACAAACATGCATTCGTTCTTCTTTATAGTTTGTCTGTAAAAACACAATAATATATTGTCCAATTCTAAAGTTTGGACCATTATATTTTACATAAGTCTTTTCAATTTGTATTTTGAACAATTTAAATTATCATGAACAATGATAATATATAGGAAACTTATTGACAAATGCATCATTGTCAATCTAAAAATAAATTGATTTTTTTAATTTCCCTTGAGAATAGTTTACCGTTTTGTTTAATTATCCTGTAGTTATCCTTACAGATAATATTTTTTGTTACTCAATGTTATATTATGCATCACTCGGGTCGGCTATAGTTCAGATATAATTGTTGAGAGAGAAAAACTAATGTGGCAATAAGTTGTTTCTGGGTTTCAGTGGCGGATCTAGACATTTGCCTAAGAGAGGGCCCGCCCCAGTCATGCTTCAGAGATTCCCTATATAATCGACCAAATTGTTCTCATAAAAGGGGGCGGGCCTCCAGTCCATCGTAAATCCGCCTCTCGGTTGGTCATTGTCATACTTATCAGTTATCAATTTGCTATCTTACATTGTACATCAACATTCCAATACACATAATGCTTTTATCTGCGTCTGTTGGGCATTATTGTCTCATAGAAAATCCAACAACATCTCCTTATATTTGTAAGATATTTACAAATTATTGTTGATCATCTCAACGAGATTGCTTTTCTCGCTTGAGCCGGTACGGTATGGCTCAAGCGAGAAAAGCAATCTCGTTGAGAAGACCAATGATAATCTGTTTATCGCTATTTCACCTATGACGACGTTGTCAATTTCATGTCAATTTCATTAGCAACGTCATGTGCCTTCTTCTTTTCTAGCGATAATTTATATATAAACATATATAAAGATCAAAGAAAAAATGCACAAAATAGTGATAAATAATACTATTCAACAAAAGTAACCATACACAAGTTTGAACTCGTTTCATAATCATTAAAACGGCAACTCATGTTATGCCATTACAGCATGTGAAACAATTTGATACGTAACCGGACGGGTTTGAACCTCAGAAAAAAAAGTAATCAAAATAATTATTATAACAAAGAAAAGAGCTTGTGTATAGTTTTTCAGGGACACAATTTATATTGATTTGTTAATGCTTGTATCACATATGTTAATGAAAAGAAAACATGAGATGAGAGAATCTGTAAAAAGTTCAGTTTTTCATTATTTTAACTGCCATTACTTGATGAAAAATATCATACTAGTATAACATCAAGAAACAGGCATCTAAACATGCAAGAGTTGTTGCTCTTTACCTAGTCAATTATATGTTCTATTGTAGCAGAATTTATGAAACAGTTAAATTATCGTGCAATATAATATATAAACAGCAATAACATTTTTAGGTTTTTGTTTGTGTTTTTGTGTGTTGTTTTTATTTTCAATTTGTAGGCGCTTGCATAACAGTGTGTTGTGTTCCTAACGAACAATGTGTTATTGAAATGTTGAATAAAACATTCCCACGTACAGCTGTCGATCATATATATGTTCCGGACCATATGAGTATTTGGACCATACGCGTATGGTCATGACCATATGGGTATATACTCATATGGTCGGGGTAATTAACACTATGTTACAGTTTACTTTGAATACTTCTGAATTCTTCATATGGTATGACCGTTCCTTAAAAATACGTTATCATATAGGTCATTTTATTATCATATTATAATAAAGAGATTAACTAAATAAAAATAAGAAGTTTCACATAGTTAATTTTACTACAGGTCTATTTAAAACTATAATAAACACATTTTATACCGATGTCCATTACCGATTTGTTATGACGAGTGAATAGCAATATGTCGACTTGAATATAACTTCCAAACATTTCTCAGTAAACTGTTACACAAGAAGTCACTATAAACAAGGAACATATTTTATTTAAGTTGTTGTGTGAATATGGTGTACTATAGCCATATTACGATATTTGAAATCTAGAGCTTCATAAACACCGTATACGTAGACCCATCGGAATAACCCTCAACATCGACATCACTGCACGCAGCTGAAAAGAGTGCTATCTTTCACTTGCAAACAAAAGGTGTAACTGAACAGTGTGGAAGTAAATGTCGCCGTAAGCCTATATGCAAGAATGTAATAAGCGATGAAAATTAACTTTCTGGAGCCTGTAATTCAGTGGTTGTCGTTTGTTTATGTGTTACATATTTGTTTTTCGTTCATTTTTTTACATAAATAAGGCCGTTAGTTTTCTCGTTTGAATTGTTTTACATTGTCTTATCGGGGCCTTTTATAGCTGACTATGCGGTATGGGCTTTGCTCATTGTTAAAGGCCGTACGGTGACCTATAGTTGTTAATGTCTGTGTCATTTTGGTCTTTTGTGGATAATTGTCTCATTGGCAATCATACCACATCTTCTTTTTTTATATTTGGCATCAATATTTAATTTTAACGTAACCTTTAAATACATTGTCTTGTTTCCATCTTTTTTTTAGGAAAAGTTTATTGTATTTTTAAAACGTTTGTAATGCATATTTAAAAAATATACCTATATGGTCAAAATACTCATATGGTCTGACCCGTTCATAACCATACGAGTATATACTCATATGGTCCGACCGTACGCGTATGGTCGGACCATATGAGTATACGCATATGGTCCAATACTCATATGATCCAGAACATATACATAACATTAAGCAACATATATAACATATTAAAAGATCTAAAAAAAGAAAAAGCAGATAATAAGTTTCTATATATTTCGAATAATGCCACATTTTTATTTCAATCGAAATATTTCTAGATTATAACATGTCTTTTTCCATATTGGATCTGATATCATTCCGAGACTCCCAGATAAGCCTCAGGCGCTAGACACGGACTCGAATGGATCGACAGATGATAGTATAGTCCATATTGAAATGGATATGTTAAAATCTATTTACTAGTAAAACATTTGGTATACATGTATATACAAAGGCTTCAAAATGGTAAAAATGAAATTAATTCGTCGAAAAAGATTGTGCACTATTGTCTTCATCAAAACTCTTCTTTTATTACGAAGCTAAAAGTCAATTTAAAATTCTGGTACTTATTTCCTTCTGGTAGTTTTCATAATTTTTTTAACAAATTCCTTTTGATCGACATTGACAAAAGTACGATCGTCCTCGTCCGTTATTCTTGTTAGAACGGCTTAACGACCCGGATAGAAATAAGAATAATCACTCAAAACAATTCTCTCTGTCTTGGTAGGGCGCCATGATAAAATTTGGCTAGCAATACAGCAATGTAATATTGTTGGTTTTGTTATCAAATTAAACTTTGCATACAACTCCCTTTGTCTTTCCAAATAACTGAAGTTAGTAATGTGTCTACAGTCATTTGTGACACACTCGTTGAACGACAATCTACATAGTCGCCATTTATATGACAGTTACTTTTATAAATGCAAACCATAACTTTGTGGGCTAACAACGTCCTACAAATATCATGTAAATGGCATTAGGTTTTTATCTAGTGTGCGAATAATAATAAACCGCCATTATTTATCAATGGCGCCTTCTGCAAAGACGAAGGTCGAAATCATGTAATCATTGCAGAGATCCGATGTAATTTTACTTATCTGACTATATACAATTGACTACTAGAATATGAATGTGCCTCTGAAAGAAAGTATCGAAAGTGTTGACTGGGTTATACAAATATGGTCATCCATTGTTTTATGTCGTTCGGTAGTAAAACCCTTGTTACTGTTCTGTGTCCGTTTGAATATTTAAAATTATGGCATTAGATCCGATGCCGTCTGTAGACAGCGCAATCCTGTACGAATAACCCTTGTAACATTTCTCTTTGGGATTTATTATATGTGGGTTGCTGTAAAGCAAAACCTCTGTCGCTAACCAACATACCCACATTTTCCAATGAGCATCCAAACTGCCCCCTTTTCATCCTGATGAACTTCTCCCTAACAGGACCTACAGATTGAATTATACATGTTTGAAATGCTTGCCACTGCACGTGAAGCAAACAAACTGTTATCAACTAATCTGAAATAACGCAACTGATATATGCTCTCTGGAATCAAATAATTAATTTAATCAATCAATTATACATGTTACTCTTCATAAAATACGATACCATTGATTCTAAATATGAATTAGTGATAATAAAAACATTTATTTTATTACAATTCATTGCTCTAGCTATAATAATAATTATCCACAGTCATGCATATTATTTTTTGCTGATTTTTGGGAATTTATATGTTAATCTTTTTGGTACAATCGACTACCTTAACCTGGTTATCTATTTGTTGGCGGGAAGAGTTGATCATTAGACAGCAGGGATTTATTATTTGTTTATTTGCAATTTGAATATGAATTATTAATTCTATCAAAACTTGAAAGCATCTGATATTACCAAATATATCGAGTTATTGCCCTTTCGTCAGTATTTTTTTCATTCTGAGCAGATCATCAAAAACCTATATATATAAATCAATGAAATTTTTTATGATTGACCTTATCACAATGGAATACAGAATAAAAGAACCGATACTAGCATTTGAGTGTAATATATATAAAATAAATAAAAATCAAAGATAAATATGATCAACACTAGATAGATATTTGTTCACTTCTTTCTTGCACGTTACAGCCTTCAGGTTGCACTTTGTAAATACAGCTGTTTCTCAAACCACTCCTCTTTTGGGGAGATTTAGAATATTCATAGAAAATTAATTTTGTTTACATACTGGTTTCCAGTTATGCTCTCTGTGTTCCATCTCATAGAGACATAACTTGGGAATGTTACTAGTAAATAAACATGTGCATATTGTTTACATTGATCTGTGGTAACCCTTCGTTCGAGGTAGGGTAGTTAAGAAAAAAAGTGTTAGTTTAAACTCTGAAATGTTCAGGGCATATAACCGTTGAAAATATGCCGCACAGCCCTATATTTTGACCTTTGAAAAAAATTGTAGTGCATATGAACTTTCAATTCTAGGATAAGATTTTTTTCAAAACTTCATAGTAAACGTGGTACAGTTTAAGCCGTAAAAGGAGTTCCTATGGGGAATTGCATTGTCAATATTTACAGAAATGCAACCTTAAATTGAAAATCCATGCATAAACAGATATTAACTAAACTTTATACATATACGAACACATGCGTGAAGACGTGATAGATATGCGAATAACAAACATTGTCGAAACATTCCGGCTTTATGCTAAAATTCCACTGGAATTTAACACAATACAATGTATGAATAAGCTAACGTTTTTAGTTTTCAAAGTACCTAATATAAATGAATTGTTCATGTAAAAAGTAAAATCATAAAAATACTGAACTCCGTGGAAAATTTATTAAGGAAAGTCCCTAATCAAATGGTAATATTAAAGGTTCAAACACATCAAACAAATGATACCAACTTTCATATTCCTGACTTGGTACAGACATTTTCTTATGTAGAAAATGGTGGATTGGACCTGGTGTTATAGCTAGCAAAACTTCTCACTTGTATGACAATCAAATTCCATTATATTGACAAAAAACGTATTTTGTATATCTTTAAAATGCCATACACAAATATAAAATATTTGACACATTTGGTGGGGTATTATTATTGTGCAATTATAGCTCAAAGAAAATCTTGTTTATTGTCCTCTTTTTGACAAAGATGGGTCAGTGTCTTCTCAGTGTTATTTTGTTCAAATCTTTTGTGATCAAAGCTCAGAACAAATTAAATCATACAGTACAGTTTGCACCTTATGTATTCATCTGCACTAGTCTACCCCAATATAGTATTACAACTCATCTATATCCCATTTGTCTTATGATAAAACCTTAACTATCGTAACCTTTTCATCTATTGTATATATATAAGAAGATGCACATTTGTCGTGCATATACGATTTAGGTTTACCAATAAATATTCCTTAACATGCAAGAGGTTAAATGTTTGATCTTACAAACCGCCTTACTGTACCCAATATAACTGATCTTATCAGAGTACTGTTAAATGATTATATATTTATTGACAACTCTAAATACCCTTTTATAACCTCATGGTTGGACATTAATATATAGTTCCTGCCTATAATTTTGTTACCGTAGTGAAGTAGTTTGATACTGTGAGTTAAAATTGTGTCTGCTACTCTTACAGAAATATTTAGATAAAAGATTTGACCTATAATTGTTTGATTTTTATACATTGGGACTTGAATGCAGAGTTGTTTCATCTGCACTCATATCACATCTTCTTTTTTATATCGATACCGATAAAAATAGAAATAGATGAAATAATATCGTATAGGAAAAAAAATATTTCTGCATAATAAAGACGTACAGTGTTGTTCTTTTTTTCAAAATAAAATAATACATTCTAAAATATACTTTGTACATGTAGTCCCCTGTACACGTATAAAGACATTTAGTTTAACGAAAAATATCGAACTCTGAAAAAAAAATCAAACTGGAAGTCCCTAAGCAAATGGCAAAATCAAAACAACTGACATATATTCCACACTTTGTACAGGCTTTTCTTATGTACAAAATTATTGGTTAAACTTTGGTTTATAACTAGCTAAACCTGTCACTTATGATACCCCTTCCCTTTTCAAGAATGCGAGCTACCGGATTTGTAATAACATAAGCAACAAGGCGGGTGCCACATATGGAACAGAATCTGCTTACCCTTCTGGAGCACCTGATATCACCCCAAGTTTTTGGTGGGGTTCGTGTTGCTTAGTCTTTAGTTTTCTATGTTGTGTATTCTGTACTTTTATTTGTCTGTTTGTCTTTTTATTTTTTGCCATGGCGTTGTCAGTTTATTTTCAATCTATGAGTTTGACTGTTTATCTGGTATCTTTCGCCCCTCTTGTATGACGGCCCATACAATTCTATCATATAAAACACAGTACCCGATTGTATTTTTTTCTTCTTCTTAGTTAAGCATCGTTTTTAGTTGATCAAATTCTTGTTTTCTGGTGTATTGTTTTTTGAAGACTTTTGAAAGAATCTATATTAATAGAAAACAGAAAGAGTGCATGATGTACTCATAAATATTCCTATGATCAAGATATCATTTTATAAATTTGTATTTGAATAAAATGACAATAGCTAACATATACACAGAATTTGTCAAAAATCAATATGGAACTTGATTACAAGATATACATGTATTTTATAGATTATGTTAATAAGCCATCATCAACATTTTTTTACATTTTGTCTTCTGTTGTAGTACACATCTTTAGATATACATGTTTTATTGTCTATAGAGTAAAAACAATCACGACAGATAGGTTGACGGGAAGGGAACATGTTTAATAGACAGTTGTCTACGTGCTTAACGCAATTATTTGAAGGAAATAAGCACAAATATTATTTTGTTTCTAAATCTATTTTGCTATGTTAAAAACGAAGATAATAAAATACATAATTATATCGTACTGTCTAATCGCTTTTCAGGAACTACCTTTCATGTGGCTTAGTCTATAGTTTTCTATGTTGTGTCTTTTGTACTATTATTTGTCCGTTTATCTTTTCATATTTTAACTAAGGCGTCGTCATTTTATTTTTGATCTATGAGTTTGACTGTCCTTTTGGTATCTTTCGCCCCTCTTTTTCACCAAGTGCGCATATTTCCAATCATTTGAAAATAAGGTATGTAAAAAACATAGAAACATAACACTAATATATGATTTTTAAATTAAAGTAAAACATTTTCATCTGAAAAAAGCACGCACTTTTACTAATCTAAACTCGTCCGCATAGTTTTTAATCTATTGTTATAAACATCCCGTGAATCACAAACGGATATATAAAGATCATAACATTGCATGTTAGGTTTATATTAAAATTAAATGATCTTCGTAAAGTCAAACTCCGCTTTGTTACTTAATTGATGTCAAATGATCTCTTTATCTATAAATTGATTATGTCAGACAAGTTCTCTTAGTACCAAACCATTTGGAAAAGCCAGAAAATTCATTAAGGTATGCAATAAGATCCACCTTTCCGTGATAAATTGTAAAGATTAAAGGACAACAAGGTTGCTGTATCTCTCAAGTTGATGACTATAAACATTGAAAACCCACTATAGGTTATGTTGTTTAACTGATTTAATGCATATTTCAGATTAGGTATTTAAAGGATTTAACATAGCTCTAAATTCCAAATTCACTATATTTAAAAAAAAAATGTAACACACAAAAAAAGAAATTGTTTTCCTGGATTTATAGTGTTTAACTAATCTAATGAATATTTGTGATTAGATATTTGCAGGATTAATTATAGCTCTTAATTCCAAATTCAATATATATTTTGAAGAAAACGTAACACCCAAACAAGAAATTTTGTTACTGGAGTAGAGTGTTGAACTGATCTATGCACATTTCTGATAAGTATTTGGAGGATTAATAAAATATATGATAGCTCTTAATTCCAAATACACTATATGATGTTAAGAAAATGTAACACTCAAAGAAATGTTGTTCCTGGAATTTAGTCTAATAGGGAAAATAATAAATAAATGATTGTAATTTGGTTTACTCTTTACAGCATTGTCATTGTCAAAGAGTTTTGTAGTTTTATTCAAATTGACGGTACCATGGAGACATGTATATTTTGCCTTTCTGACATTGTATATAGCATATTTCTAGACCGTTGATTACTTATAAACGCCTGAAAATAATTGTAATAAGGGAAAAGGAGAAATATTTGGATACAACATTATATCCCCTTGAAGTTCATGATTAAAACCCTTTAAACAACTTGAAGTATAAATAGTTGTACTCGGTTGTCCCAACGGCATTATTGTTGTTAGTGATTCTGAGGAGTCAGGGATACAAGTGGGTAAACCCGCCTGAAATTAAACATTTGAGGTTCACAATGGTATCATATTGTGAGATTCCGAGAATCTGTCATTTAACACTAATAATGGAAAACGATTATGGATTATTGGCGGATGGGTATCTGATACAAATCTGAACTTGGTACATGTAACTGTTCTATTTTTATTTAACCACCAAATTATAAAAAGAATAAACAAAATCAGGAAGGAAATATCTTTTGACTCAAATTATACAAATTCAAAATAAAAACAAATAGTGTTAAAACTAAATTTCTATTATATACTAGAATTCAACTTTACAATCAAGCTTAGAAAGAAAAAATACACTATAATTAGTATTTAAGGAGGTAGACCTAGGTTAAGGGAAATTACTCTTTAAATCATTAGTATGTTTGTGTCAACCATTTTCATAAATATATTCTAAGCTTCTAGGTTACATAGATTATTTCAATCTGTTTCAGGTAAATGCTTAAAATACATTGATGAAACTTTACTTTTACAAACACATAACTGATTTAAAGAGTAATCTCTCTGAACCAAGGTCTACCACCTTAACACATTCAAACAATGTGAAAATATATGTGAACAGTCAAGTTTTGAATTATCATTGACTTTAAAAAAAAAAACAACAGCGAAACAAAAATATATTATTTTTTATCTTACTTCTAAATGTCGTAATTCAAAAATTATTTTTATAAATTTGTCTTATATGTCTTGAATTTTTTTATAATAAATCACATAGGACGATATCATCATGTCAAAATGAGCTATATAAATTGTATTTGTAAACAAATTGTTAAGCCATGATGATAGTTATCTTATTATTTCTAAACAAAAACCTTCAACTATGTCCTTGCCAAACTCCGTTTCCTCACCGTACAACCGTTTTAAAGCCTAAGAAATATACACAATCACCTTACGATTTCATCTATTTAACCTGTCTTTCAATTTTAGTTGAACCATTTATATCACTGTCACCCATTTAACAATGACAACATAGATTAACAGAAAGATAATTATAAGGAAAGGATGCGAACAAATGAGGCGTCGGTTGTTATCCTTGATAAACACCGATGATAATTTCAAAGGTGAGAATTTGACAAATTACTTTTAAAATTGTGTCATTCAGATTTATCATTAAATTTGTTAAGACTGTTATCTGCAGTTATAAAGCAACTATCCAGTACACGTATTTTAATTCTTTTATAGGAATTATAGTTAGAGTGCTTTCAATCAAAGATTGCATTTTGCAATAGAATCCGGATATGAATCAATCAATTGCAGCTGATACATGGGTATACCATACTCTGATCAATTGACCTGCTCATTCAAATCGCCTACTTTGAAAACTAAAATAAGTCTTCTTTTACTTTATTTCATCATATAAATGTATCTCAATGTCTTGATCCTGCTGTGCAATTAACAATGACATAGGAATATAAAAGAGGGGCGAAATATACCAGAAGGACATTCAATATCCTTTATCTATTAGGAGGTTCTTTCGGTTTCAAAGGGGGATATTCGGGCAAAACGACTATAATATATATGTGATATATATGCACATTGTCGGAAAATATAAAATTTAGTTGTATGAGCTTTAGAAACAGAATCAAAAACAAGGCTCACCGATATTTTCTCCTGTTTCGTAGCAATTGTATGTTTTCCGATAACGTACATGTACTGCTTTTATCCTGAAATTAACAACACCACTTGAAACTATAGTTGTTGAAATCTAAATCATTGTCTCTTATTTTTCAAAGAAATTGACATAGTGTAGACCCGGACCGAGAAGAGGACTCCAAAATGAACCATTACGCAAAAATAAATATACACATTACCGCTACCTAAACATGGATGCGGGATAACAATGACTTATTTGTATACTTGTTATTTGCACAGCAGTTGGCTGATTACAGTATACACTCGACTAGTTATAAACGAACTGGGTCATTTGAGTATTTGGATCATATAAACATGTATATATATTCAGGGGCGGATCCAGCCATTTTAAAAAGGGGGGGTTCCTAACCCAGGACAAAGGGGGGGTTCCAATTACATGTCCCAATTCAAATGCATTGATCGTCCAAAAAAGGGGGGTTCCAACCCCCGGAACCCCCCCCCCCACCCCCTCTCTGGATCCGCGCCTGATATTTGTAGTATAATTTTTTTTTAAATATACAAGAATGCTGAATGATGTTTTTACATCCTTCTAGTGTGCGTCTTTTTCAGCATTAAACAAAAATCAATGTTCAAGAAAACATAGCTTGAACATTGATATAAAAAGGAACAACAGCAATTAAAAAAACACGTTTTTGACACAATTAATTTTAAAAAAATTGCACTACAATTTATTTTTGAATTAAAAAAGAAGCAAGTTATGATCTTCATAACAATTTCAAATTGTTTCGATAATTACAACTCGTTCTCCTCACCCCAAACTAACACAAGTTAATTGCTGATTTTATAATGTTTGACATATTGTCTGATGGTACAGCGACTTTTACAGCAAATTTGTTTGAGAGATTTTAAATTTTGTATCAATTAAATGTCTGATAGGAATTGATTACTAGTTGATACCATGATCTTCATTCGAATAAGATATCGCTCTTTACACCGTTAGAGTTCGGTCATATTTACAAGTTTATCTTTCAGCATCATATCCGGATATTGAAAAGTTGGTATTGGCACATTACACTTTCAAAGAACTACAAAGACAAATATACTTATTTGTGCAATTTTAATTACTTGATTTATATAATGTATCAGTAAATTCGATAGATTGAAAATTAATTTAGTTTTAGACAAAGATAATTGGTCTTTTTAAATTTGAAATCCAGCCGACGACAAACCGATCCCGCGGACTTTATTCGAATGAGATATCTCAGTTTACCGATATCTGTGTTATAAAAATTTATTAAACTGATATGCTTAAAACTATTATGCGTCTTTTTAATCATAAATTTCTGAATGCAAAGTGTCCAGTGGCAAACAGTTAATGCCGTTTCATGACACGTATAATGTATCAACTGGTCTGTGGTAAGTATTTATAAATTTGACAGCGGATGGTCCAATTGTGGGACTGCAACGAGAGACACTTACAGAAGGCTAATAACATATAGTAAGGCCTTCCTCCGAAGAGATGTTGCAATTCATTGCATGTTGTATTCAAACTTGTCCCACGCGTGATTTGTGTATACAATTAACCCAGATAATGTTCGATTGTAATGCAAACCGAATCGCTTATTATGTACATTTTAACTGGAAATTCCACTATCAATGATTTTAATTGCGAATAGCTATAATACAATGCGTTCATTGAAATAAGTAAACTTTTTATTGTATGACTTATCATAAAAAGAAGATGTGGTATGATTTGGGCAACTCTCATTGAGAACAATGTCGTAGAAGTTAACAACTATAAGTGACTATCGTAATCAATTGTGTTTTCTCTAGATCTGTAAAATTAAATTTGTATTTATTAAATGTAAAAAGACAAAAGCATACATGTCTATTGGTGACCACCACACCTCTGCCTCTAGAATAAGGTTCGTCATTCTTAAAAACAAATAGGCAATATGTCCATTCATTCTGTTAGCGAAAGTTACTTTCATACAGAGTTTCTATTTGATGCGTTTCCACGATGGAATTCCTTCTGCATATTCACGATGAATTACACAAACGCTTTAAAAGTTAAAACATCCACGAGAGGATGATATCGATATCCGGAAATGAAAAACATGGCTGATTAGATGTCCGATTTCATCGACAAAAATATATAAAAAGTTAGAATAGAAATGTAATATTAACAGCTCGAAGTGTAAAGTTGTTTTTAACAAAATGAAAGCATATAGATAGATTAACAAGAGGGAAAATGGATACACGCGTGAATCTCAATGGTGTCTGTTGATTACTGAGAAACTTTTTCATGGTTCATTACCTCCCTTTGAAACGATGGTAGAAATTGACATCGTGAATTGTCATTAGTGTTTTAATTTAATTTGTCAATAATGTTTTCAAATGAATGGAACATTTTTCTCAATTTGATGAGAATATAATGTATAGAAAATATTCACATCTTTATTGGAAACTTTCTTGTCGTGTTTTGTCAGATTCACGTCTTCCGTTGAATAACAAAAAGTACAAAATGCTAGTCAATAGACTAGCAGGTATAGATAGGGAATAAATGTTTTCTTCATACTAATGCAGTTTTTATTAGACAAACATTCAAGTTAGAATTCAAATTATTCTTAGCAAGAATCCTGCAGATCACTGCGAAATTAGTGAACAACATAGTTTTAAACAAACTGTGCATTCAGATTTGAAACAAAATTCAAATCGTCTTTCATTTGGTATGATCTGTTTTGCATTGGAGGCTTGACGAACGTAAACAAATAATGACACAAACAAACCGAAGTCAAAGCACATCCCACTCATCGCTTGGGAATCTGAAAACATCGTGACGTATTATACATTTCATTTTCTCTATCAATGAGAAAACTTTAGCGACTTTATGCAGTGTTTTTCCATCTCACGATTTTTTTTTATTTTCTATGCTTTCAAAAAATATAAGTAAACCTAAAAGTACCATAACATGATGGCCTTTTTCATTTCGGTTATTCTCTGTGTTCTTGGTTTGTTGTTTCATTGAAGTTGGCATACTATTTCCAGATTAAACTATATTTAAAAAAAACACATTCTAATGCGTATTTTTTAAAGTTCGATCTGTTCTTTTTCTCAAAGTAAAGTAAAGTCAAAGAAGTATACGGAAGCTCAAGTACAGCAAGTTTTTGCGTGATGTAAATTACTGTCCATTCTATCTGTCAATCGCGACATACTCGCCCTTTCCGATAACAAATTAGTATAGAACGTAGCAAAAACAAGCTAAGACGACTTCTCATTACTAACAAACTACTAACAAAACAATACAGTCTCGGGATCCACAATGATAAGATAATTAACCGAAATTGACATCTTCCTTCTCTAAGTTGTCAATCATCCAAGAAGAATTTCAATTTCCTTATACGAAATCGACAAATTCGGTTTCATCCTGTTTGCAGAATGCGTGATTATATGAATCCTATATTGCCCATTTGGGAAACTGTCTGTCGCTAAAAGACACTCCGGATTGACAACTCACAACACTGATTATACATGACAGTGGGGATAATTGATCCTTAAGTCGGGTGATGCTCTTTTAATTGCCATTTTAACACTCAACGGAAACAGAAATAGTGCCCTTTACTTAAAGATACACTTAATTTGTCGGTCCAGAGATTGTTAACTGGATCTGTTAGCGCAATTTCTTTCTATCGGTAATTTGTAGGAGTCCTGGGGTTAATGATAGTTCTGATATACATTTGTACATTGTGATGCGTTTCCTTGTACGAATTCTCGAAGTTTGTCTTTTTATTGTGAGCAGTGAAAGAGGAAGACTTTATCATTTGTATCTTTAGAAAGGACGCTGATAGTAGAATTGTATATACCTTCCATGTATTTCTTTTAGACTTTAAACAAATCTGTTTATATGTACATGATGTAAGAAACAGATGATTAATTCAGAAATGAAATCTTTGTATTGCTCTAGAACATGTCCTCGTGTATAGCAAGATATAAAAAATATTCCCTCAGTTGTGGAAAACAGCATCTTACATTAGCACTTAGATTCAATTTTTAGATATAAATGTCAGGCAAAACATGAACTTTTTGGGAAATTATTGTTCATTAACAAATATATAGAATATATAAGCAAAAGAAGTAGGTGTACAATAAAATGTTAGTTCCCTAATTCGTCTTGAAATAAGCTATTGCACGAATTCCGTCATGTTCACATATGAATACATCAATTTTATAAAAGACGTCTTTTAATATCTACATCAATTTCTAAAAAAAAAATAGAAAACGATAGTGATATCTCTAATATGAAACCTTTGACAGAATGACTTTCCATCTTCAAAACTTTGATTATAACCATATTGAAGATTGGCAATTCAGCATGTTGTCACTGCTAAATTTATTGTTTCAAAAATAACTGATGACATTCTATATGATCTTGAGACATTTCGAAGATGAAGAATATTATTATCAATAACTTATTTTTGAGAAAGAAGTGAAATCTGATTATTTGGTGATCAATCTTTCCATGAAAAGAAATTTATCTTTTTCATTCTCTATGTTGGTGTCCATATAAAGCCTACAGAAGCAATTACAGCTTTTGTCTCCAATCTTTTTCATTTTTCTCTATCTTATTTGCGTCTTCTTAACGAGTTTTGGCATTTGATCTTATCCCTTTATTATGCATAATGGACAATTTCCAGAAGAAATCTATTCGTCTTATTTTTTTGGCATTATAAAATTTCGCTAAGTATCTTTCTCACGAGAAAGGATTAATAAGATATATTTGAAGACTTAATTAATTTTATATTGTGTCAATAATAATTAATTTCGTAGTGCTAAACAACGCTAATCCATCAGTTGAGAATTAACAAACATTACCAAGACGTTCCTTGCCAAGTGCTATCAACAATCAAAGACCCGGATAATGACTGATAATGAACGATAAAAACAGCTAACCTCGCAAAGTGGATGTCACTTCTATCAAACGCAGCAGGGATACAGAAAGGTGATGTTAGACATATCAACCACTAGCACGAGTCATTGAACGAATACAAAATTGCATCTAATTAACACAAGAAAGTACCTTTAATGGCATCTTTATAGATTGAATTTATATCTCTTAGTAATAGAAATTCATTTGTGCATACTACCTGTTTTGCACGTAAAGCTTCAAAAAACGATGAGTTTTTCCTGGGAATCTCTTAGATTAAAAGACCATTTCCATGTAAAATAGAAGTAATGGATTCCCATGTTTCCAGATCATGAGAAAATATCAAGTCTTCTGAAGAATTCCTCGAAGACAATACAGACGAAATGAAAAGATTAAATAAAAAAGGAAAGAAAGGATTGTTAAAGATCCTGGTGGTCTTTGAGAAAATAGATTGAATACACTTAACAACACTTCTTAATACAATAGTAAATGAAGTAGTATATCTTTATAAACGACTCGTCTAGGTTGGAAAATAATTTCACACTAGATTGGTTTCTGTGAAATTCAGAAGTTTGACATTTTAAAAACATGAAGAGTATATTAATAGTAAATAACTAAACATAATGAAGGTTTGAGTACTAAGTTTATGTTATTAAAGCCTTTATAATCATGACAGAAATCAGTGTTACTGATATTCCCTAAATGAATTAGCTGAATGACTTTTGTTTTAAATCATAAACCAGCTGTATAGAACTAACGGATGATCGGCGTTTGTAGTTTTACGGATTTGAAATAAATTGAGTATGCATTGTCTAAATAAATATGATTTTAGTGTTTGAAAAATATTATGATCCTGTGAACAGAACATTCGGTACAATTTCATCAACTATTGTTGGTTCAAGGAATGTCTGAAGCGTAAAGAAATTATAGAATAAATTCAGAAATAATATCATTTGTTTCTCAAAACAAAAAATCGACTTGCAATAAACTGAAATGAACAGAACATAGATAAATGCAGCACACAATTATACAAATTCTTCTACGGGTACGTTTTAAACTCTGAAGGGGAGCTGTCTTATAGGAAAGCATACCTTATCTTCTTACTTATTAATTATATTATGTTTATACATGATAACAATAAATGCAATTAGCGTTTAAGTTGGTACACAACACTACAGGGAGATAACTATCTGGAAATCACCTGAACGTTCTAATCACGTTATATTGTTAAGGAAAGCATCTAAATGATGTGTTTATCAAACTGCTATATATCCAATAAAATGTTTACCATTAAGTATTTTTTTTGGTTTTTTTTATGTTTTTGTAACAGGGTCAAATAAACTCATCATAGATACCAGGATACCAGGGCTAAATTTTGTATATACGCTTGACGCGCGTTTCGTCTACAAAAGACTCATCAGTGACGCTCGAATCCAAAAAAGTTAAAAAGGCCAAATAAAGTACGAAGTTGAAGAGCATTGAGGACCAAAATTCCTAAAAGTTGTGCCAAATACAGCTAAGGTTATCTATGCCTGAGGTAGAAAAGCCTCAGTATTTCAAAAATTTCAAAATTTTGTGAACAGTCAAAGTAATTTTTTTTGTCAAAATGTTAGGAAAATTAAAGGAGCCAAATTAATTTTAGTCCAGGTTTTTGGTACCACATAAAAGATAATCTTCTGTATAAGTAATTGCGTTATACAGTTGTTGCTTACATTTTCTTCTTTCTGTTTTCATTTTAACGACTTATGAGTGTTTTATAAATTGTGTAAATTTGTAACAACTCATCGTGTCACTTTCCTCAAAAGGTGTCCATTTTCAATAGTCATCGAATTTGAGGCCATCAGTGTTATTTTTCTATGCAATCAAAATAATTGAACGCTTTATCTTAAATTTACTTAAGTTGTATTTTCAGATTTTTATTTATGTAGTGCGTTTTACTGTTAAAAAAGTGTTGAAATAATTAAATTTCAAAATAGAAAGTTTTCTTAATTTCTTAATTAATCTTATCATTTATCAGAAAATTAATGAGGTTAAATAATTAGACTAGGACCACAGTGCAAGCGTGGGAATGTATCGATAACATACAAGGTATGAATGGAAAAATGATCAGATATGTATATACTTCTTGTATCATGTACGGTAAAAACGCGAAGCTGTCAATCAAACCAATGGCTGACATTCCATTTACGGAAGTGACTAAGACTCGTCACGATCGAGTACCCAAATCAAATATGTATTTAATATATTTATCATTTGCTTATCAAGGATGAGTCTTTAAAGTGTCATAGGGGGTACATTACATTTATAAACAAATTATCTCTTAATCGTACCCAATACCCTATGCTTAATGTATTGAAAAAGTGTATGGAAGACCACCCCAAGATTTATTCACGAGGTATTGGTACGGGGTTCTCAATTGTTAAAGGTTTTTTCAGTGTTATTCATCAACGTCAAAAAATGTATTTTGTTCGGATTAATACATCATCATTATGGTCCTTTGTAATCTTACGGGTGGACAAATGTAAAAGCAGGCAGACGATTTTGTCAACCGATGTTAAGACACATTTTTGTTTTGTATAAATAATTTTCTATGTCAGTGAATTTGAATTAAAGAGATAATTGTTTGTTCGTATGTGATCTAGTGAATGACATTTCACACTTTTTTCCCGTTTTTAAATCATAGTTTTGACATTTGAATAATCTTATCAGTAAGCATCTTCATGTCACCATAAAAAAATTTCAAAAGGTTATTGATTTTGACAAATAAATCACATTACAACCGCGGAAACTGTGAAAAATATAACCCATGTATCGCACAATACCTCCTTATGTTTTCAAGATTTAAAACTCCCTCGCAGTAGATATTCTCTGGATTAATCTTCAACTGGTAAGCTGAAGGCCAAGGGATTGAAAAACGGAAATCCAACACGACAACAATTATGATATACAAAACAAGAAGGCAAATAGAAAGAATAAAAGCAAAACACTATCTAATGAGCTAAAACATTACGCAAAGTGTTACTCGAGTTAAGAAAAGTGCGAATAATTAAGTAATTTAATCGAACTCATCGAAGATATGCCATGAAAAAAGTAATATTACAAAAAAAACGAACTCTGACAAGCTCAAACACATAAAAGGAACAGGCATTTTCTAATCAAGCATATCTAATTCTATAAAGACAAAGACATAAATATACCATAATACATGCACCAAGTTCATTATGGTATTTGTCTTTTTTGTTAAACCACAATCGAAATCTTAGTGGACACGAAACAACGCAAGTCTCGACCCGTTTCAAAACACTGATGTTTTGCAAAACGTCTTTACTTGTAAAACCTCGGATATCAAATTCATAATGTGAAGGTTTTCATGGTAAATATATAAAATTGGGATTTCCAATATGACAACTATCAAACAGATTGCAAATGACATTGATGTTGATTGAGGTACAAAACCCCAAAAAAATCAGATATAACAAACAGCAACCAAAAGCAGTCACTTAGTACAAGCATCTGAATTGGCAAAGGCACGTAATGAATTTGGCGGGGTAAAACATGTATTGGAAGGCACAACCATCCCCTAGGTTGCTTACGTGAAATTGTTTTTAACAGTTATTCAATGTTCAATTTTGAGTGACAAAAATACATCGTCTCGGTGTTAAATTTCAAATTTCGAGTTATCGTGCTAAGCCTATTCTGTATCGGAAGTCTGAGTATGGGAAACAGGAAGTAGTGCATGACAGATCATGAAAACAGGAAAAAGTGTCAGACAGATCCGGAAATGCAAAAAAGTTACAACTCATCACAGTCTAGCTGCTGGTCAAACATGAATTCATTCTGTTTGGTGTTACTGGAAGAATGAGTGACGAAATATTTCATAATTTGAGAAATGAAAATATCTGCAATCAGGAATCAGGAGTTGAAAAATTAGAACTGTTTTTTTACGATTCAACTCATCACTGTCACGTTGTTGCTAAATACGACGCCATTCTGTTCAATGGTACGTCTATCTGCGAAAACAGTGATAACATGCTTGTTGGACGAACGAATGGGACGGTCCGATGTGCTGACGAACAAGGTGAATGTAATCGAGGCCATGAATGGTCGTTTAGAAAATCATATTGGATTCATCATTGGTTAAAGTGTACTATGGTATAAATAAATAGTAATTGTCTTGGTCTGATTGGTACCGTTCTGTTCTACAAAACAAAATTGCAGAATTCAGATATCAAACAATAAGTTTCGCCCCATACAATTCGCGTTTGACCACCGTTAGTGATGGACCTTTTCGATGGTTGGCTTTATTTATATCGTGATGTGTTATAAAGGAACATTCGAATTTATGGTATATTGTTGATAGAACGGTCTCCAGGACAAGTTTGCAATTCAACTGAGTGCAAAAGTTGTCATCTTAATTGTTGAAAGTAGATCAAAATGAAGTTAACTACTTGGTTGGTATTGGTTCCCTGATATTTGTCCTTAAAACAATTGTGCTCTAGCACCACTGTTGAAAAAAATTTGCCTCTTTTTTTACAAATTTCCTCAGAGGAAAAGTTGTTTTTTCCTCAAGGGAATTTTTCTTCCTTCCAAAGAAAAGGTTTCCCTGAGGTAATTTGTTGCATGTTGTTTTTTTCTGTATGGTACTGTTTACTATCACAAAGTACTGCACCGGGGAAAATGTAACGTTGCTACATTTTTTCTGACATCATTGTCCAATATTTTGGAAAAAAATTTGCTGTCCTTGATAAAAAAAAATGCGAATCTAGCGGGAAATGTACAAACTGTCGATAAAACATGAATACCACCATTTTACGGACTGAATACGTATGATATGTGAATTAGCAGTTTCTGCTTCAGTCATAACACCCGTTCTCGGTTATTCATGTCGATATATTTGTATATGTTATTGGGTATAACGGATTGCAAGACATACACAGTTAATTAACCATAAGTTCGTGTTATTTGTCTTTTACTGCTTCCATATCACTTCCTGATTCTTGACCAAATATACTTACAAAGTGATATCTTGTGCAAGTTAATTTCATGTGTCTTTTTTTTTTACAATCTTGGGCTTTTTTTTTTAGGATTACATTTTTTCTGTGTAAACATTTATACAACCATAATTGTAGCAGTCATAGTTGCATTACATATTTTTTTTAGATCAATGTCAGAAGGAATATCATTGTTTTCTGTTTTTGAATTGAAACTGTTAAATGACTCTGTAAATCTCGCTCTTCCTCAATTTCTAAGTCTCATACAAAAAAAGGTTGATATTATTTTGACATGATATTTACCTAATATTGTATGTTAAGCTTACAAATAACTAAGCGTGAGCATTCGGAATGTCAATACGAAGTGTTTTCGCGACAAAAGATACAGCAAGACCGACGTGTCAATTTCGTCCTGATTTCAGTTAACTGGTTACATATTAACAGATATAGGAAGATGTGGTATGAGTGTCAAAAGTAAACCATTATAGGTCAAGGTATGGTCTTTAACACGGAGCCTATGCTCACACTGAACCGCAAGCTATAAAGCCCCAAAAATTACTAGCGTTAAACCATTTAAACGGGAAAACCAACGGTCTAATCTATATAAAAACGAGAAACGAGAAACACTAATGAACCACATAAACAAACGACAACCACTGAACATCAGATTCCTGAAGTATATTTTAGAGCTGAATAGGAGAAAGGTATGCAGCTTAAATAGATGCCGCAAAAGTACTCAAGTAAAAAGATGAATTACCCTGTATAAGGACCGTATTTTAAGGTAAGGTAATATAAAACTCAACGAGTACAAAACATAGACAATTTAGGTTCATAACTTAAAGGTAACGTCTTGTGACATTTGATAAGCGATCTGACCTTATATATCATTCTTCTTTAAACAGTTCATAAGTTACAAAAGTCCCGTGTCACCCTTACAATAGTTATGAATGAAAGACAACAAATTGCCCAATATCATATCACACACTAATTGTTTCTAAATGAGCCGCTTATCTCCCCTTAACAATGGCGGTGTCATCACGCGATACGTTATTTAGCGATACCAGTCATTTATCGTTTTTCTAAATGAATAAAAAACATAAATTTAAACAGTGTCATTTAAAGAAGAAAAATGATTTAAATGATTTTAAAATATGACATTTGACAATCTGTAATCCGTACTTTGGAGGACAAATTTTTGTATAAGGTGTTGGACCACCTTCAGTTAAATGTTAATTGAGGACCAAAGAGTGTGTATGTTGGTGGGTGATTTACAGATGTTAAATTATTTGAAACTTTAAAATAACCCGCCTTAAATCCTTATAATCATGATCTTCGTGGACAATAAGTTAAATATTTTATTATTCTTAAAATACAATGTGTTCAACGTTAAATACTGTCGATTTCTGTTGTTTCGTTGTTTTCCTCTTATAGTTGATGTGTTTCTCTCAGTTCTAGTTTGCATCCCGGATTTGTTATCTCTCAATCGATGTATGACTTTTGAACAACGGTATACTAATGTTGCCTTTATTAAACATACATTTTGTTAATGTTTTTATTAGCCTGGTACCTTTGATAACTGTTGTATACCCCCAGTCTTTTAATCTCCAGTCTGTATTTTGTATATAAAAACAAAATGTGGCATATTTCGCATGAAATCACTATCTACCTGAGACCAAATGGCAAAAATGTAAGCAATTATTTAGAACAGATAGACGAAATGTTCTCCTCAAAGTGGGTACCCTTCACACTGTACTTAATCCATTCTCCACAGCCAGGCGTCAAGGATCAAGCTGACGTGTTCTGCTTATTACAATTTGAGCGTGCTTCTACCAGATATTAGGTTCCCTTTATCCAACAAAGGCTATATTCAAAAGACAATGTGTCTGGTTTTTTTTCATATGCATGACTCTTACGAATACGCATATACCGATGTAGGTGTCATAGTTTATGCTGAGGCCATAAACTTAAATCAGGAAACTGTAAAACAAACTTTATATCATAAATATTTATAGAATGTATGTATTTATATATTGTGTGTGCCTTTTTAAGCATGATTTTTTTGTATTACTTGTGTACAGTATTGTTCAACATAACGATCTGACGCCTTCAAAAGAATGTTTGTGAATTACTATCTTAACGTTCCATATTAATGTTGTCTGTAGTGGAGGATGTTAGATCCTAGTTCTGACTGCATTTTCCATCATAATTCTAATAATCATTTCACAATCCGAAGAGCTTTGACCTTTCAAAATGTTCTGTGTGACATTAGAAGCTATTTAGTAATCATATATAACCCAAAAGGTTGATTTTGGTAGAGAAATATAAGAACTTTGATATCTCCTATCCAACAACAGAACAAATGCATGGTGAAGAGGAGTGTCGCGTACAAATACGGCAAACTGGAAACTTTCCACAGTGACTTCAATGGGACAACTATCGCTACGATGGGCAATTTAACTTGCAAACCCACAAACACTTCGTTCTGATTGTGAGTCTGAACAGCAATTTAATATACGTATATAAAAGACCATTATTATTCGGCTGGACCCGTTAAAATTGAATCTTCTGCTAAATATTTTTACGCAAGGTACGCTCAAAACCAAATTTTGAAAGTTAAAATAATACGACTTTCAAGTTTATAAATCCAAAAGGTCCTCAATAGAAAGAAAAAACCCGTCAAAGGTTAACTACGGGAGTAAAAAAGTTTCAATGATATGAATGAATGTTAATTTAGAAAACATGATATCATTTAAATTATGGTATTACTGAAACTCAAGTTACGGGTGCCAATATGGGCAAAAAGTCGCTCAGCAGCGGAATAGATGGAAGGATTGACTGATGGTTAGTGATATAACGCTACTTTGATTCTACATTTTGGCTATTTCATGGCGGCCAGTTTTTATTGGTGAAGGCAGCCGGAGTGCCCGGAGAAAACCATCGACCTTCGATAAAATTAACAATCCTAGTCAATTAAGATTAGAGTCGAGTGTCCCCTGGTTCCAAAATCACAACCTCAGTGTTGACTGGCTAGTAGAACTACTTAGACCACTTGGCCATTGAGGCCCCCAAAAAGAGGGAATGTCTTGGAAAAGAGTGTGTCGGAAGCTCTTTTGCAGATTAATCTTCTTAGGGGACACTTAAAGTCGAATATTTGAGAGCCATGAACGCATACAAGAACATGGATATACATTCTGAAGCAGCTGAAAAGCTTTATGACCCAAAAGAACCTAAAAAAGCTAAATCCGTTTAAATTCTTTTAAAATAAAGCTGAAACATCACTTTCAGTATAATTTCAAAATCTATAAATAAACGGACAATCTTCAATTGGATAATAAATCATATGCATGTCAGTACCGAAATACTGACCACCTACATTAACACCGATATTGACCTACTGCTGTAAAAAATCTAAATAATAGTTTTACTTCATAAACTGTATACGTCCGAAGCGCTTTTCTATGTTACCCGCTTGCAAGTTCCCAGAAAATCGTTGTATGCTTGGCGCACAACAACGAAGAATACTCAAAAAGAAAGTGAGGAGGGCTTATTGTTTCTTTAGCACTAAATGTTTGCGATTTTTTTCTTGATGTAAAACTAAAACATTTGCTTTGGACTCCAAACAAGATAAGCACTTACGCCTTATATGTTACTAGCTACATGCATGTACCATATTAACTTAACCTCATTGGCCAATTAACTTAGGCGGAAGTCCATGTGATTCTGTCTCATTTGTTTAATATCCACTGAAGAGAGCGGACCGTGTCCTGACTGCTCAGGCCAAGTTGGCAACATACTTCATAGGAAAGGTATATATTTTTTATTTTAAATGGCAAGAGGCCATATGATATAAGAATGACAAGAGGTCATGTAATTTGAGAATAGCAATAGACATAATACATTTTTAAATGGGCAAGAGGCCATGAGATATGATACTGGAAAAATGGCGAGGGCCAAGGAGATGGTTTGATTTATTTGGAGATGGTAATATTTATTTTTTGATAAAGCAAGAGGTTTTGAGATATAATTGAAGAATAATGACAAGGGTTATAAGGTATAATTTGAAAAAATAACCAGGGCCAAGGAGATATAATAAATTTTAGATTGGCCGGAAAGTCCGACACCACGAGGTCGAGTGCGAAATAAATTATATCTATAGGACCAATGTTTTTTTTTTTTTTTTTTTTTTTTTTTTTTTTTTTTTTTTTTTTTTTTTTTTTTTTTTTAACATTTGTATTGTATTTATATTCTAAACTGGTTGATAAGATATGTTCATTTCATAGTTTCTCACGAAATTTAATGAGGTATAAAGATTTTCAACAATCCCGTCGTGGCGAAAGGTGCACTCGACACGTGTTATCATAGATTTTATAAGATTTGATTTATATAATCAAATGATAGACACTTTTAAAAATGTTGTTTGTTTCTTTAAGATTATAATGATAAATAACATTTGCCTATGTTCGTTTATTATGTGTGGTACTTCAGATAGTTTTTAAAAAATGCCAAAAGGGGATTTCCCTCAACAGGTGCGCAAGGTCATTTGATGTCTAGACTAGTGTGTAGAGTTGTGTATTTATTTTCAGATGGTTTTACCCACGTGTTTGAAACGGAGGCACTCATTAAAAGGGGTACGGTTAGTGGCAGCTATTAAGAGAATAAGAGGAGGACAACCACAGGGCTTAAAGGAGTTTGCCCGTTTTCAAAAGGACAACAAATTGGATAATTTATCCATGGATGATCTGAGGCAACAGGTTTGTAGTACTATTAATCATTTCATTGTTTGACTTGATTTATCTTGCTACTATTTTAAAACCATTTATAGACAATCATATGCAAGTCAAGTGTTTTGTAATACATTATAAATAAACCAGTTTTATTTAAATTTAGCAAGGTTACTAGTACAAGAAGTAAAACAAAAGCTCTGTTGAGTTTTATTTGTCATTTTTTTTTTTTTTTTTTTTTTTTTTTTTAAATTATTGATCAGGTTCTGGATTTAACTGGTGCAGAACTACAAGATTTACTTCAATTTGCCAATAGAGATAATACAGTTGAAGAAGCCAGGTGGGCCACACATTGTTTGATACTGTATGCAAATGAATATGGGCAACCTAGTGGACAAGATTTAACCCAGTCACAAGATCAAGTAAGTAATTTCTAGTCCTGCACTTTGAATGTAATGTCTTGGCTGGCAGATAAAATTAAATCTATTGAAATTTACATATACAATTCTGCACATTGACTAGGATGATAAGCTTAGAAGACAAATCAATGATCGCACTAGAGAATTTCTAAAATTGTATGCCAATGAGATAATAACCTAAGAAGTAATTGGACAATGCCATCATTTATGGTCTTTGTGTGGCCTTCACTTATGAGCAACAAATTGTACCACATAACGAGCATATAAAAATATAAAATTGTCTTGTTGGTTAATACATAATTACTTGTCTTACTGTGACGTAATCCATACTGGTTGAATCCAAGAATATGTTTATTCATATTTATAAATGAAAATATTGACAACACTGTGGTAATTTACATAGAATTTTGATATTAATAGTGATTCACTGGCATTGACTGGTGTTATGTAATGTGTGTTAATAATGATACCGGTTTTGTTTCTGTTTTTAAGACCGATTTTGTTTTCTGTTTTTAAGACTCCCACTACTAGTGCTAATCCTGTCAATGTGCAGATGAGTGGTGACATTGTGCAGAGTAGTGGTGACAACAACAACAATGGGACAAATAAAAGGAAGAGGGACGATTTGGAAGACAGGATTGCTAACTTAGAGAATACTACAAAAGAAGAAGTTGTTAAGAACTTAAAGGAGAAGGTGAGGACACTTTGTCTGCAAGATAATCCTAGTGATTCACTCATATTACTTACTCTGGAGGAACTTGCTAAAGCTGCAAGACGGGTTAATCATGATGATGCCGATACCTTTGAAGAGTTAACACGTCAGGCAAACCGACATCAATTAAAATTAGATATCTCTTCTTTGTGTTTGTCCGTACTGGGTGGTAAGGTTGCGGATGCAATCACAAAAGCTGTGTCGAAGTGTTTAAAGGAAAAGCAACCTGAAAAGGATACTACTCCAAAACCTGAAGATTCGCCATTGCATAATTTATACCCGCCATACCAGGCTCCTTGTATGTATCCATACAATGCTATGCCTTACTTGCAACCGCCATATCCAGGTGGCTTTAATAATAATTATAGGGGTAGACCCCGAAATTCTGGAAATTTTGGAAATTCTGGAATACGTCAGAGAGGTGCTTGTCTGTTTTGCGAGAGTACAAGTCATCAGATAAGAGACTGTGACAAAATGAAGGCTGCAAAGGGAAAATAATGTTTTTCGTATATTTGTATGTTCAATTAATTGGGGAATTTTAATTTATTGTGAAATATTTTGTTTTTATTTTATTTTATTTTTTCTCTATTTGAAATGTCTTCATTTACAATTCAAGGGTCACTGATACCCTAGTGGTTCTACATGTTCCACGTGGATTGTAGGTGAAGGGGTTTCTCCTTAAAGTGCTCTTATGTTGGTTCTTGGATATAGAGAGAGTTTTATTTTCTCTTCAGAATAGTAATACATTGGGAAGTTTAAATTCATTCAACATTCATGTTCCAGAATGGGAAATGGAAAGTGGTTTTAATCCCGAAAAGGTACAAGTACGCCAAGAACCAGCATGGGTAACACTTGGAGGTGAAACTCCTTCACTTACAACACACGTTCCTTCGGCTGAAGAAGTTCTGAATGGTGCATGTGGTGTTCATTTTGATAGTGGGACTTTTCCTTTGCGTGATCCTGATCTTTTTCTAAGCGGTCAGATTCATCACCATTTGTCTAACTGGAAAGATATTCTAGTAGGGACAGATGATAAAGATATACTAAAATGGCTTATAAATGGGGTTGATGCTACAGATTTTTTCAGATACTTTAAAGGAAATTTTAAGGGTCGTTTCTATGATTCGGATATCCCTCCAAATCAATATTTTCAAAATTCAAAAATTTGTAAGCAACATGTTGATTTTATTTCAAAAGAATTATGCGAGAAAATTGCTATGGGTTCAGTTAAGCTGTTGGGAGCAGTTGGTGAATGTGAACCCCCTAGAATAGTAATGCCACTTACAGTCGAACCCAGCAAGCCACGTTTATGCCATGATGAACGTTTTTTAAATTTGTGGGTGAAAGATTTACCATTTCATCTTGAAACTTTGAAAGATATTCCTAGATTAGTACAGAAAGATGCATTAATGGTAACATATGATGAAAAGTCAGGTTATGACCATGTTAAACTTAGTCAACATTCATTTACATATTTTGGTATTCAGTTTGGGGGATTTTACATGACTTACACAACATTGCCCTTTGGTTGGAAAGCAAGCCCATTCATATACCAGTCAATAGGGATGTGTGTAACATCATATTTAAGAAAATTAAATGTACTGAATACATTATATATTGATGATAGGTTTTCAGTAACTCGAGGGGGCCCATTGCAGTCTAGTGAGGAGAAAGAGTTCGAAGGTAGGAGGTTGGTTTATGTTATGCTGGAGGTTTTGACAAGGTTAGGGTATACTCTTTCGCTTAAGAAGTGTTCATTGGTTCCAGAATTTTGTAAGAAATTTCTTGGTTTTTTCGTTGATTCGGAAAAGCAAGCATTTATTTTACCAGAAGATAAGCGGAAAAAATTTATTGAGTTGCGTGAATTTATTTTGTCTTCTAAGGAGGTAGACTTGAGAACTTTACAAAGGTTTTCTGGAAAGTGTATTAGTATGCAATTAGCTGTACCTGGCTGTAAGCTTTTTTGCAGGGAGGTGAATGCTGCTATTTCTGTTTGTACTAAATGTAGTAGGCCTGTTAGGGTATTTGGACCTCTTAAAGAGGAGATTGAATATTGGAAATTTTTGGACAAATGGGAAGGCTTCTCAAAATGGAGACCAGAATTTCATAATAAGATTGACATGGTTACAGACTCTTCAGGTTATAGATATGGGGCACTTGTGAATTTAGGTGACAACCATTTGACTATGGGTGATTATTGGTTGGCTGATGATACTAGACCTATTCATGAAAAGGAGGCTGAAGCCATTTTGAAGGCATTGCAATCTTTGGGAAAATCTTTATTAGACTCTCGGGTTGATGTATTAACTGATAGCATGGCGGTAATAGGAGCCTGGAATAGTCAAGGGAGCAAATGTCCGGCCTTGAATTGTATTATGAAGGATATATTTCAGTTGGTCGCTGGGCAAAATGTTGATTTGCATCTAAGTTTTGTTCCATCTGAACTGAATAAGGCTGATGGTCCTTCTAGAATTTTGAACACGGCTGATACTATGTTGAGTAATGCTTCATGGGTTTTAGTTGATTCTCGATTTGGTCCACATACTGTTGATCTTATGTCTTTAGACTCGAATGTAATGCAATCAGTAGACAGTAGGCCACTAGACATTTTACCCCATGGTTAACACCAGAAACCTCTGGTGTTAATGTGTTTTCCCAAGATTTAAAGGCAGAATCTAATATGTATGTATATCCACCCTATGTATTGATTTTTCCTTTGCTATGTTTTTTGAAGGAACAGTCAGTTTCTTGCACAGTTGTGGTACCTGAACTTTATCCAGTTCCTATGTGGTGGCCAATGTTGACTAGTTGTTCATCAACCTCCATTCTTCTAGGAGCTAGGGGTCAAAAAGGGGTTGTCAAAGCACCTTCAAGGAAAGGCTTTGTTGTTGATGAATTTGGTTTAAGATGGCCATTGTGGGCATTCAGAGTTTCTTTTTCTTGATCTTATTTTTGTTTATATTTCATGTGAAGTAATACATCTGTAATACGGATATTTCAAGTGAACTTAAAATGAATTGAATGTTTTTGTATAATTTTAATGTACCAGTGTTGCTAATCTTTTCATTTATGAAAAATATGTATATTGTTATTGGGTAATGCATGTGCATTGTATTTCTTTTGAGGTTATAAGTCCTATTAAGATATTTTCAATTTTTAATTGTTAAATTTTTTGTCATTGACCTAAAAATGGACCTTATATTTGTCATTGCAGATAAATAGTGACATTGATTTGGAAAAAATTGAGGGAAGAATGGACGAGTTAGATAAACGAATAACTTGTTCATCAGGTCACAAGAGGAAGAAAAGTTTTCAAGGTTCTTTTCTCCAATTTCTCCAAGATTTAGATTGCAAACATTTGTCAGTTTGTACACCTGATGATATTCGAAGATTTTTAATTTGGAAGGATTTTTCTGGAAAAACTACTATTCACGGTGTTCATTGCAAACATTTAGGCCAAAAGGGGGAGTTTGACTGTTTTTGTCCAAAACGACTGGCTTCCGGTACAGTTGAAGGGGTGATTAATCAATTGGTTAATATATTTGATGATAATGGCTTTGGGAGATATTGGGACATTTTTTCTAAGTCTGGTAACCCTGCTTGTGCCCCCATAGTAAAAGAATATCTTAAACTAATCAGGGAAGAACAAGCCAGTGCACATGTATTGCCAAAACAAGCTAAGCCTATATTTTATCAAAAATTAAGGCAATGTGTTCATACATTGATAGGGAAATTAAAAGTCCTGGTCTGTCATTACGGGAGAGGTATATTCTGTATAGAGATAGAGCTTGGATGAAACTACAATTTTTTGCAGGTGATAGGGCTAGTGACCTTTCTTTAGTTGTTGCTCAGGAGGTAAAAGTATTAAATGATAATAGTGGCTTGGTTTTTCAACATACGTTTGGAAAGACACTCCGAGGTGATAAGGGAAAGAGTAATACATTTGTTATTAAAAAGTGTGATGACTTGTCTATTTGTCCTGTACAAGGTCTGCTTGATTATGTTAATTTTTGCCAAGTCAGTACAGTTGATATGTCAGTAGGTTATTTGTTCAGAATAGTTTCTGAAAAAGGCAGAGTGTTGGATAAGGCTGTCAATTACTCTGTCATGTATGAGAGATTGCGTTATTACTTATCACTGTTGGGAATTTATGAAGGAGAAACCCCCCATAGCTTTCGATCAGGTTGTGCAGTTACCATGGCTTTATCAGGGGCAGCTGAAAATGTAGACCAGGCAATGAAACATATTGGTTGGTTTGGCAGAACAAGTGCCGAGTACTATAGTAGAATTCATACATTAGTTGATGCAGGCAGTATTGCATTGAGATTATCTCAAGTTGCAAATGGGTCTGAAAATATTGAAACTGTATTTTAAGAACAAGCTGACTATTCTAGTTTAGTTCATGTTTTTAACAAAGAGTAAAAGTAATCTTAATTGTGATCTAGCCCTAAGATTGAGGAAGTTTAATGAAGTATTTGCACCATATTCATTGTACTTGCATTGGTAATTAAAAATGTTTTCATCGTAACTATCATTTTGATAAGTTTTATTTGAATAATTGAAATTGCACAAGTTATTATTGTTAAATTTATAAAATACCCATGCATACATTTTGTGAATCTAAGAGCAATGTATAATTATGTTATCTGTACAACACTTGTTATGTAATAAATAATATTAAGAAAGAAGATATGTTTTATTTTGAGTTTTGGGAAGAGGCATTATACTGTATTTGAGATTTTGGGTTTCATCTTCAGGAAGTCTGTAGAGTTTCTGCTACCCATAACTTAATGGAACTGTAGCAAGAAGATATTGGACACTGAGGATATGGTCATAACCTCATTGGCCAATTAACTTAGGCGGAAGTCCATGTGATTCTGTCTCATTTGTTTAATATCCACTCAATGAGGAGGCAAACGTTTGACAGAATAGGCAACGTTTGTACTGTAATGTATGTTTATAGCCTGCAAGTGAAGTTATTTTAATCCCACCTCATCCCACCCATTGTCTGTTTATAGTCGTGTGGTACCAAAATGTGATATACAGGATTGTATGTGAAATGTTGAGTTATTTTTGTTTTTAATTTATTCAATGCAGAGGCACCACAAGTCCTTCTAGTCTTTGATGTTTATTGTCCATCATAATAGGAGTTGAACAATAGACATGATAGAAATCATGACACCTAATTGCTAATTTCATGACATAGACTTGATTGGTTTTGTTATACTGAGTCATTTGGATTGTTGTTTGCTTAAAAGTTAAGCATTGTCTTGTTTAGAATCTATAGGAAAGGTATATCCCCATTTTGGTACTCCAGGAGTGTTCGATATCATCTCACACCAGTTCCCTGCAGAGTTTCTGCTACCCATAACTTAATGGAACTGTAGCAAGAAGATATTGGACACTGAGGATATGGTCAGGACATTTGCACTGTTTATCTGTTATGCTATTGAGTTGTAATCACTTAACTTAATTCATGAAAACAACTTGGCGATTGTCATAAAATTAAGACAATATGGTATAATTGCTGATGAATCAAAGTTCTATCCATCGGAAATGTAGGCAACAACAGTTTCTGCTGAGGTCACTACTTTTACATCGATAAACCAATGCAGATGAACTATTAACTTTTTATTATAAATATTTATAATTTTTATGACTTCTTTAACATTTTTTTTTCTTTTATTACTTATGAATAGTGTCGTTTTGCATAACAATCCGACGGTAAGAATTTTTATGAATTGTTATGTCCACGTTCAATATATTTTAATACGGTATGTAGCGGGTGACTTGAGCTCCTAATGATTTTTTCTCCATTTTCAATCACAGCTTTAATTATTATTTCAGAATCCTAAGAGCTTTGAAACTGTACAAAATGAAAACAATACTTTATAAATTACATGCGTCATAAGCGATTTTCTAGATGTACCCACTAGCAGGTTAGTTTAAACATATTTATTAATAGTGGATTAGGAAACAAGTTTTGCAACTTATAGTAATCCCTTTCTACTTTGCGGTTGCGAGTGCTGCCTTGTAGCGGCATTAGCCTGCTCTTTTTTGAAATCTGCAAGGATGTCTTTTACATGCAAGAGATATGACTCTCTGTTAACACGAGCCAGCTATTTATCGTCCCCTTCCGACGGACTATCATCGTTTCCTCAAGACCATACTCACAAATGGTGTCAAGGGCGCAGGTTTTCAGAATGCTTGGTGCACAACAAAGAAGCATATTCAAAAAGAATGAGAGCAGGTCATATTATTTCTTTGGCACAATAAGTAAAACTAAAAGGACATTTGTTTTGCACTCCAAACATGTTGGACACTTACCTCTTATTGTTATATTCCTATTTTTGGGTCTTCTGGTTGTCGGGATTGTCTCACACAATGTATCTATCATGTCAGGAAAGGTGGGACATGTTTCACATATAAATGTTAACGTTGGTTGTCGTCTGCCAGTGCAGTAGCATGGCCTTGTAATAAAGTTTATTGAAGTAAAGTGTGAAGAACAGTTTATCCGTCAACTGTTTACGTCCCCCGGCCAAGTACACGATATTGTATTTTGTTAGATACGTATAGATTATAACATGCCCTTTTCCATATTGGCCCTGGTATCATCCCGAGACTCCCATATCGGCCTCGAGGCTTTAGCCGAGGGCCGATATGGGTCGAGGGATGATACCAGGGCCAATATGGAAAAGGCATGTTATAATCTATTTATCACATATTTAAGTTCTGCAGAATAGAGACAAAATACAATTTAAGGAAACATAACAGGTAAAATCTTAAATTGTGTATCACAAAAGTGTTATCAATTGGCGTTAAGGACGCAATGACGTCACGTCATTTGGGAGCAGGGTACAATATGAATATACTCTTTTTTGCCCCGGGCAATTTTGAGGTTATTGCATATGCAAAACCTAAAGTATTCATAACAAATATGTGATAAATGCATTTACCATATTAATTGGACATTTGCGCTGTTTACCTGATAGTGTTACAATATTGAAAGAATAAAGGATAAAAGATCCGATTTTTGCTTCTAGTAGAGTAACAAAAAATACCTAATACTACTCCAACATCCAACTTATCCAAGATAAAGCACGGACGTACCTGATTTTAAGAACACCCCTTGTACTTTTGATAGTCTTTTACTCCTAGCTGTACACATACTACATAAGAATTTAAACTTTTTAATGTATTTCCATATATTAAATAGCCTTATCTAAATCATAAAGCAAGAAACACTGGGATGTCTAAGATATAATAACAATACCGTTAGAAAGGACGTAAGAGTAAGAAAAATCAGAGTTGAACAAATTGAAATATCCCTTGATATTATAGCATAAAACAAGCAATTCTATTGATTACTCTAGTGTTTAATATCTGGTGTGTAAATGACAACTTAAACAATTATCTTTATTGATGTCCAGGTACACTTGATGCTTATCTCTCTAACTAGTCTTTCTTAAATAAACAAGCGTTCTGAAGCCCTTGCTTCCTTGGCAACCACGTGATAATGATGCCATTTTATCGTCCTTTGTTGACTGAATACGGACGGAAGCTGACAAGAGAAAATAAGGGACATCTTGTTCTATTTGTTTAGGATGACGTCCGATTCTCATCAAATAAAATTTTATTCCTTCAAGATTTTTTTATTGAAAGATAAAATGACGGTAGTAGAAAATGTTGCAAGTAGTAAAATATTATATTGCACTTGTTCAATATTAATCTAGAAGATAAAACATGGCTCAATTTATTGTCATACTAACATGATGTAAGGAAGAAACTATCATGCTTCTGTCAGCCCTTCCGTTTGATTCCGTTTGAAGCGTAGGCAGTTCTTCCATCTTGTGTGGTGTTTCCAACCTGCGTGGGTGACCAGTCTGCATTTGATTGAATACATTTCATACTCAACTAATTGTATTCATAAACTGTCGTTTGGAACTTGATGGGTTTTTTTCTGTCCAAAATACTGGCAAAACGTTTTATGAATTTGAAGTGATAAAACTTCAGAAATTATTATGCATATAACCTAATCATTGTTCGGGTAGCCATTCTTATGGTCCTTATTTGTCTTTGTAAGACTTCGATATAAGTTACAGTAGGGATCGCCATGCATTGGTTGTTGTATGTGTTTATTGATGTTTGGTTTAAAGTCCAGTGGCAAACATCTTAGTCATATTCAGTACGCAAAAAAATTTAACTCTAAATCCAATATTAAAGTTCTATACAAAGTTGGTTGATTCTGATCAATTTAGATATGTTTCGTTGTTCCTTTTGTTTGACTGCTATATACAAATATGAGCACCAGGAGTGTCCAAAACCAGCAAACGAATCCATTAAAGAACGTTAGGAACGTCCATTTGGCTGTGTTGAATGTCGAAATACCCCGGTCAGGATCTTAAAATTCTAGAAGAATAGTGCAACGTAAGCCACTACACGTTTAAGAATTACGCTTTATCTATGTCGACTTACTTTGCAGAACCTAATTAATTGACTTGTCTTTAATTTTCGGTAAACATGAAATATTAGCTACTTAGTCTTAAGCCAAAACAGAAATTGGTGTATCATTGGTTTGATTTCTGCACATGATGTAGGTGTATTTCGTTTGTTAACTTACTTAGGGAGCTACCATTTGATTTTTATGGGGGGGGGGGGGGGGGGGGCTACGATGAAATTTAAAAAAATAGGCAGGACAGGAGTTTTGAGTAAAAAAAGGCAGGATGAGACAATTGCCAAAAAAAAAGTCAGGACGACAATTTAGGTAAAAAAAAAGTCAGGATAAACTAAAAAAAAAAAGCAGGACCAAACAGAGTGAAAAATAAAAAGGCAGGACAGAGATTACAGCTATAAAAAAAATGCAGGACAAAATTTTTCATCCTAGCCCCCCCATAAAAATCAAATGGTAGCTCCCTTATATTCGTGTGTTGAATTCGTGTGTTTACGCGCCAAGGTTACACCAGGAAATATGTTTTTTCCCACTCTGCTCTATATAAGCGTCTGTACGAAATGTAAATATTCACAGACACAAATGGTCGAGTATACAGACTGTAAACCCGAGTAACCCTTTGAATATGTGCAATTAAGGGGTTAGTAGGTGGCTCGTGCATGCCAAACTTGTGCTCTATTTCATAGATGAAGTACAGATTTTCCGCCATTCATGCCGGCAAAAAACACTCCTTCTAGTATTAAATTTATTCTGCTTATGCTGTCCATCGTATTTCCTGCCTCAAATCGGTTTTCAAATAGCATATTGATACATGTATACTCATTAAAAGTTATAAAATATTTAAATGCTTGAATATAAAACCCGTTTGGCAGAGTAAATCACTAACAATTCAAAAGCACCAAAACGTCATTAGGGGAATAAAGGATTTGAGATGCATTCACTAATGAGGTACCATCAGTATCTTTCTGTCTTTTGCATGCATTATGAGATATGCAATCATGTATATTCCAATTAATCCTTTAAATTTGCATGTGACAAACCTATTAGATATTTTTTGTTATAGACTCAAAGGGAATGTTTTATGGACAATGTTCTGCATTTATTTGCAGATTCATCATTTGGCGCAATCTATATATGAACTTTTTTTGATGATTTTTGTCTTCTGTTATTCCTCTATTTGTATTTTCATGTTTTATTTTTTATCTGCCTGTTTTTATGCAGTATATTTTTAGAAAAAAAAATAACACAAAAATAAGCGCATAATGTCCTATTAAAAAGCGCAAACGTCCCGCGCCGATTTTAGCACTATCTGCTAACGCAATTTTTGTTTCTCTTCTTTTTAATATATAATAATACATTAACTTTTATATTAATAATAATTGTAACAGTTAATACTCCTTGACTCATAAGAGTACAGCTAAATTTTTCGACCTTGCTCTTTCATTGAACAAAAGTCTTTTCATTCGTATGTATTTCATTCGTTTATTTATTTTTAACAGGTCTCATATTAGTATTTCATCAATGTATATTTGATTTGTTTAATAATACGTTTATAATGTAAATTTTCAATACGATTATCGGTTGTTAAATTAAAATGTCACTCTTTCTTCTTTGGTGGCAGCAGTCGTTGAAATCGTACCGCAAAATTCTAAGTTTTCAAAATTCATCTTTTTATTTATTTTGTTACAAAGTAAACGCTTATGTATGGCGAAATATGATTTGCTAATGTAAAGATATTTTTTTTAAATCACTAGAAGGAAATGTTTTCAACGTTAATATTTAAAAGCAAAACAAAATTGAAAAAAAGACAGACGGAATAAAAACAAAATGTTATGCTAATACATTTGAACCTACTTTTTAGTATCAAATATCATTCAATGTCTAGAATACATGAAAACAATACATGCAATAATTCATGCCTTAACTTCATGTGCTGTGAAATATTTTAATTAGTTCAATAATGCTAATATAACGAAACATGTCAATCAAGTGTGCATTTCAACATTTCGAACACTAAAGATATTGAAACGATAAAACTAATACGGGTGAATGTGTTAACATTGTACAAAAACAAACATTGTACAAAAGGAGAGTGGCTATTGGTCCGCACTATACCGCCCACTGTTCGTGATTGACAGTTATGAATCAATGACATTTAACCACAAGATTTAATGGAAAATATGCCGGTGTAAATACCAGTAATTAATAGGTGATTCTAACAGGTGTTACTGGATACTTTTTTATAGAGAAATTGAAGAAAGAAAAAACAAAGAAGAGAACAAGAATGGAGAAAGAAGGTAGATACAGACAATAATTTTATTTTATTATTTATTTTTCCCTTGTCTTAATTTAATTGACTCTTTTAATATTCTTTTAGATTTGTATTTATTTTTAATATGTTTTTATACATATTTCGTTTGTTTGATAGATATTCCTGTTTTTAATCTTAATCGCTCGCTTCTTTTAAAGTATTGTATTTGAGTATATTTTTTTAGACTCATTTCCTATTTCAAATAGATGTCATTTATTGGGGAAATAAATGAAAAAGAACTAAATTGTATCATTTAATTTTTAATATTTAACTTTCACATATTGGTATATAGAAGTGTTTAAAGGATTGCCGTATATTAAAGAAGTAAAAAAAAATCATGTAAATCATTAGTTATCTTATGTCTTATTATTTTCTCTTTCTCTTTTTTATTTTTCTCAAAAACGCTTGTTGCAGTTTTAATAAGTATAAAGTTGGGTCAAAATTTACACAAATAAAATGAACACCTAAGTTGAAAACTTAAATCTAAACGTTTTTAAACAAACGCAAATAAATCTATTCTACTTAAAAAAATACAAATTTACTACTTTTAAACATTATTAATATTTGAATAATTGAGTCCATAGATTTGTAACTTTTCTGGCCACTATAAATTCTTTAAATATCTACTTTTATCTTAAAAAAAACTTTAAAAAGAAATGAAAAGTAGTTTGTTTATATTACAAGTTGTCAATTGCATGTCATATATATGCATTACATATTGATATATGGATATATATATAATATATAGATATAAAATATTAGATATACCCCCTTCACAAAGTTTAAAAGTAAAATCACAAAAATACTGAACTCAGAGAAAAATCAATTCGGAAAGTCCATAATCACATGGCAAAATCAAATAACAAAACGCATCAAAAACGAATAGACAAGAACTGTCATATTCCTGACTTGGTACAGGCATTTTCAAATGTAGAAAATGGTGGATTGACGTAAGCAAATGTGTTGAAAGTGTAGCTATGTTTAACATAAGTGCATCGTTGCATTGGCCTACCGGGAAATAAATTTGGTATATACCCAGTCAATATCATGATTATTGGCCCTGTACAAAGAGTAACATTCCACTTCAATTTGAAGATGGTCTTTCTTACATTATTGTATGTAGGTATATATGCGTCTGTCATACAAGTGAGAGGTTTAACTAGCTATAAAACTAGGTTTAATCCACCATTTTCAACTTAAATCAGGAAGATGACAGTTGTTATCCATTCAGTGATGAGTTTCAGCATTTGATGTTCCCATTTGATATTAAGGGACTTTGCGTTTTAAATTTTCCGCAGAGTTCATTTTTGTGATTTTAAATTGTACTTGACAAAGAGTTATATTGTTCTCATAAATTCAACACATTTAATTAAATGAAAGATTAGATAATAAACACTCATTATAATATATATAGTGCATTGTCTCTTTCGATAATGCAAGTGAAAAGTGAAAAGTAAAAACTAAGTGTTTAACATTTTCAACTTCAACTCAAATATTACAATAGTGAGACAACTACAGTCCTAGTCATGCAGCTATAAAAAAAAAAAAAAGTAAAATCACAAAAATACTGAACTTAGAGGAAAATCAATTCGGAAAGTCCATAATCACATGGCAAAATCAAATAATAAAACGCACCAAAAACGAATGGACAAGAACTCTCATATTCCTGACTTGGTACAGGCATTTTCAAATGTAGAAAATGGTGGATTAAACCTGGTTACAAGACCTAACAACAATGTTAATCAAAAATCAAATGCACATGTATACCCTTAACTGTTAAATTGCGAACAAAATTGACAAGCAATATATCTTAACACATAAAATGTAACATGCAAAACTTCAAAATACTGTAAATAACCTAGAGATGTTATGGACATTATATACAGTAAAAATGTCCGGCCACTTTCTACAGTGTTTTTGCTTTTACTAAAATAGAGAAAGAATTGCATAAGTTTATGAATATATAACACATGACAGCAATCTTACAAAACATCATGAATAAATTGTAGAAGTCTTTTTTCAACACCTGATTTCCTTGTCAAGTTTCTTTAAAATGCATGCGTTATTATGCTTCAATGGTATGCAATAAATTATTGATAATCTTAATACTGTTGATAACGTTGAGTACTTTGTTGTTTAACTTACAACGGAGTCGTTCTTTACTTCATATACAAATTTAAATAGTTATTAAAGTGGAAACAAAACACCATGTTTTTGCTAATAATTGTATTTAGTAAACTATCTGTTTTTTTATTATAAACACAACTACTGTTGGTAATTACACGTAATTTCTGAATTCGAGAAGCTGAAGAAAATATGTGTACAAACGAATACATACATATGTACTCAGGAATTCAGAATATTGGATGAAATTCGTGGGGATTATCCGTATTGAACATGCAGTATATGTTTTCTGTAGCACCCGGGGTGTAGTATTGCTCAATGATTCTGCAATATTTGTATTGACTCTTAAAAAGTCTTTTAGTGACTATACAATAGCTCTATTTGTCCAGGTTTAAGTTTGCGCTCAGGTTTTTTTTTAATTTATAGTGAAATATACATTTGTCTTTGTTGTCGTGACACACAGTAAGATTCATAGATTCATAGATTTCTAAGTGGGATTTTTGTACACTTTAATATAAGCTTCTTTTAAAATTGTTTTCTCCTGATCTTTAACATGGTGTGAGGACTTAGTACGCTATTGGAATTTACTCTTTTCTAGAGAATCGTCAATGCAGACGAAATTGGAGCTGGAGGGGATCTAAACATTTAGAAAGGGTTCAACAACAAAAGGGGATATGCTTGCCATTTTATATTTTTTGTCGATTTGTACACTATATTACAGTAATCTTAACAAAAAGGGTACAATCTATCTTTCTGACAATGCCAATACTGACTTATTAAAATTGATATTTTTTAATATAAATATCGTACCATTTAATGCATCATCGCGTGATATCGTCCTATAAATATGATCGGTGTAATTGATTCGATAGATGCATGATCACTTGTATGCTATTTTAGTTAATTGTATAAGTATAATAAATAAAATATGCATTATCATTCACGGATTTCACATAGTCGTCCAATAAATAAGCAGAAGTCTCTCATATCGTATTGCATCATGGGTACATTTTCCAGGTATCTATCCGTCGGTTTGTTTACCTCTTAAGACATTCGCTTTCAAAAACTGCACCGAATCACATCAACCTTATTAAACTTATATTTCACGAAGTTTTCAGCCGTTTTGTTACTGAATGAAAAGACTTTATTGACTAATTTTGTAATCTTCTCAAGTTTAAATGAGAATAGAGTCCCACTAGAGAAGATTCCCGCCCTCACTATTGATAGTCTGCTGGGAAGAAAAAGTGGTCGTCATAAGGTTGAAATTGTCAATATAAATGTTTTGACAGATCCGAATCATCTGTATTAATTGATATTTTTTAGTTTCGTAAAAAAACTCAATTTGAGTATGCATTGAATTGTTCATGAATTAAATTTCATTACATGTCAATCGATGAAGATACATGTACATTACATAGGATTGCCAATGAAAGTTTTGAAACGTCATTTATTGATTGTTTTTACTAAATGAGATTGCAATAAAATGATTTAATAAAATTGAGAGTGGAAAAAGGGATGTGTCAAAGAGGCAACAACCAGACCAAAGAGCGGAAAACAGCCGAAGGCTACCAAACACTGTTTAATATTCACGACAATTTTACTGTATTCATTTTGCTTACAGAACTTGGTCAAGGATTTCAATGTGCACATTTGGTCGTACAGTGAATTGTTATTCGTGAGCTGTTTGCATATACTAATTTATTTTTGATATATATACTTCATTATTCAGTTGATTCGTTGTCCATTTGTTATTCATGTACAGTTATTCATTTGATATCCGTGTACCGTTATTCATTATTCATGTACAGTTATTCATTTAATATCAGTGTGGTTATTCATTATTCGTGTACAGTGATTCGTTATTATTCATGTACGGTGAATACTCATTTGATATTCATGTACAGCGATTAATTATTCATTTGTAGCCTGTATTAGAATCTCACATAAAAGCAAAGTACGTGACGTACTGTTTACTAAAATATAAGGATCAAAAGGAGAAACAAAGACGCATGTCAAAAAGATTTTCATTTGAATATTTTGTGGCAAATAAAACAAACACCAATATTACTAACAAACATACATAAATGACAATACAAACATGTGTAATTAAACAAACTTAAAATAATAGTTCATAACTCAATTACGAATTCCCCAACCTTTAAAAACGACTGTTTAGTATAGGTCTAAACCTTTGTATGGGATGTCTTGATTGGCAGCTAATATCTTAATGATTTAAGGAATATAATTATATTCCGTCTACACTCTTATTCTAGGAAAACAATATAGTTCATATACAGCAATACAGCTGTACATATTCTATATCAACCAATTATATCAACTAAATATCAATTTCATATACTAGTTTACAAGTTTACCGATGTTAACACTTAAGTGTGTAATGAGCAAATATGCATGTTTAGAGTGTATTAAGATATTCACTGTATAGTAGATGAGTTAACAAATTGTAATGCAGGGAATCTTTTTTTAAATATATATTGAAAGAGGTTTAGTGCATTGAGTAAAAATGCATGTTAAGAGGCTATTGAGATATCCAATGGGTAGAAAATGTATTCACAAAATTTAAGGTGGTACCTAACACTACAGGGAGATAACTCTGTAAAGTCAGCTAAACGTTTTAATTACGTTGTGTTGTATAGGGAATATTAAGCTTCTTAATGATCGAAATTGGTGTTTGTCAAACTGCTATATAACCAGTGTATTTTTTTTTTAAAAACGGTTGGTTCAAAATTTTTGAAATTTTTATATTTTTGTTAAAGGGTCAAAGTAAATACTTTGTCCTAATTTAAATAAAATTAAACGAGCCAAATTAATTTTAGTGAAAGTGTTAGGTACCACCTTAATGCAGGGAATCTGGAATGAAGTGTAATCTTGGACAACTGTAAACTATTTATTTTTGACAGACCGTATTACCAGACTCCGAGTTACTGGTATGCATAGTCCGTGAAATCTTCTAAGCCAACTATCACTCAGGCAATCATTTAGGTAGAAAGATGTAGTCCTCTGTTCTTCCATCAATTGGTAAATCTCTGTTTAAATATAGATATTTGACAAAACATCATTTGCGAGTACACTCAAACTACAATTAAACTTTAAGTTTTTAATTGGATACGGTTGGTTTTTTTTTTCATCAGTTTCTTTTAATTTTAAATGGTTCAGTAAGTTTTTTGTTTGTATTTGTCTTTTAATTTATTTAAGGACATGCCTTTTTGCATCATTTTGTTTTTCATTAAAGGGAACATTTTATTTTTCCAGTCTTAGTTTTTTGATTCGTATTGAACAAACATAAAATTGAGAATGAAAATGGGGAATACATTGTATGTCAAAGAGACAACAACCCGACCAAAGAGCAGACAACAGCCTGACTGCGCATGCTTATATGAATGACCATAAGATTCAGTAGTCGTTTAGGTTAATTGAAAATTTTAAGTGATAACGAATTAGGAAATAACTTTTAAACTTGATAATAGAAAACGTTTAATCAGTCTAGACTTTAAGAGGTGAATTTATCTGACTTTTTACGGAAGGTTTCTCTTATCAAACAACAAATCAAAGTAAATACGTTATTAAAGTTGATGTGGAAATAATTGATAAGTTTATGAAATTTAAATAAATAATTATAAATGTAAATAATTTAACTTTCCAGTTATCGGTGGAATTTGTGTAAGCATAAAGATATGTTGTGTGCTATATAGTTATAAAGGATATACACTGTGCAGAGCCGTATAAAAGCAGATCCCAAGATTTATTTTTCTCTCATCTAGGTATAGAAGTCACCCCATAGAATAGAGTCCCTTATTTGTCTGGGTTTAATAACCACCAACCATCTTAAGGGGTTTCATTCTTGCCTATGTTTTGCATAAATAGGTCTATAAGATAAAATAATGCTCCTCTGATTAACTGGTTAAAATGAAACCACCAAATTCTGACCCTTTGCCTTAAAAAATCCCCTTCAATCACGTTGTATTTTTTTTTTATCTCTGGAAGAGAAAAGTAACTTAAAAATACTAAATTAAATCCATTATATAGATCAATATTGCCTGGAGTAGTTGGAACCTGAATTTCTGGATGATTTCATAGTTTTTCGGCAATGGGAAATTTGTATACAAAAAAATGTTATTTTACAGTATAAATAGTTTTAAAAATGAAGCTGCACAGCAACATTTTACGTTAAAACTTTATGGATCCCTGTATGAATTTTTAATGTGAAACAGTATATTTTTTTTTTCATATTTTGTGAATACAATTTAGCCAAAAATATATTGAACACGTATTTTTCATCAGTACACTGGTCCAGTCATGTCCATCTGTCAGGATTTTTTTATAATAAAATACAATAACTCTGGAAAAAAACTATGAGTGGTCAGTTTTGTGGGTCAAACTGACCATTCCATCACCTGCTTTGGTCAAATGTTCTGATTTATGAATTATGGTAATTGGCAGTGGTCATCTGATATTGTTTTTGACGCTAGACAATGGACACTCTAAAATCTTTTTGCAAATGCCAATCGCTTAAAAAAAGAAGACTGACCACAGATGACCGATGGCATGTCCGAGACTTATGATTAGGTCATGGGAAGGGTCAATTTCGCCATAAGTGACCAATGGCCGAAGGATAAATTGAAAAGATAGCAATTAGATATTTGAATAAAGACATGCATCTCAAACCATAAAAATAATGGACGCAGAGGCTTATGAAAAACACATAATAAAGAAAAATATTTTGATTCGTCAAGAGTTGAAAAGTGCATTGTGTTCATGGGCAGCAAAGCGTTTGATTTTCGAATTATTTTCAATTCTTGACTTCAATGGTAAAACAGGTATTATTTCGTAAAAAAAAACAACCAATGAAATAAATAGACTCATTACATGAATAATATGAAGATTTCTATTTAATATAGCATTATAAAAACAAAACATAAATTAGATATGAAAATTGTGAATAAATCAAAATATTATTAAAGAAACACACTTTAAATACACAAAAGCATACAAGTGTATGTGTATGTAAAACAAATCTTAAATAACCAGCCATTTGTTTTATCGAATGCAAGCTCGGAAAATACTTAAATATGTTAGTTGTTAAAAAAGTTTTAAGAAAATGACCGTCACGTTTATGACCACCATATGTATGTCAACAATTATCAATAATCAGCCATTATTTCAATCTGTTTCAATTTTAGTAAGCCAAAAATACTTTTAAAATACAGTAAAAAAAAAGTCAAGTTAATGACCGCCATGATACAAATCTACATGTATGTCAAAAATCTACAGTAATCAGCCATCATTACAATCTGTTTTATCGCAAGGAAGCATAAGAAATATTATAATTCAGTCCAACATAATTTCCTTTCCACAAGGGCCACTTGTGAATTTATTTCAAGTGAGGATAATGTAACAAGTATACAACTTTCGAAACACTTTACCCAAACAGAATAAGCTTCTGTGCACTATCCCATCGCATAAAGAAGGAAGACAGTCTATTGTCTTAAGAAAAATCTTAAGTTTTCGTTGAATCTGTCCCCAATGTAAGGAAAACGAAAGCTTAATTACTCACTGATAAGATTAAGACAAAATGAAACAAGACATGTTTTGTACTAATACTTCTAATACCTCTTGATTTTTTGATGAGAGAAGAGAAAGCTTTCTATTTTTACGAAAAAGAATTGAAATCCCTTCCTTGTCATACTAATAAGGAGAGAAAGTATGACTATATTTTTCCAAAATAATTTCAAATTCGCTTCCTTATTATCTTATTAACATTTTAACAAGATTAATAAATTCTGACGTATGATTTTAAAAGACGATATCCCGTCCGATTGTTCCTTCATATAAAAATATCGCTTTAGATTTTTATTTATCTTTCTCCATGCACTTCATTCTGTCAATATAGTGGTGTATAGACTCGTAAGTAAAACGTATGTTATTGCTTTATTTGCCAACGCATTACTTCTTTTTCTATTTTTTCCCAGATTTTCAAAATGCGCTATTTATTAATGTTTCACGTAGACTTGTCATTTTGCTTTTTTGTCTTGTTGATGTCAATTGTTTAAGGTGGTACCTAACACTACAGGGAGATAACTCTGTTAAGTCAGCTAAACGTTTTAATTACGTTGTGTTGTAAAAGGAATATTAAGCTTCTCAATGATCAAAATTGGCGTTATCAAATTGCTATATCACCAGTGTAATTTTTTTGACAAAACGGTTGGTTCAATTTTTTTTTAATTTTTATATTTTTGTTAAAGTGTCAAAGTATTAGTGTCAAAGTAAATACTTTGACACTTTGACAAAATTTTATGAAAATTAAACGAGCCAAATTAATTTTAGTAAAAGTGTTGGATACCACCTTAAGAGGGGCTTTGGAAACGATGTAACATTCTACTTGGTCATTATAGTTATTCAACATAAAGATAAAAAAAAAAAAGATACGTACGCCTTGCCGGTCAGTTAGAGGTATACCTGAAAAAGGAGTTTTAAAAAATATAACACTAGTCTTACCAATATATTTTTTATATTATGCTATACGTTATACCTGGGTGATATCGTTACACCATTTCGTTTTATAAACTTGTAATTATCTTTTACTGGTCATCTTTATGTGTTCCTCTGGTCTATATTTAGGCTGTACACCAGTAGAACTATCTGCTACGGTACATGTATGTCATGGTACATAATGCCACGATGATACTTGGGATGGGACATCCAATTACCAAATCGTGATAATAAAATCATATCAAAACTTGTGTTTGACAAAGTACCTAATTAGTGATATAATCTTGACTTAACAGACAATGAACTATAATAGTTGATCTCATTTCTAAAGTAGTTCAATACGATGTCCTTAAAATAGTACTTTTATGTGGGTCATGAAAGGACACTGCGACTTTTGTATATTCGTCTAGACTCGTATAACAATTTTATCACATGTATTAATTGTAAAACGAATAGACATACAGCAAGATATTGTGGTAACCAATTATGATTTGTTCGTTTTGCAAATTCTAATTTCAACTTCTGTTTTACCTTTTTGTACTAAAACTTATGTTTTTACTTTCGTAAATTTGAAAAATTATCAAAATGGAATAGCAGTATATCAAAAATTGTTGGTTTTCACTTATCAGAAACACTTTAAGATAGTTAATACCAGCTGCAAATTTAGGGGGAAAGGGTCCAAGGTAACTCTTAGGGAGCTACATATAGCTTTTTACATGTCCCACTTCAAACGTTGACTAGTTTGATTCTTCCCCCTTGTTCAAAATCTGGATCCGCATCTGAAAGTAGGAATTAATATACCTTTGGTTGGCTGTTTTTCACAATAGTTATCTGTATATCGGGAGTTTTTGGTTGCTGCTGGTTGGCGTTGTCCAATCATTATATTTTCCTATAGTGTTGTGGACTTGTTTGTCTTTTAGGTTGATATTGCTCGACTTATGATAATCTTCGGTCTCTTTTTATTTAAAATGACAGCCTGATTGACTTTGAATCGGACAATGAACTTTCAATGGTAGATTTATACAACTTGTATCAATCAGTAACTTAAACGAAAAGGGGTCGCCGTGATATAGTCTTTTTGTACTGAGACGGCGTAAAGCAATCCCAAATCAATCAATCAACGCTGTAATAGTCCCCATTACCAAAATTCCAGACAATGACTAATTTTCGTTATTTTTTTTAAGTATAAATAGCTTTAATGTCCTCTATTAAATAAAAAAATGACGAAATAGCAAACGTATGATAATTCAAATTGCATTCTTGCAGGTGTTGAAATATGTTTGGAAATAGTTGTTTGTATATATGCATAAAACATGTATACAAGATAGTATTGTCATCTACAACAAGAAAATGATGATAGAATTCCATCGTTTATTTATTTGTAAATATTATTTTAATATTTTTACAATTGCATAATCTCACTGACAAATGTGTTCTTTCACAAATTCAAACATCCCTCGTTTAAAAATAATTTTGACAAGATATTTGAAAATCATTAAAGAACGTTTAAAATAAATTTATTTATACAGGACATGTAATAAATTTGAAATATAAAAGATAGTTTTTTTTATACTTAAGATTTAATGATAGTACAAGATTCTGATTCCCACTCAAATTTCTCGTTACGAAATTTTTGAAAGTACAGTCAGAACAGATTACATAGATAAGTACATCAATGTGAGTTTCTTTATTCATCTGAAAATAACAAAATATATAACTCTTTTCCCTAATGTGAGAAAACAACTTGTCTGAATATCTTTTGAATATAATAACAAAATACATTTTAAACTTTGCTTTGTTGCTCTACACTAAATGCATGCATCTTTTTTTTTTTATTTCAGTTTATGCTTTAGTTTAAAAAAATGTACGTTGTCATACATGTACACACGTCTGGGCCTTTTCTTTTATCATGTTAAAAAAGTGAATTATTTCGGACCTAAACTCGAAATTCTCGATTGTACTATAAAATCTTTTTTATGTGCTTTAATATAAAAGTACAGATGAACATAACATTGTAAAATTTAAGGACAACTGAAGATGAAATGTTTATTGTCCTCTTCAAGCATCTACTTGACGGTTTTCGTCATTTACACATGTTTGAGATCATCTTATCTCCTATCGATCGTTACCTAAAGGAAGATATATTATTTTATTGGCCAAAGGCCCATCTGCCAAAAGCCCACATAAGACAACGGTAAAATATCTGTACTGTTTACCTTCAATTTTACATCAACGTTCAATTGGCTCATCGAGAGCTTCTTTATTATTGCTAGGAGAAAGGCTTATCTTTATGACTGTCATATGATTCTGAAGTGCCGGACAAGTTTGATCTTTTATTTGATATCGCCATATTGTGTATTGTTATAGGCGGGAACGTGAAGAAACTTTATAAGTCAGTACTTTTAGTTGGCACAAGTACATAAATCTTATTCCTTAAAGGTTTTTTTTTTCAGAATAGGTTTCATTGTCATTTTTAAAACTTGGAACGAGTACATTAAACTAAGTGCTCTAAGAATTGGATAAAAAAATCTGAAAAGGGTGAACAATTTTGTTTGGATGGTATGGTCCAACTTTTTAACTTTCAAAGGTGAATACTAAGAAGCTTACAGAAGGTGGCAAATATGCTAGTTATTGATTTATGACTTGCATTTAACTTTTTCCGAAAGTAAGGAAGTATATTGGACTGGCCTGTCATATACATGCACGTGCGAGGTTAGAAACGTAAAACGCTTTCAGTCACATGATAGTCTTTGTGAAATTCCTATGCAAATTCAGGAGATTTAATGAACGATAATCAGCCTGCTACATCTATAAGGCTTTGCGGTCATCATTTGAAAACTTTCGAGCACGATTTTCGTACCCAGACTCGAAAATCAACCAATCAGAATACTGCATGGAATTACTGTTTCGAGCACTTATTTTGTACTCCAAGTTCTGAGTAAAGTTTTATGACCGAGCACACTGGAAGCACTTTCAGACCAGACTTCCACTCATATTAGGAGTAGTAAAAAGTTTGGAAACGTGAGGGAACTTCCAATCTAATGTTGGAGAATTGTTCTTCCTTTCTTCTATTTTCTCATTAATGAACATTTGAATTATAAAACCAGACCCATAAGAAAACGGAATAAAATGATATTAAAAAGAAGGTTTATGGCATATTCATGCAAAGGATAATCAAAGTTTAAAACATTTACTGTTAATATTATTTCAGAATAAATTAGAAAACACGTGCAATGTCACCCCACGACACATTCTTTTTTTTTAGTTTTACGATGTTATATATACAGTTTTGCCTTAAAATGGCGATTTTTGTAAATGCAGCTGCATATTAAAATCTATCTTTATTTTTATTTATTTTCAGGTCGTTCTATTAGATGTGAACACTGTAACGTTGAGGTGACTTCTATTGAAGAATTCAAAATGCACAAATATAACTGCAAAATGAACCAAGAATCGGAAGACAACACAACAGATCGTAAAAGAAACAGCGAAAGGTATTGTTATTTAATTATCATTAATCTATCATTAAATTTTCTTTGATTTCTTTAGCATGTCAGTAAGTATCTCTGATTTTTATTTGAAAGATTTTTAGTTATTGAAAATAATTGCACTATGTACAATTTGGGAATTTTATATGAGTGCCATATTCCTTCCTGATTATTTTAAAATTGATTTTTAACACGGATATTAAAGTTCGAAATGCGAAACATAAAAGTCGGGTCATCATTTGCAAACGAAGACAATAATTCAAAAACAAATACGGGCGAGCCATGATGATTTCGCGCTTAAAGCAATCAGTGCAGTTTTATGCAGGTGTTCAAGACATGCTGTTGTTTGGAAAATACGTACCAAAATGTTTTTAATGTCCTCAAATAATGTTTGATGAGTATTATTTATTGCAAATACACTAAAACATCTCATTGATATTACACAGTTATATAACATCATAATACTGAAAGATAGAACTTTAATCTGTGAAGATTTTGAATGTCATAAATTAGACTTCTGAGGGTGCATAAAATATTCAAATCAGATCCTTAGCAAACACTTAATAAGAAATAATTTCTGGTCCTCTTTTTATCTTGTTTGTCGTTTGACAACAAGGTGTAAGAATGGTTTATGGTTTTACCCATCTCCTTTAAGTGTTCTATAGTCTTCGGTAACTTCAAAAAAAAATCCCCCTTTAATTCTTTTTTTTAAATTTACAATACCATCTAGTAATCTATAGATGTTGAAAATTAGTTGTGTTATTTATAACGACCATGTTAATAACTGCTTCAGAAAACAACGCTTGCCCGTTCGTTCAAAGAACAAATAAACAAAAGATATATTGAAAAAATATCTATATATTTTGGACCTTTGATATCATACCCATTGCACTTAGCATTTATACTAAGACAGACTTTGCTTAATATCCGGAAATTTGTATCCGCATTCGCTTATATGCAAGCTTCTTCCAATGGGATCTGCATTTTATTTATCGGCTGTTATGAAAGGAAGTTCGGAAGTAAATAAATACATGATTAAAAATATATAATAAAGGAAAATAACGTCCGAACAACAACAAAAAAACTACAGACCAATAGATTTATTATTAAAATTCCATAACGCAACCTTGCAAGAAGGCAAAAATAATCTTCAAGATTCCTTGAATAATCATTCAAAACCAAGAACTTTCACCCACCCCACTAAATATTTAAGATATACTTTTAGGAGTTAATGAATAAGATTTTTGAAGAAATTCTAAATCCAAAACTTACCCCCACCCCACTAAAAATTTCAAAAAGTCTTTTAGGAGTTAATGAATAAGTTTATATAAAAAGCGTCGCGTCATTCTTACGAATTTATGATAGGACTGATAAAATTTCTATTTGATCTGTTGACACACTGAGGACAATATAAACGCATGACACTAAACGTCTGATAAAACGCAAAAGTGATCTGCACTCGGTGAATCAGATATCATATATAATTTGTTCGATCTTTGGGGAGCTTGAAAGGAAATCGCAAGATTTTTTTACCACGAAAAATATGTCTTCGAACAGATATCAATGTCAAAAACTGTAATTAAAGATTTTTAAATGTGTTCAAGTTTGACAAAATATTTAAACAATCTTTATAAGATTAACAAATTTTCAATATTTCTTTTTTTCGGAGAGTTCTTGTGGGAAGTCAAATCGAACAAAAAGACAAATACATTTGATTTTTATCAGGAATATACATCATGATGGGCTTATAATCCGGGGTCAAATAAATGCTTGTGAATCTATTATCTAATCATCAAATGAAAACGTAAGGGAGATCATGATTTCTAGTTCAAAATCTTATTTGACAATACGAGAAATTGACACTGTCGTATTTGAATTGACATTCTTTAAAAGAAAATGACATTCTTTTGGAATTAAAATTAGATATGTCTGATTAGTTTTGTCTCGTGACAGTTAAATATATGACATTTGAATTAAATAAAACATTTGCCTATGGGTTTTTAAGTACACTGCACATCAGTCCACAGCTCAGTCCTCAGCGCATGATCTCTTCATTATCTGTAAATGGAATGCATTTTTCTGTTATTAATATTAATATATTTGATTCCCACTAAAAATATATGCAGGTCATTAAGAGTAATCGGAAGTGTGGATGCAAGGGAAATATGTAAAACAGAGCCCTGACTACCGAGTGGTCTGCTTTACTGGTCGAGAAATACCAGTACAGTTCGATATGACATTTTTTAAATCATTATCTTATATGCACTCGAATTGCTTCATGTTGATATTTAGTGTTGAAACAAAATCATATATTATATAATATGGTAAAATTATGCGTAAATAGACAATGCCAACACATTTTTAATTTAGAGAAATGGAAAGGGGATTTTTGTTTTGTCCGATGGGTCGCGATTATATTTAAAATCAGAATATTTTTTTGTTCTTTCAGCGATGATGGAATCGAAAAGCAATGTGATGATTTGCATGATATACATGATATAGATTGTTCAACCAATTGTGATCATTGTCAGCAGGACTTCGATTCAAGAGGCGAAATGATACGTCATCAGGTAAATTGGGTTTTTCGTATTTCAAATATTTTTTTACTACAGTTGCTCAAGTGCAACATTATTTGCTTACCCTGCCTAAGTACTTCAGATCATCACCGTTTTCAATGTAGTTCGTGTTGCTAAGTCTAAAGTGTATACTAGTATTTGGTCATCTATGGACTTCTCACAGCCGATAGCAAAATGCATACGTAGAGTTTGATTTCTGGCTGTGTTGGATCTAATGATACATGCTCACGTCCAGTGGGAACTGGGACGTTGAAAATCACAGACGTTCCACATTCTTTGCACCTTAATGGACCCATTTTACGACAACTATTTTTGTGTTTCGTTTAAGGTGGTATGCAGTTTTAGCTGATTCTTATCAAGCATAACTTTCTAATGGAGATCTCCCGCCTTTCATTTCAGTTGATCCATGTTACAGCCCCTACAAGTTGAATTGTTTGTTAACTTGTTCTAGCTCGGAATATGAACGAAACATTCGCCACTGAACTTTAGGTAAACAATAAGCAATTAACCAATCAGAACACATACTCTGACGATGACAAATAACAAAAAAACATATAATACTATGCAGATGTACAGACACATATGTATCCCTATTTTAAATATGATTTTGACTTTTTCAGATTTCCCACTTGACGATGAGAAAATACGGATGTGAGAACTGCGATAAAATTTTTACAGATCCAAGCAATCTTCAACGTCACATCCGGTCACAACATGTCGGTGCAAGATGCCATACATGTACAGACTGTGGAAAAACATTTGCAACTTCTAGTGGATTGAAACAACATCAGCATATACATAGCACTATTAAACCTTTCCAGTGTGAAGTTTGCTTTAAAGCATACACGCAATTTTCTAACTTGTGTCGTCATAAGAGGATGCATGCTGATTGTAGACAGCAAATCAAATGCAAAGACTGTCATCAGTCATTTTCTACGGTGACGTCACTGAGTAAACACAAACGATTCTGCGAGGGAGCCTTACGGAGCGGACTTAATATTGGAATGAGTCGAGAGCCATATCATCGAATGGGAACTTCCGATATGTTAACTCCACACGTGCAAACTAATCCGCTGGCAATGCTTCGGTCTCATTTTCCATATTATCCACATCTTCAAGGGATGTCTCAACTATTTCCAAACCCGTCATGTTCTCCTCTTCATCGATATGGCCTTCCATTTCCACAAGACATGCCGAATCTTCAGAAATCACCGGTGTCGAATTTATTTACAGCAAATGAGGAACATTTGAAAGTTGGCATGAAACGTGAGAGGAAACATTCGCTTGGTGATTCTCCTTCAAGTTCAATGAGTGATAGAGATAGTTTGACTTCTAATGATGACGAAAGGGATTACCACCTTCCAAAACAGGCAAGGTACGAAGAGAAAAAAGAAGTTCTCATGAACAAATCACCATCTCAACCACATATTTATGCGCCGATCCCTAAGATTCCTACACCGCTTGTTCTTCCAGTTTACAGGTCAGATATGAAAAGCTCCAAAGTTACTTCTTTCAATGAATATCATTCATCTTCATTTGCGAAAGTAACATCTGATCGAGGACATGACAATCTCCATGGTAACAAGTCTGTAACCGAACAACCTTTGGACCTAACAAGAAAATCAAGCAAACAAATTAAAGACCCGGATTCTAACGTTGAATCAATCAAGAAAACGCATATATTTGGGAGTAGCGACGACCACAGTTCACCCTTTAAAGCTAACATTCAATCGAACTCAAATATGGATACCAAATCACGATTGTTTGAAAAACAGATGCAGCCAAGCCCGTTCAACGATCAAGTTCGGTCATTCCATGACATGTATTTTCCACGATTTCCATTCTTTGGCTCACAGCATCTTCCCTTCAACCCGTTCATTCATCATGTTATTAGACCAGATCTGATAGACAAGCAAATTGCATCAAATCGTTTTAATGAACATTTACAATTTATGACATCTGTAAATAAAATCAAAGAAAGATACTCCTGCAAATTTTGCGGAAAGGTTTTCCCGCGTTCTGCAAACTTGACGCGTCATTTGAGGACCCATACAGGAGAACAACCATATAAGTGTAAATATTGTGAGAGATCCTTCAGTATTTCATCCAATCTTCAAAGACATGTTCGGAATATTCACAATAAAGAAAAACCGTATAGATGCCCCCTCTGCGATAGATGCTTTGGTCAACAAACAAATCTTGACCGTCATTTGAAAAAACACGAAACAGAAGGGCCCATAGTGCATGACTCACCGGATCCGGAAGCCGACGAAAAGCGCGAGCAGGACAATACACAATGGGATATAAAAGAGGAGGAGTTAAATGACAATGACATCTCAGATACAAACTCAATACCATCATCTGTTGAAGATGACCATGACGATGTCATGTTAGAAAGTTGCGAAAAAGATTTGAATGACTCATTAGAAAAGGATCTGGAAAGAACTGACAGGGTGAAAACTGAATTAAATGAAAAAGTTGACGGACCTTTGTTTCCAAGTAGTTTGCTTGTAAATGCAAAATTTGACTTTTCCAAAAGCTTTAGACCAGTGCCATGCTTTACATAACTGTTAGTTATTGAAATATTCGTGTAATTGTGTGCAATTAATTTGTTTTATTATAAAAAAGTTGAATGAAATCATAATAATTATATATACAATAGTTCCATTTTTTTCATAAAATTGAACATATTTTCTTTTATGCCAATGTATATTACTAAGTCTAAATGAAGTTATGTTATATTATATTTATTTAAATTGCAATATGTTTTTGAATAAGTTCTCGAACCATGGTGGCAAACACCATAACCTTGTAAATGCTAAAAGACGAATAGTATTAATATTAAAAGTTCTTTATCTAATAAGTCAGCTTGCGCGTGTAAAAATACTTTCTACCACCGCTTGTTCAAAATGTATACTGCTTTCTCCTTTTGGTTTCATATTTTTTATTACTGTACACCAACTTATTTTCGCGAGTAGAAAAATTGACGCGTATATGTATAACTTGGATATTTCTAAATTTTACTACAGCAGGTAAATTAGAAAATCGCGAAATTGAATCTCCGCGAAATGGAATAGAAAGGATTAAACGCGAAAAAAGTATACGCGAAAATAAGATGGTTTACAGTAATTGCATCTTCAGTCGTCTAGTTTTAAAATCATAAAATTTTGCACAAAGATGAGATGTTTTTAAAATAAAATTTGTTTAGTGAAATTGAAATGCTAATGAAAACATTTTTTTCTATAACGTATACATTGCTTATAAAATCAAAACATTAGTTGTGTTCAAAAGTATCTTTAGTAATTATGCATAATGTCTTTACTGAGTTTTATTTTTATCTTTGAATATTTGTTGTATTTTATCTGTTAGTTAGTGCTATACATTCTGGTGCCTAGATATTTGATTTTACTGTCTCTTTAATTTATTATCAATAAAACGTTATAATTTGTTTGAGTGTTTATGCGTCCATTTGGGAGCATACCACATCATGGATATGGAACGTATCAATTTTGCAGTCATTGCATTTGATATTTGGTATATCTCTTAAGTACGAAGAAACATGCTTTCTTGTATATAATTTTATTTTGCAAAATTTATCTACAAGCGATTTCCGGCAGCCATCCCTGAAAATCCTTTTTCAATATGACAAATTCCCATTTGTCCTTTTAGGAACACATGTTATTATCAAAATGACAGATGCTACATGTGTAGCAGGATATGCGTAAACCATTCCGAATAACATGCCCCAAGTTTTTGGTGTGGTTCGTGTTGCTTAGTCTTTAGTTTTGTATGTTGTGTCTTGTGTTCTATTATTTGTCTGTTTGTCAATTTAAACGTTGTCAGTTTATTCCGATCTATGATAGGTATAATAAGATATGGTATACAAAGGCACCAGTAGTATATTGCTGTTTGAAATTTATAAATCGATTGAGAAAAAAACAAATCCGGATTACAAACTAAAACTGAAGGAAACGCATCAAATTTAAGAGGAGAACTTCGACACAACAGAAACTCAACATTAAAATGTAACACACACGGAAACGAACTATAATATAACAATGGCCATTTTCCTGACTTGGTACAGGACATTTTATTTTGACAAATCTTATTTTCGAACTTATTATTAAGAAAAAGATGGTGGGTTGAACCTGGTTTTGTGGCGTGCCAAACCTCTCGCTTTTGTGGCAATGTTAAATATAACACTAAAATGATAACATTAAATGACAAGACTACAATACAAATATATAAAAGAACATATAGGACAGAGAAACATACGAATAATAGCTAACAAAAGGTACCAGGTTTAAAATTTCGTGCGTTTCGTCGAGTGCCAATGAGATAACTCTCCATTCAAGTCGCAATTTATAACATATACCATTATAGGCGAAAGTTCGGTCTTCTACACTGAGCCTTGGCTAACACCGAACAACAAGCTATGCAGGACCCCAAAAATTACTAGTGTAAAACCATTCAAATATGCGACAGTGGTGGAACAGAACAACATATGAACAAACTAGTTGGAAACGGTTTTTCTGCTCATTCTTCCGTTGAACTTTTTTAATTTGACCTTTTACATACCAAAATTCCCAAATAACGTGTCAAAATTGATACAAAACATATAAAAATATATCAATATTTCATTAATATTATAATATATTATACTACTTTGCTGCTGGATGTTAGAAAACACCAATTATTCAATAAAAGCTGAGGTGATGAAAGTAAAGATTGGCAAATAAACTACAATAATGTATTCAGTTTGAATATTCTACAAAATTACGATTGTCTTCAGATGTCATCTGATATTTGCATAGAAATGTGTGGTATGCGTCACAGCAATCCAACAACACAACAACAAACTCATCGAGAATGCAACATGTGTTCTATGGCAATTCTCAGGTGTTTTACAACATGTTAAAACATACATCAAAGATCAGCCATCAATACCGAATTACAACACAAAAACACGATGAACAACAACTCACAAGGTTCCTGACACGTGATATGAAATTAATCTTGCGATTTGTTTTTACAACGTATCACTTTGTTTGTCCCTTTCATATTGCTTTACATATTTTTGATTTTCAAAACCCAGTCCGTGGCGTTGTAAGTTTCTCATCGACTTATTTTAGTTTGAGTTTGAGTTTGAGTATCAATTGGTACTGTATACCAACTTATTTTCGCGAGCGATTTAATTTCGAGCCTCTCGCGAGTAGAAGAATAACGCGAATATAAATAATCGTGAATATAAATCATCGCGAATATGTAAAGCTTGAATATTTCCTTATTAAACCTCTTCAAGAATATTAGAAAATCGCGAAATTAAATAGCCGCGAATTGGTCAAGAAAGGGTACAAAGCGAAATAAAGTATCCGCGAAAATAAGTTGGTTTACAGTATCTTCCACCTCTCTCTTTCTCTCTCTCCAATATTTTTCTGGTGTTTTTGTTCTCACTTTCAGCAATTCAAGATGCTTGAATGGACACTGCAAGCGGCCGTCATACGTACAAAACACATTATTCCATTGACAACATTATATTATCATCACCCGGAGCCGGAATTCATTTCTAAGTTAATGAAACGTGCCCGATATTATGCTACAGTGCTGATGTGCAATATGTCATCGTCACTGACAAAGAATAGATGCGGCTCCGTATGAGCTATTAGCAACAAAAACTCATTACATTTGATTTAATTCTGTAAATGATGGTTATTTATCATTGACAATACAATTAAATAAATCTGTCTGGTTAACATAATTCATCTTCTATTTTTGACTCATCATTTCACAACAAATAAAAAGACTTTTTCATAACCAATTTACATTGTTTAGCTGATTCGAGAGACAGAGGTTGCGCTGATGGCATCATTAACCCCACCCATTGCAACAGATTATTAGCGTTATTCAAAGGAATGGAATTCTGTAATAAAACGTTACATAATTTAACGTATGTCTCCAAGAAGGAGAGAAAAGGTGTTGCAGTATAAAATAGATTTACATTGCACTTAAAAGACATCCAAAACAAGTTTGGAATTTTCAAATTTCTGATTTTTCAAATTTTCCTTTAAGTACCTACAGATCTGTTAGATCTGATAGGTTTTTGAAGTGATTGCGACACCTCCCAACACAATTAACGTCTTTGGTGCTGATTACATCTGCTTTGCATTGTTGTGTGATCGCGTCAGGTGGGTGAATGACATGTTTCAGAATTCCAACTAGATGCATATTACAGAAAAGTGCACACGGGAATATGTTATTTTGATTTAAAGTATTTTGATCTGAGCGTCACTGATGAGTCTTGTGCAGACAAAACGCGCGTGTAGCGTATTAAATTATAAGCCTGGTAATTTTGATAACTATTTAAACCACTGGGTCGATGTCACTGCTGGTGGACTTTTCGTTCCCGATGGAATCACCAGTCCAGTAGTCAGCACTTTGGTGTTCACACGAATATCAGTTATATGGTAACTATTTCATAAATTTCCTGTTTACAAAATTATGAATTTTTCGAAATACTAAGAATTTTCTTATCCCAGGCATAAATTATCTTAGCCTTATTTGGTATAACTTTTTGGAATTTTGGGTCCTTAATGCTCTTCAACTTTGATATTATCGGGGACTAACTGTCCCCCAGCATAGAAATTTACCATCAAGTGGTGGTAAACATTAAGGTTACAATCTACTGCACCATATGCGTATTTCAACCTTTTTTGTATCTTGAGTGGTGCTCAAGGCCAAAATATCTGAAAATCCAAAACTTATTCAGCTATTTGTGGGATTCGTGTCGCTAAGCGTTTAGTTGTCTATGTTATGTCTTGTGTACTATTATTTGTCTGTTTGTCTTTTGCTTTTTAGCCATGTCGTTGTTATTTTGTTTGCGATCTATGAGTTCAAATGTCCCTCTAGTATCTCTCGTCCCACCTTTATTCAAAAAATGAAGAGCTTAAAAACCAAAATTGACAAAACATTAAACCAAAACCGATCAAGACATCAGAGAAGCAAACACAAACTCGATATGACCAAATTATAACCGTCAACAGTGTTTTTCTATTATTGTCACTACTTGAATATGAAATAGCTGTGCTATGAGAGAAAACATGACAATTTCTTTCTATAAGTTTGTTTAAATCAAACTCCAAAAGTCTATTGTATTGTTATTTCCAACAATGCACCAGATTCTTAAACTGCGAATTTAAGAATGTGTTGAAAATTTTGCAAAGATGCACTATTTTACAATTGCCAGGACAGTTTTCAAAACAAATCAAGGTTGATCGTATCTTTGAGTCATCACTCAACCTACCAGGAGACTGTATGCTTTAAAATTCGAATGCATATAGCATTACCTGTATATTTGACAAAACAAAATACATTGTCCACTTAGCAAATACCTTTATATATGTTCACAATCAAGGAAAAGAGGGAAACTTGCAGATCATATTACCATGTATCCATTTGAGAGGATGGACTTGTATTCCATAAAACGGAACCTCGTAAAATTCGAAACGGAAAGTCCTAATCACTCATATGCCCTATCATCTACCAACTGAATTAAGTTGTACATATATTTTTGACGTCACAGAATCTCAGTATGCAATTGGTGAAATTTAGAACTTGAAAAATTGTGTTTTCATTTTTTTGGGATAAATGCTTCCTAATACTTTTCATACTATGCATACAAAATGAAAAAAAGAAAATGAATGGAATAGATCTAGTACTTTTCATCCCCGGGGATGAAACCTGTTCGTTACAATTAGCAATGCGCAGCCACGTTATTCCATTCCCCAACTGTAGCTGATATATGTATATATACAATTGAAAATCGTGTACAAAGTTATTTTCATACTACTTTTAACTAAATCATATAGAATCAAATATTTTCTATATCCTCAAGTGATCGTTGTCTATGATTACCTGGACATGTCCTTAAATAATCTTTATCTAATTTGTTTATAGAACCACATATACGATCCTTTCACTCATCTATGAGTGTTAAATTGAATGTTTGACTATAACAGCGCTGTTAACCAGCTGTTAAGGTGTAAATTAGCCCTTTTACCTGTATTCTCACCTGACACAAATTACTTTGATGTTTACCTGTTAGGATGATTCATACTGGGATAATAGTGGCACTTATCATTTTATAGCAAAAAGATGATGAGAAGTTGTTTGAAATGACTTTTATTATCAAATCAAAAAGTGAACAAATTAAACGACACCTAAAAGTTTATTAAATTGTTACTTCTATTGTAGTTAAAAGGAGATTTTTCCTTGTCAATCTATTAACGATGCTTTTTAAAAGGATTTGCAATGTATGAGACGTTTCAAAAACGGGATTTGATTTAATGGGACACTTTTAAAGATTTTTAAAGAAATGTCTTGAATTTTTTTTTGTGATATTACAATCAGTTAAAATCAATCATGAATTGAATTTTGAAATTTTTAATTTAAAAATTGATTTTGTAATTTTATTTTAAGAAAACACACATGAATCATTAGAATATTTTGAATAACTTTAATTTTAAACAGAAAAATGCTTTGGGAGATACAAAACTAAGTAGTTAATACATGTTATCAATTGTATATCAGATTATAATAATAAAATAACATCGGTATCAAGTTATACTTTTTATTTTCAAGTTTAAAAAGTGTTATAAAATACATTCTTTTTATGTATCATGACTATTGACAAAATACATATTTGACATTAAAATGAATGTAAAATGTTGTAAGAAACTTTTCTTTTATCAATAAAAGAGTAAAAACTATCAAGATCCTTCGACATTTAACACCAGGGACTTGTCATTGCTGGTCTTCCCATTTAGATTTAGGAGAAAAGAGATGTCCACGTTTATGAGTAAGGTAATTGTTGAACGAACTATGACTAATTACAACTGATCAAAATGGATAAAAATTATCAAACTAATCCACATACAGTCGGTTTATCAATATATACCATTTGTATTTCATTATGCTGTCAATTAAGGGAGCTACCATTTGATTTTTAGGGGGGGGGGGGGCTAGGATGAAAAATTTTGTCCTGCTTTTTTTTTAGTTGTAATCTCTGTCCTGCATTTTTATTTTTTACTCTATTCGGTTCTGCCTTTTTTTTTTACTAGTTTATCCTGACTTTTTTTACACAAATTGTCATCCTGCCTTTTTTTTTAACCAAGTTGCTCATCCTGCATTTTTTTTTTAATCAAAACTCCTGTCCTGCCTATTTTTTTCAAATTTCCTCCTAGCCCCCCCATAAAAATCAAATGGTAGCTCCCTAACTGTATATCAATTTGGTCATCGTGTTTGCCAAAAGCCAGTTTTTAAATCTTCACTAGAAAATAAATATGTATGTTTTTTTAACTTTTTTCTTGAATTTGTTACTTGTAACAACTTAATCTATTACACATTAACTTACATAAATATAGTATGACTTACAAAGCTCCTTTTCTTTAGCTGTTCCCAAAATGATGACATACATAACGTTAATTCCCATTGTCTCATTACAAATATAATTTAACGTATCAGTTCGTTATATTTTTGGTGTGATTTACACAGTATGACATAGTCAGTCAAACCTGTTTCGTGACTGTATTTGATCATTCTGACCAGGGATATTTTTAAGCTTCCAACTATCTATGTTTACTTTCATCAACAGAAGTTTTATTTCAATATTTTTTATTGGAGAATTGTAGGAATATATCATACTTCATCAGTGATTGTCTTATGACAATCTTTTGTGAAGTTTTCTTAATATGTTCACTGCCTGTGTCGACTGAGAACGATAAAAACGTTTACCATAGCCTTATCAGGTCAGGAATGTGTCAGTTGTTATCCATTCGTTTGATATGTTTGAGATTTTGATTTTGCCATTCGATTAGGACTTTTCGTTTTGAATTTTCCTCGGAGTTCAGTATTCATCGGAATACTAAATGAACTATCTTCTAACGTACGTGCACAAAAATCCAAACTCATTTTGGTATTAGATTTCTTAATCTTAGCAACGATTTTAGAAGATGATTTAATCTTTTGACTCGTCAGCTAAGATAAATCACGAATGCGCTAAAAATTTATTTGTATCGATATACTTGAACATTAGAAATAAAGTTACCGTTTCAAAGCAATAAACATTTGGAACGTGTAATCCCGTGTTTATAATAATACCGATTGAGTTGGTTGTATCTAGTCTTGTCGTACCAACGAAACAATGTTCGAAGCATGAATTGTAACTTGTATTTGCATAGGATCACCACAGACAAAGTACAATATCCTCATTATCTCATGTGTGTACACACCAATTACCAATTGACAGAATAGTTACGACGATAACATACCTAACTTTATCAAATTAATCCTCTTTAAACAATGGCACGTGTCATCTATTTGATCATCGCCATTGTCAATAGAAAGCAGCCTTGTAAACTGTTAACGGGTTAATAATATCTTAGTCTAACACTCTCAATCATTTCAACAGTAACTAAGTTTGCTTGCGTAGGGAAAGAGTATTATATAGAATATTCATTTAATAGATCAGAAGATAATGAATAATGGTTAAATTTGAAATTAAGATAACAGTACACGAAAGATAACGAATAATGACGACCGAAGTGGAAATATGATGAAAAATTACAAATATCGTAATACATGTCCATAATAACTTCACTAAAAGACACCTATTTATGCACCTAAATCTATACTATTAACCGAGAAGACCTCCTTTTTTGTGTCGCTTCTTCTTCTTCCACCAAAAATTAATCATCATGTCCCTGTGTTCTATAGGTACCATGCATAGTCGCATTTGTCATCTATACTAATGACTATTCAGTTTGGGTTATTTTGGGAGAAAAACGAAAATAAAGGCGTCCGAATATTGGTTTCGTCATTAGATCAAATTTTAAGTCATAAAAGAATTCCGGTTTTAATAATTTTCATAAGAGTTATCGGGAACAGGACAATAGTTTTCTCATTGATCTATAAAGATACTCTCCCTCTATATATAATATAGCAGTGATCGCCTTGGAGAAGAAACGTGAAATTGATAGTTAATAGCAAATACACTTCATTTATAGTATACGTATGTTCATAGTTTAAAGAAATGCGAATATAAAAAAACTTGAAATTGACAGTTAATAGCAAAGAGGGTGGGGGGTCTAAACACAGAAACAATTGAAATAAAAATCGCAAAAAAGTTGCACCAAAAATAAAAATCGGGAAAGAAAAACGAAGCACGAAATATAAAATTGTAAATATTGAGGAAAAAGTACAAAAAGTTATTACTCAGTCGTTCCTGGAGATCATGCAGCCTTTATTAAAGGACATGGAGACCTTGCGGTCAACTTAGTGCGTCCGCTACTTGCATCTTATTTGAAAAAAAAATATTCATAGTAATTTGATCGGAACTTTATTGATACAATACATATTGCAAAAGTAGAGTGGTAACAGCATACAAAAATTACCATTAGATAACACAAATTTCAGAAGGTATTAAAACAAACTGACTTTTTAATAAAATGCGGGACATGCATGAGAAATTAAGAACACAGACACGAAACACGGAAAATAAATAAGGGGAAACACGTGCACGAAGCACGCAAATCGACCCAAACACGAGAAAACAAGAAATAAAACGTCAAAACACGAAAATACGGGAAATATTTATGGGACAGAACATTGGCAAGCTTCTTTTGCCTTAATAAACAGATTGTTTTACTGATTTAAAGGTATTTTCACTGTTCTGAGTCGTAATCTGTAGGAAAATTTACTACATAAAATGTGTAACGTTTACTAAATTTTCACTACTTGAAATAACGACATTTATATAGTTTTCACAGGCTGAAAAAAATCTTCAAACATGGCAGTGTTTTTTGATAGGACTACGAATTCAATATTGGTCACGTTTCAAACTACAGAGGTAGTTACACATACCGAAATGAGTATCATCTTTCGTAAATTTTGTTGATGATGACTTTTGATACTATTATATGAAATACTACCTACCACACCCAAGTAAAGAAACAAGAAAAATGTTAACCAAATTTAGAATAAGCGATCATTGTCTCTTAATAGAAACTGGACGATATACCAAAATACCACGAAATGAAAGAAAATGTAAAATATGTAATATCTTAGATGATGAATTTCATTTTTCTTAAACTGTAAAATAAATGAAAATAAAAGAGAAATCTTTCTAAAATATTATATACAAAAATATGTGAATTTTAATACACTTAATTTTACTGATAAACTCGTGATTATACTAAATCCATCAACACCAAATGATGTAAAAGCAGTTGTTTCTTTTATTAAAGAGTCATTAGAACTGAGGAAAGGAGAACAATAACTGTTTTTATCATATATCTATTATAATATTGTCGAGTTTTCATTATGTTTGATCATGTTTGTTTTGTATTTGCCATAACCTAAATTGGTTTTTGTCTGTTTTGCAAATAAAGTTATATTATAACATCTATTAACAAAACATAGCGTAATCCGTTTCTACAATGTATGTTTGAGAAATATGGCATAATGCGTTAACAAGTAATGGTTGAACTATTTGGTTGTTTCCTCCGACGAAACGAATGTAGTGTAAAAAGTTAAAAGTCGAATATGTCAATCCATAACATCATATTTTTTTGTAAATTAATGTCTTGGAACAACTTTCGTCATTACAGTATAATGATCCTGCTTGCATTGTGGCTGCATTGTCAGTGTGTCTTAATATCTTTTTCTAATTGAAATCATATCCCTTTGAAATTGACGATGAAAACGATGTCGCATTACTCGAGATCAACGGGAGAATCGACATTACCTGTTAATTAATAAAGATGTTTCGTGAGAAAAGATAAATTAAATCATAACACAATGACAGATATAAACAAGGCCTTGTGGGAATCCTTTATTTTTCAAATTAATGTTAAATGAATGGTGTGCCAATCTGTCTTAAGGACGATGTATTATGACAGGACAAGAGGTATTCATAACATCCTCATAAGAGAATTGCACGAATATCTTCCGTGTAATTGCTTTGAAATCTTTGAGTCTGGATTCAGATAGAAAATAGTGATAGTTACCTGTACAAAAGAGTCTACGAGGCAGATAATTGCATTGTAAAACATCATAATTTGGGACAGGCGACCAAATAAGAGATTAAAATAATTATGTGAATTCTATGAAAACTTGTAATAGTCTATGCAAATTTGATTGAATTGCACGTTTGATAATACAGTTGCATGGATATAATTATTAATATGTTTTATTTAGTTTTAAAAAGTAAACCTGCAAAAATTCTAAACTCCGAGGAAAATTCAAAACGAAAGTCCATTATCAAATGGCAAAATCAAAAGCTCAAACACATTAAACGAATTGGATACAACCGTCATATTCCTGACTGAAAAATGATGGATTGAACCTGGTGTTATAACTAGCTAATCCTCTCACTTGTATGATAGTCGAATCAAATTCCATTATATTGACAACGATGCATAAACTAGACAAACAGACGGACAGACATAATATGTAGAAATGTCAAAAATAGGGGAACAGCAGTCAACATTGTGTTATAATCTTAATCACTATAAAAACTATTTTTAAATCATAGCCCTATGACAGATATAAACAAGGCCTTGTGGGAATCCTTTATTTTTCAAATTATTGTTAAATGAATGGTGTGCCAATCTGTCTTAAGGACGATGTATTATGACAGGACAAGAGGTATTCATAACATCCTCATAAGAAAATTGGAATCAGATAATCAGATAGAAAATAGTGATAGTTACCTGTACAAAAGAGTCTACGAGGCAAATAATTGCATTGTAAAACATCATAATTTGGGACAGGCGACCAAGGAAGAGATTAAAATAATAATGAGAATTCTATGAAAACTAGTAATATTGTACGCAAATTGGATTGAATCGCACGTTTGATGATACAGTCGCATGACTATTTTTATAAATATGCAGTATGTTTTATTAAGTTTCAAAAGGGTATGGAAGCATATATTCAGCAAAATGTCAAAGTATTACTGATTCTGTTGCTGGCGATGTTTCTGAAAAAGGACTTAAACACATTTAAAAAAGTGGTGTTTTATGATTTATCATTTAAGATCTTTCATTTTCCATTTTAATCTTTAAAGCATCAGACATTTTAAAATCAATACTATTGTACGTCATACTATCTTCTATATTTTTAAAGAACATCCTAATTATTTACAATGTAATTAAATTAAACCTGACAAATAACAAAATTCGAATATCTATGTTATCACATACATGTATGTTATTAAAATTTGAACAATGAACAAATACAGAAAAAATGTATATAAAATAAAATTATTATTTTCAATTGATTTTACTAGAACTCAGTGACAAAATAATTGATTGAATCTTTTTTCAAATAGAACCTGACAGGAAATTTAAGGATAAAAAATAGATAACTATTCTTTTAAGAATGTACCATCAATAAACATTCATTGAAACACGTGCTTATTTCACACGATAGGTAGAAATTTCAATTAACGAGGTAGAGATGTCAGCAACACTTGATAATAAGATGTCGCTTATGTCAATAATTTTACACAAATGAAAATTGAACTCTACTCGTCAAAATCGATGTCCCATCCGTCATTAACAATACACAAAAATCTTCTGCATATCCGGGAACCTTACAATTATATTATTAAGCACAAGGAAGATGCCACAATATTTCAAATGGAATTGAAATGATATATTTATAAGGTTCGCAGAGTATACGTATCGTTTAAGATAAAACTTTCGTCGATGAAATAACTTTACTTTACTTAACTTTTACAATGAAATATCATACGAAATTTTCATTAATATAATCTCAAATTGGAGAGAACGTCAGGAAATGACAATTTCCAGAAGTAATACACTTCGGTGATCAACGGTTAAATAAAACAATAAAGAGACACTAAAAAATTAGAACGAATATAGATATCAGCTAAAACATAATGGCCTTTGAAATTGTAATTTCAGATCCCCTGAATGATGTATATAGTTCTATTTCAAATGACGGCCGTATAAATATATGTTTACGTTTATCGACTATGTTTATTTTTAGGTAACATTTTATGAAAAGTGACTAGTGCAAAAACTGTATTGTTACTCAATCTTTAGTTCTCTGTAAAGTGTTCAGAAAACATTTATGTATCATTTCGTCTTTATTCTTGTTACCATCTTTTTTTTCTATCTAAGGTAATTTATAGCCATACACAGTTGCCTAAGTCGGTTTTTGGCCCAAATGTTGAGTATTTTCGCTTTTTATTATTAGTTTATGACTTGACCTTGCAAATGGTCACTGACTAGTCTTATTTATCCGGTGTACCAAATTATAAGCCTGGTATCTTTGATAAGGTTGTCCCCCATGGTAACTTCTTTCTCTCTTTTTTTAAAATTCAACACATACTAATTCATGCGAGTTGTCAACAATTAAATTTCTAAAATGCCTGATCTTCAACGTAAGTCAACACACGAGTGGTTTGTGTTTTATGACCAACATTTGAACGATCATGAACAATACTGATTTGAAGTATAGGAGTTTAAACGGGTGCATTATACCTTCATAAAGAGATAATATATAAAATACCGTGTGTTCATTCAAAAGATGAGCAGGTAAATTATATGTATCATTTTTACCGCAGTAAGTCACACTTATAATTAAAGGGGATTTTCTGAAACTAAGACACCAACAGCGGAAACGACTAAATGCACAACAAAAGGAAGTGCAATTAACCGTTTGTAAATACCAACGGAATGCAACAAATGGTTTCTAAAAATAACGTTAGAAGGTCTTCTGTTTAATCTGAATTATAAAAAATATTTTTTAGAGTCAATAAATAATAAAATTTCCCTTTTTATTCTAAACAACAAAACACTTACTTAGTTAGTAAAACATATAAATATTTTAAACTTATAGTTGTGTAAAAATGTTTACAATGCATATATTGCTAGCGGGAAATATAAATAAGATTTTAACATAAATATCCATATATGTTTACTTCCAGAAGCTACACATCTGCGAAAGATATGGATTCAACATTTAAAACTATTTAAATGTATCATATAAAACTACGTCGAGTAAAAGATATTTTCGTTTACGGTAATATGTTAATATGAATGGACTTAAGAAATATTCTTAATTATTATTATTATATTATTATTATAATAATTAGTACTATTTTCATTGTCAATAATAGCATTGTGTTTTGGTTTAAACAAACTTTCATCATATATACATGCAGTATTTGTGCGTCGACATGGCAAAATAGTATTTTTTTTATCATTGCAGTACTTTCTTTATTTTTTTCTTTGCATTCTTTTATTGTCCTTCATTTTATTTATGCAGCCTTATGCGGAAATAAACTCATCATAGATACCAGGACTAAATTCAATATATACGCCAGACGCGCGTTTCGTCTACAAAAGACTCATCAGTGACGCTCGAATCCAAAAAAGATAAAATGGCCAAATAAAGTACGAAGTTGAAGAGCACTGAGGACCAAAATTCCTAAAAGTTTTGCCAAATACAGCTAAGGTAATCTATGCCTGAGGTAGAAAAGCCTTAGTATTTCAAAAAATTCAATATTTTGTAAACAGTAAATTTATAAATATAACCATATAAATGACAATTCATGTCAGCACAAAAAGTGATGACTACTGGGCTTGTGATACCCTCGGGGAAATAAATCTCCACCAGCAGTGGCATCGACCTAGTGGTTGTAAATAAACTCATCATAGATACCAGGACTAAATTTTGTAAATACGCCAGACGCGCGTTTCGTCTAAAAAAAGACTCATCAGTGACGCTCGAATCCAAAAAAGTTACAAATGTCAAATAAAGTACGAAGAAAGGACATAATTATGGTATTGATGTTTTACATATATTTATTTCTATTTCCTATTGAAGAAATTCTTGCAACTCACCAAAAATCAATGACCATTTTCAATATGCTAAATCATTGTCGTAAAATGTACACTGTTTGACCGCTATCGAATTACAATCAGCGGTTTTGTTCATTAACTGATGTGTAAAATTGATATATTGAATGATTTTTGATAATAATAAGATTTTAAAGTACCCTTTATTTGTCAACAATGATTCGGATTGTAACGGTTCAATGTTTCAAAAAACAAACAGATGTATGGTTGAATGGCATTCATGTCAAACATTAACAATCCTATATGGATGGTTATGGACAAATATGATTTTCTTTAATCTTATGACATGTCTTTGATAGAATTGTGGTGAATTATGAATCAGATGATTGCCCATCCTTATGAACTTATTGACCTTTTGGTGTAGAAAAACATACGGTAAACAGAGAAAAAAACATAAAGAAACCCCTTAATTCATACTTTAATTTTGGAATATAATAAAAGAACATCTTCCATCAATTTGAAGAGGTTAATACTAGGCTCCTATCCAATGTTAATTTGTACTGGTAGAGGACGCTAGAGTGCTCAAAAATAAGAACCACCGACTTTCAGTAGGAAAACTGACAACCACAGTCAATTAGGATTGGAGTCGAGAGCACCTGTCCCATGCGGAATTCGAACTCACAACCTCCGTTTAGACTGGTTAGTAATACAGTGTTACAGTCGAGAACCTCTGAACGTAAGATAGATGCAACAAAATATGATGCAACGGTATACTTACTTTTAGGCACCAGTAGTCTGCCGATAATAATCTCATTATTTGCTTTAAATCGAAAGTTGAAAAAGAGGGAAATTAGTTGCATATATAGGTGAACGAAAACCCAGCAAAATGTAAGAGTTCTTGGAAACGTGTATTACAACAGACAATAATAACCAATAACGAGGCTAAAACAAAGTAAAAATAACAAAAGTACCAAACTTATTATTTAAAAATTCAATATCATGTACCACGACAACTTAAATAGACTAATCATCATTGGGTATTCGATTCTTAACAATGCAAGTATCTGAGTATCTATACTATTAAACGAGAAGACCTCATTTTGTGTGTCGCTTCTCTTCTTTCCACAATAAATTAATCAACACGCCTCTGTGTCTTATAGGTACAGTACATAGTCGCATTTGTCATCCATTCATATCATTATTCAGATTCAGTTGTTATGGGAGAAAAACGAGAAAAAAGTCATCCAGATATTGTGCCGTATTTGGACGAAATTTTAAGTCAGATTAGACTTTCGGTTTGCGTTTTCTGAATACTCTGAACATACATATACTACAAATGAGTGTATTTTAATTCTATCTGCTATAATTTTCAAGTTTACTATCAACGACGGTCATAGAGTTTTTAAATGGAGAGGGTCTGTATACTATATCAATTGACCACCATGGATCGAATAGTAAATAGTTATCAAAGGTACCAGGATTATAATTTAGTACGCCAGACGCGCGTTTCGTCTACATAAGACTCATCAGTGACGCTCATATCAAAATATTTATAAAGACAAACAAGTACAAAGTTGAAGAGCATTGAGGATCCAAAATTCCAAAAAGTTGTGCCAAATACATCTAAGGTAATCTATGCCTGGGATAAGAAAATCCTTAGTAAACTTAGAATTGAAAGTAAATACACTTTATTTATATAGTAATGAATGTTCATAATATACAGATAAGCGCTAAAATTATTCATTTGAACTTTTGATACCTTTTCTGAAATTCTCCAGTCATTAAATCTTTTACAAAATTCATTGATTACAAAAAAAAGATGTGGTATGATTACCATGTTGAGATAACTCTCCACAAGAGACCAAAATGACACAGAAATTAACAACTATTGGTCACCGTACGGCCTTCAACAACGAGCAAAGCCCATACTTAGGCCCCGAAATGACATAAACAAATGACAACCACTGAATTACAGGCTCCTTACTTAAATGTTCATAACACACTAATTGAATGCTCATATTGAAATTGATAGAAAATCAAAAATTAGGAATTTTGGAAATGAAGGAGGAGGGATAAAAAAAAACATTTTCCTATCCCCAATAACCTATGATTTATGATACTTTTGCTGAAATTCTCCAGTCGTTCAATATTTTTCAAAATTCTTCCAACAAGACTTCACATACTTTATACTACGTTCTGAATGCCCGCGATTTCGCGGGTGTGTTCTAGTATTTGTTGAAAACAGCACTACTGTATATTTTGTTCGTACGGTTTACAGCAATTTGAAATGACCGGGTATTTATTCAGCTCAGTAGATAAGCATCCTCGGTTTAACAAGTCTCGTTGTTTTACCAAAAAAGAAGCAATTACTAAAGTCAGGAAACTTTTTGTGATGGCTAGAAAAAATGTATCATAATAATGTAAAACAAACTATTAAACTGTAAAAGTACGATTAAAAAATTATAAACGAGGATAAAATTTAATATAATGAAATAAAATATCTTTGGTTGACACAAAACATAAATTATAAAGACTAAGACAAATGGCGTATTGAAAAACATAGTCAAATAACATTTATTGGTGTCTTCATTGTCACTAACTTTTAGGATATAATATTTTGTCTCACATAAGGGAGCTACCATTTGATTTTTAGGGGGGGGGGGGGGGCTAGGATGAAATTTGAAAAAAAATAAGCCGGACAGACACTTGCAAAAAAAAAAAAGTCAGATGACAATTTATGTAAAAAAAGTCAGGATAAACTAAAAAAAAAAAGCAGGACCGAATAGAGTGAAAAATAAAAAGGCAGGACAGAGATTTAAACTAAAAAAAAAATGCAGGACAAAATTTTTCATCCTAGCCCCCCATAAAAATCAAATGGTAGCTCCCTAAGAACAAAAAGCTGAAACAGTTAACTATCGATCCTGAGTTAAATTATATTATCAAATTTTGACAAAAACTTACGTTTTAAAAAGAGAAACATAACCTGAAGATATGTGATATCTAATAAGGGCAATTAAAACTGAACAATATGTATATGCATATATTATACTTAACACCATAACAAATTTTATCGAATACATTTTTTCTCCTTGACCAAAACCTGTTATCTTATATCTACAATTTCAAGTGTCTTTGCGTCAAATGAGAACTTATTAATAAAAAAGCAATCAATTATCATTTTAGCTGACGATTAACATCCTGAGGAAACTTCATCTTATCACACGTTACATTTATGAACCAAATTAAGTCATCAGTGATCATTAAGAAATGCTCAGTAAGGGGTTCCAAACTGGGTTATTTAAGTAATGACTGTAATACTTATTTCTGTCTATGACGAAATAACATTAAAAAAAAGTGAAGTAACTGAATAACCCGCGTAGCGAATTGTTTTAGAGTGCGCATTACATCTTAATGTTATTAATATAATTTAATTCTAAATTCCATTTTAAACCGTAGAAAACCATGAAAAAAACGTTGATGACGTCACGCTCACATGACTAAATTACGTAGCGGGTTATTTAACAGTGTGCACCACATTTTTTATGTTATTTCAAATAGACAGAAAAAATATTACAGTCATTTCTTATAATTCAATTCTAAATTCCATTTTAAACCGTAGAAAACCATGAAAAAACGTTGATGACGTCACGGTCATATGACTAAATTATGCCTATGGGCTCATAACAAAATAACGTCAGCCAATCAGCAGACGCGTTACATCCAAAATTAAATTATTTGCAGTTAATTTTAAGGAAAGATGCAGATTTACTTAATTATATCGTAAAAGTAAGATGTTCCTGTTCCTGTTCCTTGATAAACACCCGTCATGTTGCTTTGAACTTCATTAAAAAGTAGTTCGGATGACAGCAGCACGGAATACTGTCGACAGAATACAGAAAATATCCGCCGTGTATGTCACATGAAAACCATAACAAATAGCTTTGCTCATTGTTGAAGGCCGTACGGTGACCTATAGTTGTTTATTTCTGTGTCATTTTGGTCTCTTGTAGAGATTTGTTTCATTGGCAATCATACCACATCTTCTTTTTTATAGTAGTGATCACGTCAATAAAACATTCGAAGACAAATCGTCAGCTTTATGAGTGAATATCTTTGGTTAAGTGAAACGTTTTTTTAGCGTCAACCCTTTATCGTTAGTAATGAGAAATAATTTTGTTACTCTGCTGTACCTGAAATCATTCCATTTTTGTATGTGGCTCATGAAACTCAATCGTAAGTATTCTTCTGTGTTTATGTTGTTCCGTTGTTTTCCTCTTATGGTTGGTGTGTTTTCCTTGGTTTTGGTTACTGGCCCGAATTTAATTTCTCTCAATAGATTGGTGGCTTTTCAATAGCGGTATACTACTGTTGTCTTTATTCAGTATAGTATGTTGGGTCATGGTAAAATAATGAAAAAGACAACTCAAAAATCACTACACAGAACACTTACACAATTGACAACACAAACTTCTCCAAAAAGCAAACTGCTACCGAAGCACTTGGCACATTTTTCATGACTTGACACAATCTAAAACATAGTATCTTTGAAATTGTACTTTTTTCATTATGCAGATCAAGAGCAGCACAGTGTTTCCTCGCAGAACAATATCTTATTATTTTCATAGAGCAGCACAATGTCGCCCTGGAAAAGTAGGATATACATTTTCCAGTTATGTATGTGATTGACATAAGCTCATTGTATTTTTAAATACATTATACATACAAAAAAAGTTTGCACATGTACATTTTTGCAGTTGTATCAGACTTTCAACTTCTTGTTATGCATTTATATATGTAATTATGTTGCAGAGTTTTCGAGATGCAACTAATATTAATGATGTGTGCATTTGGTTAAAAATCAAAAGTAACATTTTGGTTTTTAAACAGATGCAATTTAAATGTAAACACAAGTGCTTTATTTTCATAATTGTGTATCTCCTAACAAGATACATAGAATAATCACACTAGCATACAGTCATAAATATTACTAATAATTCATCTGTGCTAGATATATCCTAAATGGAACCCTTGAAAAGGTCATCAATAGTACTAATATACTAATAAGTCCTCTTTGTTAGATATATCCTAAATGGAACCCTTGAAAAGGAAATCAGCAGGCGGTTAAACATTCAATAGAATCGGATTACAAAAGTAAATATTCAATTGACATTCGGAATCGCCTGATCATGTCATTTATCACCGGCACAATATGATATGATAAACCTTATCCCCTTTTCCGTCGTTCCTGGAAAATACCAGTCAAGGCTATTATAGGCTAGATTGAGGGATAAATCTTATTTATTTACTCGTGACAGAACAGGAAAAGAAATATTGATTATCGTTGATGTCTTCTTCGATATAACTATTCCGCATCGAATATGCACATTGTGCATTCATTTTTACGGCTGCATTTACTGCATGATCACTTCCGGCCACGACCCATGATAAACGGTGTTCGGGTATAATTTTGTGGGTGTGTAATACAAGAATCCAAGATAAACCATGTTTAAGCTGTGTCATTGCTCGTTTATTTGTGAATAAGCTAAAACGTCTATTCTTTTATTGTCAGTTTTATGTTTTATTTGTATTTTATCGACATCGTGTATAGTTACATGACTTTGTTAAATATAAATATTCTGTATAACACGTTTGGATGGTGTGACTCCCTTCCGGTTGTCGTTCTTGCATGGTTTTTTTTCCATCATTTTCTTTTCTTTTTTTTTTTTGGAATTGTGTGGTTTGATCAAATAAATATTGTCGACAATTTCAAAATACAGACAGGGAAATATCACATCTTAACTCGTGTCTACGTCTTCTTTGTACTTTGGCTATGATATTAGGTATTAGACATAATATGCATTTTACGGAAATCATCAATAGGAATCGCTGAATGATATATTCTTCACCAGTTGCCTTCTGGTCAGTTTTTAGATATATAGATATTCACGTAAAAATGTGCATAGTCATCATTACTTATTTCTGAATGAAATCTGTGGTTTTGGCAAGTTTGAACCCTGAATGAATATAATCTTAGTCTGAACTATAGGTTGGTTTTGTGGTCACGAAATGGATATGGACTATCATTATGTCTCATTGATTCATTGATAAATGAATTTATAATTTTGATTTAACTTATGAATGATTTAAGATCAAAAGCTTTTGTTAATAAAAATACATTAAATAGGTTTTTAAAAAGACACAGAAGCGAACTTGTTAGTAGAAACGGAAATTTTGCAGAAATTACATGAAACCACAAGAAAAGTGGAAAATATACGTCAAGGACTACATAGTACTGAGACAACAAACAAAAACACAAACATGTTGAAAGCAATTATATATAAACAGTACTGAATGTTAAACAACAAATAACGGCAATAACAAAAAATCTGCATCAACAAATATACCAAGATCACTGCACATTAAGTGCCTGCTGGTCTCTTTTCAACATGGATTATACATAAATTAGTCATGTAGTTCTCATGTTGACGCGTAAATGCTAAATGGTGGAGTTCGTTTTGCTTAGTCTTTAGTTTTCTATGCTGTTTCTTGTGTACTTATATTTGTCTATTTGTCTTTTTCTTTTTAGCCATGGCGTTGTCAGTTTATTTTCAATCTATGAGTTTGAATGTTCTTCTCCTCTGGTATCTTTCGCCCCTCTTCTAAGCCGTATGATGTTTTATTTAGATTTTCGAATGAAGCATCTCAATTCTAATTGCTTACAAATACATGATCAGGTTTACCTCTTGAAATTCATTATTTAGAATCTGCTTACCTTGCTGGAACACATGAGCTCAATCCCGGATGGTGATATAGTGGTTTGTAGACTGTTGTTTGTGTTTCCGTATGTTTTCTTTTCGGTAATGGTGTTGTCTTTTTTTTTCAAATTTTGATTGTTGTAATGTTTCTTTGTTATTTTCTGTCTGATTCAACTTCGAAATAAGTTCCTCATCGAATGTTTGTGGTCTAGTTCTTTTTGTCAACGTAATATATTCTTATTGTCAATATATTTATCATTTTCTTACCATGGCTCCCCGGTTCAACTTTGATTTGTATTGTCTGTTTTCAGACCAAAGCATTATTTTTGCTTGCACTTCTAATGGCATATGATAATTTGAATTTGATTTACTTCTAGCAGATTCGTTTCTGTTCTCCACTGGTCAAAGGGTTTGCTCCTATGGAGTGTTGTTTCTCGCGACTTCGCGTTTATCCATGCATATTTCTATATCTAAAATTAAATGTATTTTTTAACGATGATATCAACAACTGACATAATATATAGGTTAAAATTAGTTATCAAAGGTACCAGGATTATAATTTAATACGCCAGACGCGCGTTTCGTCTTCATAAAACTCACCAGTGACGCTCAGATCAAACTAGCTATAAAGTCAAACAAGTACAAAGTTGAAGAGCATTGAGGACCCAAAATATCCAAAACAATTGTGCCAAATACGGCTAAGGTAGTCTATTCCTGGAATAAGAAAATCCTTAGTTTTTCAAAAAATTTAAAGTTTTGTAACAGGAAATTTGTGAATATTACCACATAATTGATATTCATGTCAACACCGAAGTGCTGACTACTGTACTGGTGATACCCTCGAAGATGAAACGTCCACCAGCAGTGGCATCGACCCACTTGTGTAAAAAATTGTGTAAGAGTTTGAGATTTTATTGCATTTCAAACATTGCAATCTTACTGTGTTCGAAGAACATTTAATTAAAAACTATGAATAATGTCATTATAGAATATGCCAATAGTTGCCTTTGAAATAAAATACAAGTCTACTTCAGAAAGGGAGCTATAGTATGATCAGCAATGATATAAATATCCAACAGAGACCAATGAACGAGGATGTTGGCAACTATAGATCACCCAAAGACCGTCAACAATAGGAGAAGGCCATACCGTACAGTGTTATAAAACCTATGAAAGGTCACGAAAGAAAAAATCTTAAAACAATTCAAAAAAGAAAAACAACTACCTCAGTAATAACATATTGATAACCATTAAGTAGCAGGATTTTGTCTAGAGAAAGTTTGTACAAGTAATGTATCTTATTGTGAGCATCACTTAAGAAAACTGGAGGAAAGAAACTTACTTACAACTGAATAAGTCAAGTTTATTTTATACGTTTGCCGTATTAACTTTAACGGCATCACTACCATAAAATTGCTTGCTTTTTTTATTTTTTTTTTTATAGTAAATAGAATTGTCATCAACAATTTTACCTTTACAAATGATATGTCATTCTGTTGACTATATGACGTCATATGACCATCTCTGCTTCAAGGCAATTGTTTGGAATTATTTTATGATACTTTGTGGTAAATTTTTCTATTTAACTTTCTATTTACAAACAAAAATGTAATTTGTAAAAATGTTTATATATAGTAGGATTCCCATGATGAGTGCGAAATCGCATTCTTTGTATTCTACGTGTGACTACACATACCGCAATTTGTCAATGTACACACATGTATGAATGAAACATTACAGTGGTTTTTGATTACTTTGTGGCCTACTTTCTTTGATTTTTTTTTTTTTAATAGTGATTTTAATAAAATTTACTATTGCTTATGATGTGTTTATTATTAATTTCAAATAACATTTACCACTTATAAAGATGATTCAACATCAATTCGGTGAATGTCAATAAATTATCATAAATAAAGAGTCTGAATCGACTGAAACACCTTAATAATTGTATAAATAAAAAACCTTAATCGAAATTTACAGGTAACTAATTACAAATTTATTACTATTGAACAGTTTAGAGTGAAAACTCTGGATCAAGTGATGATCAGCGAAGAGAACTTCAAAGTCTATATAACAAAGGGGAACATCTGCTCCCTGTCGAGGCTCAATATTAAGTCAATTATTTTGCAATCTATAATAATAACTTACCTTTAAATTCACCTGTTTAGCAGCTTAAATCATGCTTGTTTGGGTAAAGAATCTTTACTATCACTTTGACAAAATTAATATGGAAACATTTAATAAGCTTTTACAAAAGTGAAATTGTCAATTTAAAAATATTATTATTGAATTCTTCGAATATTTTTCGAATGAGATTTCACTTTATATATGCACTGGAAATTTATTACAAATAATTTAATTCTTTATTAAATTAAGAATTAAATTTCTAACATCCATGCAGCTTTCTAATTTTGTGAGATACCTTTGTGAAAGAATTTACAGTGAAGATATTAAAAATGATATTTAAAAGTTATTACAATAAGCATGATAATATCTGAACAGATGATAGTATTCATATAGAAAATATAAACAAAATTTATTATAATGATCCTAATAAAACTGCCAACACATTGAAAATTGGAGAATTGTAAAAATTTTGAATATTCAAAGTGTTACATTTTTCACATCTTCGGAAAAATACAAGCGTGCTTTAAAAACAAAATCATAAAAGAAAAGAAAAGAAAAGAAAAGAGATGAAAAAATATGTTAGAAGATATAGTTAGCATGAAATCGTTTCTCTGAAAATGATTTAACAGGTTGGACAATTTACCAACAACAAAAATGATATACCGTAACAGTTGTTTTCAGACACACAATTGCCTTGTCTTGTGCTTATATGCAAAATATACAAAAACATTTAATTCTTTTAAATATAAAATGAATAAAATTATAAGATCGATATTATTAGAACTATCTTTAATAAATTTGTAATAAGAGTTTTTTGTTTATGCACAGAATTTGTCATTTCCATTTGGAATTGAACATCCCAATTACGACCGGATAAAGCAGCGAAGATATACATCATGCACAGGCAAGCGGAGACTCCTGTTCTGTAAATATTCTACTGTAACGTGAGAGAACTCTAGGTGGCCATATTGCTATACCAAAGTCAATTCAATGTGGCAGTCTGAACTGTACCATTTTGCATGTTTACATTTTTACTTATTATGTCTGTCTGGTTTATTAACACATCGTTGTCATTATAATGGAATTTGATGCGACTGATTTACAATTGAGAGGTTTGGCTAACTATAAAACCAGGTTTAATACACCGTTTTCTACATAGGAAAATGTCAGTGTTTGAGCTTTTGATTTTGCCATTTGATAAGGGACTTTCCGTTTTGAAGTTTCCTCTGAGTTCAGTATTTTTGGAAAGCACGTACAGTAACAGTGCATTAAAATGTATACAGTCAGGACAAACGTCCTATTTTCAGAACATTTAAAAGCGAACTATTCCCGTTAGTCTTCTCTTATAAATGCGTGGCTGCAACCTAAATTTCATCCTTCAGTGCGATCTGAAAATTCTGAAACGAAAAATCTTCCTGCAAATTGTAATTTTTGGTACCTTTCTCTTTCCAGGTAAAAGAAGTACTGGTGAGGTTCGTGGCTAAGTACTTATGGTTTCTTTCGCTTAAATCAACTACGATTATTAACAATCTTCAAGTGGCAATGTACATCTCACCATATACTAAGTATATTCTGCCATCTCTGAGGAGTGCTTTTTAATCAGACACAGTCTCTTTAAATAAATCATTATTGTGAATGGATTTTTATATTGAATGACCAAACCTAATTTATATAATTGATATTCTGTGTAGCGGTGTATTAGGAGATATTCCAGATTGACTACTTATTTTCATCTGTTCATACGCATGCTTTTTTCTGTGGCTTCGCCGCAAGAATATTTCCTGCAATTAGTAGTGCAGTCCATTCATTTTCATCCTATCTTGGGCAAAATCTTTTTTTTTTTTTTTTTTTTTTTTTGCTTTTTTCATTCCAGGTTATTTTGGGAAAATCCACCTGCACCAACAAACACCGAACACCAGAGGGTCGTCGCCTAACGCTGAATCAACATTTTGTTTGTTCTGTAGGAATGGAAACCAGCAAATGTATTCTTTTCGATGTGTTCTGAAATACATCCAATGCAATTGTCAAGACGCTGTGCTAAGCTGGGCATACAGTTAAGGTGTGTGCTTTGTAGAACAGGAAAATAACATTATTCATTTCGTGCGTCCGAATCACTTTTCTTGTTTTTCCTGCATCAGGAACGCTCACAGTTATTTGTTTAAGCTATGGGTGTAGTCCAAACTGAACACGAACAAAAGAGATCTGCAAAACAGCCAAATGCATCTGAAGTCAACTTTCCCCGACAATTTTGTTATAAATCAGGTCTTAATTAAAGCACTGCCATTGAGTTGATGGTACCTCGGGGCCTTTTATTGCTGCCTATACGGTAACGGTATGTGATTACTGATTGTAGAAGTTCAAACGTGTTGAAAGTCGTACGCTGGCCTATTATTAATTAAACGCACATGACTTGGATTTCTTTGAATACATATCTACCTATGACATGAATATCAATAATGTGGTCATTTTTATAAATTTCCCGTTTACAAATTTTGAATTTTTCGAAAAAATAAGGATTTTCTTATCCCAGGCATAGATTACCTTAGTCGTATTTGGCACAACTTTTGAGTATTTTGGATCCTAAATGCTCTTCAACTTTGTACTTGTTTGGCTTTATAAATGTTTTGATATGAACGTCACTGATGAGTCTTATGTTGACGAAACGCGCGTCTGGCGTACTAAGTTATAATCCTGGTACCTTTGAACTACCTACCAAATTTCCTTGTTTTATATAAGTGCCTTTTGCAGATTTGTATAGTTCGGATGCGTCCGCATTGAAATATATACCCCACATATATTTTTTATGTACATTTGATGTTTGCAACAACACTCTGTACCAAGGGAAAAAAATAGTCTACAAAATTATTATGTTACTAATTACAATTTCCAATGCATTTATTAAAGTCATCAAAATAATTTCAGGATATAACTAAAAAAATTCAAATTAAATAAATATACTATAATCAAAACATTTACAACAAATTACATATTTTAATGGCTTATCCTTTTCCCATACTAATACTAATACAAAATAAATATAATAAATAGTATATCTTTACGGCTTTTAAAGACGAAAAGATGACTCACTGTCAATTACATTTATTTATTTTCCGTCTTAAAAAGTGATAAGGAATGTTATTTCTATTAAAATTTCATAATGTTGTTTTAATGACTATATTAAAGCATCACCTGGTAAGACGCCTTCAAAAGTAGAGCACAATACAAGTTGTTGATACTAAGCCCCAGTCAAAAACATTTCGGGTTTCAAAAATTTCAAATCGTAATTGGGTTTTAAAATCAGTTTTGATAACTGGTGAATCAACATTTGTGTTTCTTTTCTTCTCTAATTCTCTCTTTCTATTTGAATATGTCCTAAACAAATAGATGAGTTGTACATCCCAACATGACATCGGTCAAGGATCATATAGTCACTGTCGTAGATGGCTTAAGTTTTATATAACTAATTTCACAAGGAATTTAAAGAAGATTTTTTATTTATTTTTCAAACTGATCTACAACCTTTGATCTTTTTTGAAGGCTATTACAAGAATTTATGTATCTTGATATCAAATAGATAGAATTTCTTTAATTGTACGTCTTTTCTTCCTTTTTATTTTATCATTAACCCGTAATATTTAACGTTCTTTTAAAGTAGTATAGATGAAAGCCATTGGGAAAAAATGAATGAATCCTTTTCATACCTTTTGCCTTATACGGGGGTCTTGTCGGGGTGTTTTCAATTTTATATTGTTTTCTTTTTTAGGCCATTTTTCACTAAAACATTTTTGGAGCCATATCGTCTTTGTTCTATATATTTAAGAACCCTATAATTATTCTCTAACTTTTTGGTTCATACGGGGGTCTTGTCGGGGTGTTTTCAATTTTATATTGTTTTCTTTTTTAGGCCATTTTTCACTAAAACATTTTTGGAGCCATATCGTCTTTGTTCTATATATTTAAGAACCCTATAATTATTCTCTAACTTTTTGGTTCATTTTTCTCTATTCTTTATTTTATATCCAAATTATTCTCGATTTTTTTTCTTTCTTTATTTCAACCCATTGATCACAGAGATGTTTGATAATAACTGTACACAGTATAGAGATAGAAAGAGAGGAAGGAAAAGTTCAAAAGTGCAAATAAAAAGTTCCTAATTTTTTAATGCAAATAAAAAAATAATTGTATATGAAAGTTTGTCTTAGACTTGTTTCCCAGGAAGGCTTTCCTCGCTCAAATCCATTTGCCTCGTGTTAAATTAGATATTTGAAATAAAAGTCTGTAAAAGAGAGAAACATTATTAATTTCGCGCTTCCGAGCTTTTCTTGAATTGCCTTCATCAGGAACATTCATACCTAAAGATTTGAAAACTAAGAATTATAGTATTAGTAACATGGTGTGCTAGTGACCTAATACGATATATATGGGGTCAATAAATTCCATAGGGGATTCGAGCGAAGAAAATGACGTCTATGAACTGTATGTCCAAAAGCGACCTAAAAAATGTTATTTGCTTTGACGAGGTTTCATAAGCATACCTTTTAGATACATGAAAAAAATGGCTCGCAAACAAGACACACACAATTTCAATAGACGCAACTGTGAGGGAATAACAAGGTATATTAATCCCCCACAACTTTTACTTATTTTCTTTAAATCGATCCTCGTTCAAATGAAGAAAATTGAAGAAGAAAGTAGGGATAACTAAACTATTATAGTTATGAATATTGACTATAAAAATGTGACTGTGGACCATTTTTATGTAGAACATAACGTTCTACTCCATTTACTTATCTCGTCCTGAACGCATGAAATAGTTGTCACGTAACGTTTTACAAACAACAATCAATAGACTAATCATTTAAGGTTGTACCCAACACTTTCACTAAAATTAATTTGGCTCGTTTAATTTTCATAAAAAGTATTTACTTTGACACTTTAACAAAAATATAAAAATTTTAAAAAATTTGAACCAACCGTTTTGTCAGAAAAATTACACTGGTTATATAGCAATTTGACAAACACCAATTTTGATCATTGAGAAGCTTAATATTCCTTTTACAACACAACGTAATTAAAACGTTTAGCTGACTTTACAGAGTTATCTCCCTGTAGTGTTAGGTACCACCTTAATTACTTTTCATATCAAACTCAAACTCCCTAAGCACAGCCATTACAAATTAGAAGTTCAGTATGAAGCAACATAATTGTATATTTGCATTCGACAATTTACAAATGGTTTCACAGAAATGCTTTGAGCACTTCACATACATGTAAAAACTCGAAGAAACGAACAACAAATGAAACAAATTCACAACAAAAAAATACTGCCATGGCCAAAAAAATCCATCTGGCGGGTTTTTTTCTGCAAGTATTAATCTAATTTAAAAAGTCTCACTTGGACGTCGCTTCTTTATCACCTTAAATGTCCAGTGGTGGTCAGTTAGGGTCATCTTGACTTTTTTGTAAAGAATAAAATCGCCACCTGCTTGGGATGCTCAAGACAAAAATTTCATCCAAATTATGAATTATGGTAATATTAATATTTAAGTATGGGTCATCGCATATAGTTTTTCATTCCAAACAATAGTCACTTTAAAAACCTTTCAAATATGTCTGTCAAAAAGATAATGTCCGGAGGCATGGCCGGAGAGTGGACATTGGGTCATGGGAAGGGTCAAATAGTGTCATGTCAAAACCTGAAGTGACCACTGGCCAGTTACACTGGACACAGGAAATAATAGTTATAACTTTTTGAATTTGATATTAAGCATTAAATTTCTTTTGTCAAAGATGTCCAATGGACAAAAGATATTTTAATGAGAGAAGATTTTTGTGATGTTCTGGGAATAACGACGTTTGGACATGCCAAAATTCCTTTTTTCTATTTATTGAACAATGATCAATTTCCGGACAATATTAAAGAATTCTGAGTTGCAGGTGAAATAAATCATTGTCAAAGTAGAAATATATGGCGGGAAATACTTCACCTTTAAAACTACATTAACTTACATAAGCTTCGAACTAGCTTTCAGTATATATGCGATCACTATAAGACAATTTAATCGTGTCTTCTAACATTAGGTAAACCACTGCTCTAGGTTGGAACAGGATTGAATTTAACCCCGACCCATTCTTTCTGTACTAAAATCAAATCAATTCAAATCAAATCATTTTATTGGTGTAAAATCCAAATATTGGATTGTTACCAAGACAAACATGACAATTATTACAAACATATAATATCTAAATTAAAACACAATTATATTCTGGTAGACTATATATTTAAATGTTTTGGAGGAGGTGATACCTTTGCAAATTTGAAAGTACAAGTACAAACATTCAGGTATTCATATTAATGTAATTGTTATAAAATATATCATTACAAATACTATGTTCTTGCAACCTTGTAGAATTCCGAAACATCATGAAATTTCTTGAATTTATTTCAAATTTTATAACAGTAAATATATAAAATGGCATTTATTTTTCTTCTTGATTTATTAATACATGCATTCTATGAATTTATTCTTAGTGTCGAAGAGTATGGATATGCTGTTGAAATATAAAGTGCTATGCACGTGCATTTAAAAACATTCAGAGTTGTCACCCTTCTACTTACAAATGCACGCGAATGCTATTGGGTGAAACAATTGTATTTTTGCCAAAAAGGAGAATTATTTCAGTAAATGTAAATAATTAAATTGCTAATGTCAAACATACACAATACCAACATAGTTTATATTGACTAATAATATAAGTTTTTTTTTACTTTCATAAAAATTTTGAAAAATAAATTTGCCTCCCGGCTCCAAAATTAGAATTTTAGTGATTGTACTATAACGAAGCAAAACTTGCCATCCTCTATCATATTTATTTCTATACTAAATAAATGGAAGTGATAAGAGAGTTTATTATCAATATACATGTGCATCGATACATTTAAAATACAAATTAACACACAAGTATTATGTTTTTTTTTTTATTATTATACATCTCACTTTTTGTTCTTTTATTCACGTCGTATACTTACACAAAAGCGTACAGTACATACTTTAAATTTGGATTTATTTATTTGCATTTTCAGCATTTTACAATTATCTGAATTAAAGAGAACAAAAACGCTTAAAGAATGCATACTTTATGAATATATTTTTTAAGTATAATGTTATAATTGTATTGTAAATAAGATCAGCTCATATATAATATGAACCATTTTTTTCTGATTTAAATATTTTTTCACAAATTTAATATGCAAATACATTAACTTTACATAAATGACAGTAAAATGAATTTAAACGAGCAGATGTTCATCAAAATGAACATCTATTTAAATAATAAGTCATAAATTTGTAATCCTAGCCCTTTTTTTTCTTTCTTTCAATACCATCTGGGATATGATATATTGTGAGTATAATAGTCGCAGATATCATGCACAATGTCTGTCTCTAGTAATTCATAGTAATTCACACCATGTTAAAAGACAACCAAAACTGTCCTTTATTATATCATTTAACATAATGACTACAAAATGGCTACTTGATTTCATAAAAAGAACATGAAACTATAAAACATCAGTGGAATTTTAAATCATCAAAAACCCCACGCTGTCTTGACTATTTTCTTTTTAATGAGCTCCAAAATTCACAAAATTAGTGTAAAATTAATATATATTAGTAATTATCTACAGAAAGAGTTTGAATAATTTTAAGATCTTACGCTTAATTTATTTGACACAGGGAACGTTATATAACGGACTTCAAAGAAGGCATTCTCGATGACACTTACACTGTTTAAAATGATAAACACATGTTTCTTATGTTAAAAACTGGATAATTTACATTCCGGGACTATCATAAGCGTGAGAATCTTCTCTCAAACTTGTTTTGATTCAGAAGTTGCATTTTCATTCCCATGTCGTTAGAGTTGGTTTCTTATGTCATCGAATTGCAATATTTTGACATTGGACACGACCATTTAATTTGAGGGGGGGAGGACCCGGAGGATTTTTTGGTGGATTGACTATTTATTTTCATCTATTGATACGCGTACTTTTATTTTCACTTTTCTACATAAATTAATTCTTCATTTTGTACATATCGGTATATCTCCTATAATTTTATAATTCTTCATTTTGTGTTACAGTTGATTGATTCATTTTAGTCCTGGCTCGGCACTCATTTATTTTCAGCGCTTAACACACAGTGATATTCATTTGCATAACCCCCCCCCAACTCAAATGGTCGTCACCTAAATTTTGTGTTTGCACGTAATATTGCAGCAATGAATATTACTAATGAAATAGAAATCATGAAAAAAGTCCTTATATTAATAAGACAACACAACTGTTAAATTTGCTTGCTCTACGTCGGGTTCATATATTTAGTGGTTGTGGAATGTTTCTGTTCACCATATTTGTTTTTCGTTTATTGTTTTCTACATACATCAGGACGTTTGTTTTTCTTTTTGATTTTTTTTTCTTACATATGTCATGTCGATACCCTTTATAGTTTGCTATGCAGTATAGGTTATAAATTATAATTATTGTTAAAGACTGTAGCGTTACTTAGAGTTGAAAACTTCTACTTCATTTAGTCTCTGGTTGAATGTTGTTTCCTTGACCATCAAATTTTCATTTTTAAAAAAAGACAAAAAACACGCGAAATATTTGCTTGAATTCGGTGAAATACATTCTGTATATTTATATATTTGAAATGTATCGACATGATTTGTACTAAACATACAAATGACAGTTCGGTTCGACACATATATTCTTACCCCGAAGATAGTTATATTTCTTTTTAAAATCATATTAAAAAACACCAGCGTAAATCCCTTTGTAAAATATGAACACAGACTTTTTGGACCGACTGTATTACATTCAATTTTCTTGATTAGAATTGAAAAGAAAAGGCTTTGAAACACAATAATGTGATAAAATCTCTTTAAAAACATTACGCTCAAACATTAAATTATATTTATTTTTGCGGTTGGATAAGTCATTATTGCGCACTTTGTGCTCGCCCCTCGTGAGCCGCTTATATGTGATCAGATAACAAGTGATTGTTTGTATAAGAGCGTCTTCAATCAAATGAGATTCTGGAGCAACAGGCTGCGCTTCTGCAGCTGAAATACTTTCATAAATGAACTGCAGATTTTTTTAGCAAATGATATTTGTCGAATGGCAATGATAAAACGTGGGAAAATCTAGTAAATGCAGAGCATCACCGGATGAAACTGTCTGTAACAGAACACAAGTGTCTTCTGCAATCAACAGCAGACGACCACCATGGCACGTGCAAATGCGCGGGAATTCAGAAAGCATTCATTAAAGGCCATTATGTAACTAAATTTATAGTAATCAATGCAGAATGAACCCGTTTTAAATATTTGTTATCAAACTGTTATATGACAATTAATAAATTAAACATTTTCTGTGCATCACGTGTTGTTTGATGGTTTGATATCGTCTGCGTTCATGGGAAAGAGGAGGCGTGAGAAGATTCTGAAAGAACATGGATGATGGTATCATAATAAACATTACAGATAACAAGTTACAGTTGACGATATAATCAATTATATAAAATGTATAAACAATTTGCCAACTAATAGCATGTACTGTATTTTTCTTCCGGGTTGATCGAAAGGATGGTATAACATAAAATCTTATCAATATAAGTGTCTTTGCATTTTGTTTTAGGGTTTTTGTTTAAAATTTTTAGAAACCATTTTCATTCTATAATTTGTTTGTTGTTCTATTGTATTTTTTTTATTCACTACTTTTGATTTTTTTATTACGTACAATGTATGTGTTGGGTTTGCGATATTTTAATTTGCATGCAGAGTTCGAAATGTCGAGTATAATTATTTCACAATTAGAATCGTTTGAATTTCTATTTAGAAGGGTAAAAATGGTTATATACTAATAATTTCGCAATAAGAAACTGTCTTGAGCTTACAGTGTTTGGTCCATGCTGATGATCGCACTAACTGTTAATTTGAAACGAAGAACATCAATACAAGTATTGTTCCTTTTCTGTTTTCCCCCTTTGCATTAAAAAGGATTTGTATATATTTCTTTTTCTTTTCCACTATATATACAATGTACGACGCATTATTAACTTATTAACGCTCCATAAGCAATTCTACTTTATTAAATTATTCGATTTTTTACTGCAATCGACAATTCTTATAAGCCACTTTATTCTATTTAGTTAATTCATTGACATCTCATGGCTGCTAATATGCTTTTATTGCTTTTGTATGCGAGATGTTATTTAGGAAAATAACAAAAGACATTCCTAATCATTTGCTCGTCTTCATATCAAAGACGATTTGAAGTTATAATTGGATGGGAAATGATCTTAGTATTATCTTTAATGCCGTCTTATCACTTCATTTAATTTCAATTGAGAGTCTTAGACAAGATAAATTGAAGCTGTCTTGTTATAGTTGCATACAATCAAACAAAATTTGCAAGGTTGGCCATTTTGGTATGCTCCGCAGTGAATGAGACTATTCTGCAGTGAATGTCCAACAATATGGCACACTTAAGAAAATCATTTACAACAACAATTGCCATTATTGTGGAAATGTGTTATTAATGGTTAAGATGTTGGACAAAAAACTGCAAAGTGTTAGATTAGAATTGGCATAAAAGAAAACAACAACAAAAAAAACATAATGGATCAACTAAGGCGGACATTTAAATAAATGAAACAGGAATGCACCAAGTCAAGATAAATGGATTAATACACGTGTCAGCTGCAGACTTAGTTATACCTTCAATAAAATTTTAAAAGCGTTGCATTTAAGTCCTAACCATTGTTGCCTCTTTGCTTTTTGTACTAAAATATGTTTTACAGGGTTTTAATGTTTAACTTTTATCTCCCTAACTTATTAACTTCAGAAAACGCCAATACGATCTTTTACATATTTTACAGTTGACTCATTTTATTTAGGTGCTGGATTTTCATGCTGCGTTGAAGACCCATTGGTGGCCTTCGGCTGTTGTCTGCTATTTTGTCGGGTTGTTGTCTCTTCGACACATTCCCCATTTCCATTCTCAATTTTGTCATTGATATATTCCATTCAAGAAAAACTTGATACCTAGCAAATGATGTGCTTCGTGGTAGACATCGTAAATTTATGTATAGCAAAACGGCGTAAGAGGCTTCCAGGAAATAAAAGGGAATTTTCCCCCTCATCTTTCCTTTTTTTATTTATTATTCTGTCTTCGATTGATAAAACCAATAAATGAGCAGAGGACAATATATTATTTTTAAAATTAGTACGATATTGATAATAGAGCACTGTTACCTTTAATAGGTTTTTAATCATATTTTCTTTCCATAATATGACAAAATTATTCATCAAATTGGTTTCAACTGCAGATTGATATTCGATTGTAAATGCATTATACCTGTAGTTATGAGTGCTATAATCGTATTTTGATGACCATGTGTTCCCGCCATTTTTCACCTTGTCACAGATTAGTGAAGTCTGTCCACGTGTCGTACGAATTTATACGCAATATTTTACATTATAACCTCATCTTTCAGACGACATCTAATTAAATTTATATTCAATTAATCAATAAATGGAGATGTAAAGATTGTGGGACAACATAATTAAGAGTTATGTCCCTTAGATTGTGAAAATAATACGAGGTTAAAGATCAAATATATATATTAATACAATACGGAACTCCTAGGTATATGAAAAAAAATGCATTAAACTGACAAAATAAAACGTTATACTTTATCAACCAATGAAACGAATGGCAAGCATCTGTATTTTTTCTGACTTCATTGGTTCTGGCATTTAAAAAATAATAAAATGGTGGATCTGTATGTGTATGTGAATTTACTAACTCTGGCTTTTACTCAACGGGGTTACAGCTGGTTTTTATTGGCTACACGACATTTGTTTATATATAGTTCCATGATATTGTCCAAATTAGGTGAGCAGCCCAAACAGACATTATAGGTTACGGTTTCAGCAGCATTTGTAGACATATATCACAGATCGACAACACAACTTGCTAAAACATTAAATTTGTAAAATCATATTTCTCATTTCTTTACTTATCAAGCGTTTCGGGTTGTACTGGTCAGACATATTGTCACCACTCACGAAATCAGTAGGTACCGGTATTACACACGTTACATCTGTCGCATCAGCATTTGAGAGTACAAATAATTCAAAATAAAAATCCCTCTTAATTTTGATTTCAATTTCATTACAGAGGCTCATAACAACTGATTTCAATGCCTTTCACAAAACCTTTATTATGTAAACCAGGGAAACATTGATCGCTATTATAACAAATATGATTAACCCCGCCGCATTATTTAAGTGACTGTCATAAGTCAGGAGACTGTTGTTCAGTGGTTGTCGATTTTTTCATTTCGGAGTCTTTTATAGCCAACTATACAGTGTGCGTTTTACTCATTTGTTCAAGGCCGTACGGTTGTCTATTACTGCTTACATCCACTTTATTTTAACTTTGTTGGCTAGTTGCGTTTTTTTTATCTTAGATATAGGAAGATGTGGTTTGAGTGCCAATGAGACAATTCTCCGTCCAGATAACAATTTCAAAAAGTAAACTCTTATAGGTCAATGTACAGCCTTCAACACGGAGCCTTGGCTCACACCGAACAGCAAGCTATAAAGGGTCCCAAAATTACTAGTGTAAAACCATTCAAACGGGAAAACCAACGGTCTAATCTATATAAAAAAAAAGAAAAAGAGAAACGAGAAACACGTATAAATTAACATTTAATTATCTTTATATCGATCAATTCTCAGAATGAAGGCATTTGAAGTTCAGCTAGTCGAATGACACATAGATGATGGACACCAAGCGATGACAGAAAATCAGATGAACTTTGGTTAAGTAAATTTCATTAACGAAACAATGTATATTATTTTATCGATGCGTCTATTTGTCTATTATATCATGGAACTTGTTCCGTATGCAGAATTAGTGGCGTTAGAGCAGATTAAAAAGGGGGGACAATTATTTAAAAGTGACAAGCAAAACAAACTTCTAACGTTCTTAAAACTACAAGCCTTTGTCTATCAAATCACATTTTCATTTTTCCAAATGTTTTATTTTATTTTTCTAAAAAAAGAGGAGACCAAAGCCCCCTGTTTCCAACGGACCATAGGCCCTTATCTAATGTTCTTGATTCTAGGCCGCAGATGCATAAACAAAATGTATTATCAAAACAATGACACAACAATAAAATATCTTATTCGTTTTTGTGTGATTTTAAAAATATGTCTTGACATCCTGCCTTTTGTAAGATCAAGTTAGGTGAACTACAATAGAGCAGCGTTTTCCAAACTTAATAATTTAATTATATACTGTTTTTAATAACAAATATACATCCTTGTTACATCATAAAAGACAACGCCTCATCTTTGTAAACTTCGGTATATACTACAAGACGTTCCCATGCCATCTTGTGACCTTCGTCGTTCTTTAGATATGAGAAATGAGAAAGAACATGTTTTTGTAATAAAGATGGTGGCAGATTTTATCAATTTGAGGTTTTTTGACTGGGACAGTACTATCTTCAAGATGGGATTATTGTCAACAAACTCCTTGAATCGTCTTTCTCATAATTACCACCAAGTGTTTTAAAACACAAACAAGCAGATTGTGTTGCACCGCAGGTTTAACCATTTCACCACTTGAAGTGACTTTAACATATACATTCCCATGTCATTAATCCCGCGGAGTGATATTACAAAAAGACAGACGTCTCATCTTCATTTTTTTATTAAATGCATATGACGTTTAAATGAAACCATTAAATAAGATCATAAGATTACGATTCCATAATTAAAAAAGCTGAAAGTCAAGGTAAGGGCAAATGAGAAATGCTGCACGTGTTATTTCAGATACTCAAAATTTCTGATTTTAGTACGGTATTTCTCTTTCCGATCACAACTTGCCTGCTTCAATGTATAATGATTGGTCTAGATACCCCTTTAAATGACAGGAACATATAGTGTTAACTATACATCTTGTGATCGACATTTTGTCCTTCTAATCAAACAGATATCCGTGAGTCAATGTATGAATGTGAGTGCATAATGACTAGTTGAAACTCGAGTTCACGTTTTGTCTCAGTTGATCTACGTTGAATGCATTACATTTCTTGGAAATAAAGAACTTTTTGCTCTGCCCTCATAAGCTTAAAAAATGTCGCAGCAAGTTCTAAAATTTGGTAACAAGCGTGGGGCATTTGTATTATTCAGACAGATGTTTAAATTCTATTTCTTTCTGAACTATTTTTTTTATCATTATTGATACTTTCGTATCTCAAACTTTGCTAGTTTCTAAAACAATTAAAGAAAAAGCAATAACTAACAAACAACAATAATACATATACGAAAACAAACAACCCAGGGTTGTACCAATGGTATTGGCGCTCGAATGTTGTTTTAGACCCTCAAAGTTTCATGTTGTACCAAATGTCAAAGTGTCATTGATGGATAAGCTTAGTTTATAAGTCAAACTCTTTCATACTCTATTCATAAACAAATCAAACACTTAAAATGTACAAAGTAAGTGACAGGCTTGTTCCGATTTCAACTCTTGCTAGACGAAATTCGTCTTTTTTTTAAGCAATTAAATTGAATATAACTAAAAAGGGGTTTTGATCATGTCTTTTTGAGCGGACCTTTAATCATGAAGTTGAACGCATTACATGATTTCGCTGTTCAAAGTAACCTTAAATAGTAAAAGTCGCCCCTTACTGGACATTATAGACATAAGTGACCATCAATTGACCACAGTAACAATGTGTTCAAAGCTTCCAATGATGCACCCCATTAACTCCGTAAATTTCGGATCTACTGTAGAAACATCAACAAATTATCGCGTCAAAGAAAAGATACTAAAAACATGAAGATCCCGCCTTTGACAAATTGATGGGAATCTATAGATTTACTACTTAACGTTTTTATCTCCCTTTAATGACTGTTTGATCATAGATTGGAATTTTGAACCTTTTAATAATTATAGATTTTAAACTTAACTTAAATGCATTTAGAATTGTTATTTGTGATTATTTAAATGTAAACGAATCAAAATATTTACACTTTCACTTTAAAACTATTTAGTAAAACGCATTTGTGATGCTCCAAGATGGTACTGGACTAGATAAAATCGCTCCCGTTACCAAATGGATGTTTAATAATTTGAGGCAACTTAAGAGGGGCATTTTTAGTGCAAATTATAATTATATTTCTCAATTGAATTTCATCTTTTATATGCTGTTTCAATGTCATTCTGTGTCATCCTCCAAAAGTCACCTTTAACCATCCAGTGGCCAATTTTTTAAAGTATTATATTATATTAAAAAGACACGAAACTTTGAGGGAGAGCCTTTGATTGACTAAATTACGTTTGAACTCTTTGAATTGAGTTTATTACTTCGCCTTTCTAAACCTTTTTGATATTTAGCGCGTAAATTAATTTGTATATGGTGTTTTTACTTTGAAGGAGCCAAATGACATATAATTTAACTTTCAACAAAAATAAAATTATTGAAGAGAAACTTTAATTGGCAAATTGTTCCCTATCCAATTGTGAAAATGAGTCACTCAATAAGATACAAACTAGTACATTTAGCACAGTTTTTATTATTGATATATATTTTATGTCATAAGATGCTTTTAAGTTTAACAAATTCAATTTATTTAATAGTTTCACAGCTTGTGTAAAGGAATTTAAAAGTTTAAATGTAAATAAGTAAATAACATTGCATCAAGTCTTTATTTGTTTTAACTGTCTGAGTAATTCGGTCAATTTGAATGGAGACATTTCATGTGTGTCACTTCAAAAAATAAAGTAATGATTATAGCATTATGTAATTTTACAATAGTTTACACAATATTTGAAAGAACAAAATTGATCGTGTTGTTCTGTATGCATTGCATACATCTAATTATTTATGTAAAGAGGACACCCCTTATGTAATCCTTTACTCTATGTGAGTTCTGTTGCCTTAAATACATAGATCCAAAGTGGGAAATTCATTATAAAATGTTACAATCTGTATAAACATTTACACAACCTTTCGGTCTCTTGTTTCGACTTTTCTTTCTTCCCAGTATGTATAATTGAATTATGAGAGTTGTGATTATGTCGTTTAGATAAGGGGTATAATGATGGAGTATGAACCAAAAGAATGGTTTTAAGACAAAAGGAACGATAGTTGGATGTTTGAAAGAGACTTTTATAACTGTGTGTTTCAAACACCACGAATGACGATTTTTAATACGAGCTTAATCAAAAAGACGCAATCATACGTCCACTGAATTTTGCATTGAAAACTCATGATACACTATAAAGCGTTTAGGAAAATCTTAGTGAGAGGTTTAGCTAGCTATAAACCAAGTTTAACCCAACATTTTCTAAATACGTAAATGCATGTACCAAGTCAGGATTATGAAAATTGTTATTTATTCGTTTGATCTGTTTGAGCTTTTGATTTCGCCATTTTCTCAGGGTCTTTCTGTTTTGAATTTTCCTCGGCGTTCAATATTTTTGTGATTTTACTTTTTAGATGGATGCCGCTGTAGTATCTTCAGGTCATATAGCTCCTTAACTGTTTCGAGTTATTACGTCATTGGCTTTCAAATATTTTGCTTTGACCGTGGCAGATGAAGGTGAATTTAGGAATGCGCTTCGGATTCGTGAATACAGGCAACAGTAGTATACCGCTTTTCAAAAGTCATAAATCGATTTAGAAGAAAAAAACAAATCCGGGTTACGAATTAAAAACTAGGGAAACACATCAACTATTACAGGAAAGCAACAGAACAGAAACACTGAAGTGAAAACAACAGTGCAACATACATAGAAACGCACTAAAAGTTAACAACTGCCATATTCCTGACTTGATACAAGACGTTTAAAGAAAAATGGCGGGTTAAACCTGGAAATTGATAAATATATGTATTTATTTAATTTTAGTCTAAATCAATGCATTTTGATGAGGGTCGGTTGAAAACAAAACTTTACGACAAAAGAGATGATTATAGCTTTCCATGAACTTTCCATTTCTAAGTAGCAACATTCCAGCAGCACCTACATACGGGGTATATATATCTCCCAATTGATACGATATTCCCGTGCTTACATTTCCTATCATGATTTTCTTGATAGAGGATTGCTGCTCACTAGGAAGTTATTAAACCAAGAGTTCCAAATGGTGAAGTTGAAATCATCCCTTCGTAAATTTTATGGACGCCATCACGAATTGGTTGACCTTTATGGAATAACCGTTTCACAAATGATATCGGAAATATTCCTTACGTCGTAACTACAATCACCTTCCCTTTCATGAATGTGACCTACCGAATTAGACTATTTACCGGTTTGTTTTCACATTAGCAACACGACGGGTGCCACATGTGGAGCAGGATCTGATTACCCTTCCGGAGCACCCGAGATAACCCCTAGTTTTTGGTGGGGTTCGTGTTGTTTATTCATTAGCTTTCGATGTTGTGTCATGTGTACTATTGTTTGTCTGTTTGTCTTTTTCATTTTAAGCCATAGCGTTGTCAGTTTATTTTCGATTTATGAGTTTGACTGTCCCTTTGGTATCTTTCGTCCTTTTTTTGCAGCTGTATCATTCACAACTCGTTTGCCAACGTTCTATTAAACATGTATGTTTGGTTCTCAATAAGTATCGAATATCAGTGAAGTTTGCAGTATACTTTGGAATACTGAAGAATATCAGGTGCAAGCTCCAATATCAAGCTTGTTTGTAGTGTGGACGCAGCGAACATGTCTAATAAAAGTCTTAAAATGTGTCGAGTAGATAATATTTTACTATATCTATATATAGTAAAATCACCAAAATACTGAACTCCGAGGAAAATTCAAAACGGAAAGTCCCTAATCAAATGCAAAATCAAAAGTTAAAAATATCTATCGAATGGATTACAACTGTCATATTCCTGACTTAATACAGACATTGTCGTATGTGATGTAAATCTGATAATCGATTGATTGATTTTATTGTATTTCTGTGATATTTATGAAGGAAACAACACATTTGCATAGTTTCAACATAAAATCGGAGGAGAATCTAATAAGTTCGGGTCAAATGGGCCAAAAAAAGGTTGCCAATGAGATAACTATCCTCCGGAAGCCAAATGACATAGATCTGAGCAACTCGGGCATTATTAATGTCACAAAACCATAATCGACCATTTAAATTAGAGCTGCGTAGGGATACCGATAAGGAACTTAACTCTTTTAGTTGTACAAATAGAACAGCCGAGTATGAGTATATAGTTTAATTAAAATCTAATTTTAATATAAAAAAATGACGATGTGGTATGATTGCCAATGAGACAACTCTCCATAAGAGACCAAAATGACACAGAAATGAACAACTGTAGATTAATCACCATACGGCCTGCAACAATGACCAAAGCCCATACCGCATAGTTAGCTACAAAAGGCCCCGGAACGACAATGTAAAACAATTCAAACGAGAAAACTAACGGCCTTATTTATGTACAAAAATGAACGAAAAACAAATATGTAACACATAAACAAACGACAACCACTGAATAACAGGCTAATAGTATTTTATTACAGATTCTTATTTAGTAAAATGATTCCAACATCAAATACATCGAATATTGTGTTAACAAAATGAGTTACTTTCAAAACGAGAATATATTTGTTGTGTTTGATATATTGATATTTTAACAGACGATTTTAAAAGTTATCACGTATGGTATACATCGGCATGCAGTTATGTTTGTTTTGAATATGTATAACGTCAATTAACAAAAATACTGAACTCCAAGGAAATTCAAAACGAAAAGTCCCTTATGAAGTGCCAGTCTTTGTAAGAATCAGGCAATTTTGAAAAAATCAAAACATGGCTGAAAAAAACCCACCTACCCAGCCATCCTATTTTGAAGTAACACGCATCCTGAGTTAGAAATGGTAGGTCTTTAGTGTCTGCGTGTCTGGTAACTTGAGAAATCTTTAGATAAACTTTGGTTAGAATGATAGCAAATGACAGAGTTAGCTCCCCTTAATTGTTAATTTCTAGTGCATTGTAACCAAATTTTATCTCCAATTACCAGAACAGGACAAGGAAACGAATGGTATATTTTTGCATCATTATACATTTTGAACATAAATTAATGTCAACCTTAGTGGGGTTTTGTTTTCACCACTGCCTGATTCTTAGGTAGACTAGCACTGAAATGGCAAAAGATAACTATCAAACACATCAATGGAAAGGAAAACAACTGTCATATTTCTGATATGGTACAGACATTTCCTCATGTAGAAAAAAGATTAAACGTTAAACGTAGGCAACAGAAGTTTGTCGATGTTTAAATTTTAAAATAGAAGAAGCCAAAACGAGAGAGCGAGACCGAGTGTGACAACAGGACATGTATATCCTGCTATACATGCATCACCTGTCGTGCGAAAAAGCACTCAGTCAAAAGTATAACAACAACAATACCGAACTCCGATGTAAATTCCAAAACTGAAAGTCCCTAATCAAATGGCAAAATCAAAAGCTCAAACATATCTAACGAATGGATTACAACTGTCATATTCCTGACTTGGTACACACATTTTTCTATGTAGAAAATTAAACCTGGTTTTATAGCTAGCTAAACCTCTTGTATGACCTTCGTATTCAATTATATTGACGATGTGTGAACAAAAAAACCAGACATAATAGGTAAAAATGTCAAAATAGGGGTACAGCAGTCAACATTTTGTTATAATCTTAATTACTTTAAAAACAAACAAATATGTAACAAAGAAACACAAAAAGGACACAATCGGGGAAGTACAGGTTACACGATATTGAGTGTCTAATGATTCCAACGGATTAATTTATTGATTGCTACACGTCCAGTAGCAAAAGTGTCAAGTATGTTCCATACGAGAACAAATTAATAATAAAAACAACAGGTAGCGGCCGTCCGGGATGAAGATCGGGAAAATTTAAATTGCAGCACTCTCTCATCACGATGTATCGAATTTAGTGTACACATTCTAAACTGAATGGCTGCTTACTTTTTTTATGCCGCACAGTTGAAGGGACACCCTTCTTTGTCAAGGGTTTCACTGCCAATCGGCCCAATCGACAGAAGACCAAGAGTGACAACACGCCTTTTCCTCAGTAACCCTTGAGGGTTAAAGCAAAAATCATTCAAAATTATGAGAAGAAATTTAAAGTTTGTTTACTTGATGGAAAAAACTTATGCTGTGTAAATATGCAATGATAATACATTTTAAACACTGACTCAGAAAAGAGGAAAACCAACAATGCCTGCATAAGTATTAATAAATATCTGAATAACTTATTGAATATGTAAATAATCTCGGTTTCTAAATTTATGTCAAAATAATATTTAATTACAATAAGTGTCATTGCACATACGTGCATTCCAATATTATGCAAATAAAAGGTAATATTAGAAGGTTATATGCTTTCTCTAGTTAAAATATGACTTCTAAACCGATAGAGAGTCGTGTCATATTTATTTATTTATATTTCTATATTTATGACAAATTAATTTTCTTTGTATGTCATCTTTCATTGTCCTTCGGTTTAATTTATTCCCGATGCACCGGGTAACATAATCTTATCATTCAGGTGCTTCGTATACTACAAAAAGACGAAAAAGACTTAAGCAAGGTCTATAAGTTTAAGTAAATATACCAAATAAGATTACAATTATACAGATAATAAATTTCAAATCTCCCTTGAAGAGTCGTCATAAGCTAGTTCAGGTGACACGTGTATTGTTCAAGTACTATCTTAAAGATATTTTATGATTTCAATTAAAATAATTCATTTGTCCTTTTAATTTTATTCGCCTCCTTAAAACGCTTCGATGACTCGGTATATTTGTCCATGATAGGGGGAATGGCCAAAAACTTCAATATGTGTAAGCAATTTACACGAAAATACAATTACTCGTGTGCGTTCTACTACCACAATCAAAACGTTATTAGATGCAAATTGATTTGGATATTAAATATGAAATCTTTAATATTTTGCTTTCTACAAGTTTTTCACGATTAGATATGTTTCTACAGTACTGTGTCGGCATTGGTAGACATCTTGGAATCGAAATCCACATTCACTTTTACGATAATGAGAAGATTTTCCACCTGTTGTCCTTTTAATATCATTGAGTTTCAAACACTACATGTATTCCTCATCGCCTTTGATTCAAACGTATCGTTTTATTTTTACCAAAATATAGAGGAACATTTTATCAATTTCAATTTAAAACAAAAACGGACAACCTATTTGTGTTTAAATTATGTTTTCCACAAAAGGAGGTATGTTAAAATAGTTATACAAAAATCAGCATCATAAAAAACGAGATTAATTATACACTCAAATGTATTTCGATAAAATTTGTCTTGTTGTCGTGAAATAAGATAAAAAGAAAGATGTGTTTAATTTTAAGATAAATCCGTCACATTTTTTCTAGCACTTGAAAGTATCAACTTCCCTGTTTAAAATGCTTAAAGGTTCACTCAATATTAGTATAATATAATCAAAGTATCGTGTCCTACAGGGAAAAGACATAGTACTGTCTCACAGATACCTTGGCTAATTTGTACACTTTCCACTTCGTTTAAATTTGTTAAATCGAGTGAAAATAACCAATCTATTTTATTGGTCATTTATACCCTAGACACTTCTTTGGATAAGACTTTGCAGTGTGATATCACTTAAAATGACAGTTTCCAAGGAAAAACCGGAATAATCTTGTCCATTCCGTCAATATTTGACATTACAACTGACCTACCGTTTCGGATAAATGTTTTTATTGGAACTAGTTAATTAAAAGGATAAACAGAATAATTGTGTAAATGTTAAAACGTATGTCAAATATAATTATTTAGATGATATTTTATTTGACGTCTTATGACCGTCTTTGTAAAGGACAGACGCAAATGTCTGTTTCTATAACTTATTGAATAAAAACTGACCATCCGCATATCAAATTTAAAAAGAACATTAAAACTATTAAACAATTAGGACCACGCTGACAAATGATGCCTTTGATAGACTCTGATAAAAGGTCTTTTATTTAGTATATTCTTGTGGCCGTCCAGTAATGCATTTGTCTTATAGCTGACCTCACTTAACCACTGAGTCATTGTCGACAAAATTAATAACGTTATTTCGTTTAGTGCATTTCCTGGCAGAAGAATCTAATCATCAGTCATTGGTTTTAACTTTTCGCAAATATTGGCAAATTCATGACACTTTGCAACTTTTTCATTGTATTTCTTACTCTTTAATTCCTTTTCATTATTGACCTGGCTTGGAATATTATGTCAAAAAAACAGTATTCCTTATTTGGGTTATGGATATTTCTTTTGATTTTTGTGTTTGGTTGAGGGGGTTGATACATTGAATTGTCATGCATGTATATTCCGTAAACTATACGCTTTGAAGATAATTCAGTCTGCAACAAATACCTATTGATGAACTGTTATCTATTTGTTTGATTACTTCAAAATCTCTGTGTTGGTGCACGAAGCGTTGTATTTTTTTTTTATTTCACATAAAACCTAAAACTATCACAAACAGTTGGATACCCCTCCCACATCTTTGGTTGAAACACCTTTTAAAAATGGCTGGATCTGCCCCTGGTATGTACCCATAGGTAGTCTATTGGATAGTTTATATGCAGTTGCATATGGTACTTCCACACAGATTCACACAACACAAAAGATTTGTACGGACTAAACACACTTCTTCATTTTATATTCTGACGGGAAAAAGAGTAGTATTCCTAAATTACTCTAAATCGTTTCGAAATAAATCCCTTTTGTAATATGACCGCAAACTATTTTTGAAATTGATTTTAAGTTATTTAGTCATTTAGTCATTATCTTAATCGAGAATCTCCTTAATTTAAACGTTTTTGTGACATCGATGCACACTGATCATTGAGAAAAATTAATTTTAAAAATCGTTTGTCGATGACACTTTAGATATGTTCTCTCTTTCCTGTCAGTAATGTAAAATGTCTTAGAAGAAATATACATTGTTTTCGGAACATCTTTATTATGATGATTCCGAATGGACACGCAAAGAGAAACAAGATGCCCTTATGTGTTGTTTCTGCATTATTGTGGTTGATCGTTTATTTCATGAATTTTATTTTCAAAAATGTCTTATCTGATTTTGGTTTGATTTCATCATTTTAGGTTAAATATTAGAAATGTCTAATATGGAACAATACGGTACCATGGGGCGTTTTTCTATCTGTCTTCCTTAACGAGAACAATTCGAGTATTTCATATTAGTTTCATCATTACTTAAACCATGCTTCATTTAATTTTCTTACAGTGGATACAGTTAAGCACATGCAATCTTAAGATTAATTGTACTCGGCCGATAGTGAAATTATTATATAAAAAATATTATTATCTATTTCTTGCATGTTAAGCGGCTTTAAAAATACGGACGAACAACGGGATATCCCTCTTAAAGTTATAGATGTACACATAAAATGTACTTGCAAGTCGTTATATAAAGAGTACATTTTCCTGCTTACTTTAAAGTATTATGTAGCTTTATTTTTTAACTTTATTTTTTTAAAGATCTGTAAATATGCCATTATATGAATATTAGTATATGATATTAGAAAGAAGGGGCATGGTTTCAGTATGGCACGTACAACCGACATGGCTGTATAGAAATATTGCTTTGTTTTCAGAAAAAATATTCTATTATAGGTTTAACATACAGTGTTCTACATAAGAAAACTTTCCGTTTTGAAATTCCTTAAGAGTTCGGTGTTTTTGTGATTTTCCTTTTTTTATTCATGTGTTTTCCTTGCTAGCAATGCATTCTTGTCGCCGCAATCAACTGTCTGATTATTCTGCCACTGTGTTGCTCAATAAGTCCAAAATAAAATCGTAATATAAAGTGTTCTTTGAAAGTAAAAATCCTATATACAGGTGATCTTTTTTGTAAGCCGAGCATTGGAGCATTCAAGATTCGGGGCGGTGATAGTGGAAAGTGGTTAACATTCAACTCCCGTATAGATTTTGGGTGGAATGAAATTTTCCCTATCTCTGTCCTTTAAAGGGGAACCTGAAAATACCCAGTACAAGCTGCTCTTTATGCTTGGCTTGTTGGAATTAGCCTAGATGTTGCATCTATATTACATCTTATATTTATAGATTTAAAGGTATTTACTTGTCATGTGATAAGCAATGGGTGCCACTGATCATTAAAGCGAGAACTGCTTAATATATGAAAATATAAAATTTAACGCCCAAACCGCCAGAATGCTAAAACCAAATTAGAAAATCAAAGTAGTAAAATAATGGAACATATCAAAAATGAAAGATCAGGGAAAACACCAAACAAATCTAGTTAGTCCATATTTTGTTGAGATCGTGTTGTTCTAATTTAATTTTCTGTGTTTTGTTGAAAAAAGTAAAACTCCGATGATATTTCAAAACGGAAAGTCCTTAATTAAATGGCAAAACACATCAAACAAATGGATAATATCTATCATATTCCTGACTTGGTACAGGTATTTTCTTATTTAGAACATGGTGGATTAAACCTGGTTTTATAGCTAGCTCAACCTCTCACTTGGTGAAAGGATTATATATATATATATATATATATATATATATATATATGTCTATTCGTGTATGTTCATCCTCCACTTATGATTTACAATTGTCATCTTGTAAACTTTCTTTAAAATATCAATTCCAGGGGGGGGGGGGGATTTTGACAAAACTATTGTAATTCTTATGTCCATATGACCCTTAGAAAGGTTGGGTCTCAATTTAGTACAATTACAATGAATCAAATTATGTGTACGTCTATACATTAACTTGCACTGTTTAATTATAACCGTGTACAAGTCTCTTACACAGCCTAAGATGTCCTATTGCAAGGCATAATTTGCTCCGATAAATATTCCAAATGGTAGTCTCTTAATTCCGGTGGTCTGATTTGCAGAAACATACTTTTTTTAGTGTCCCACTCTACCCTCATTTGAAATTTTAAAACGGAAAGCTATATTAACTCTTTTCCTGTGTGAAATAGTCGACTCTCAAAACATAACAGATGTTGTAAGGTCATGTAAAAAGTAAAAACACAAAAATACTGAACTCCGAGGAAAATTCAAAAAGGAAAATCAAAAATCAAAAGGCAAAATCAAAAGTCCAAGCACATCAAACGAATGGATAACAACTGTCATATTCCTGACTTGGTACAGGCATTTTCTAATGTAGAAAATGGTGGATTGAACCTGGTTTTATAGCTAGCTAAACCTCTCACTTGTATGACACTTGTAAAGTAGACTAAATACAAATATACATATATTACATGACCTTAATCCTAACGTACAATATTTCCTTCTTAACAGCATTCTTAGTAAGAGAAGTAGAAACGTATATAGGGTATAGACCGCCATATACAGAATCATGCACTCTGTATCTTAAGCCGGATGAATTCCAAAGTGTTTTTTATCTCCCGAATACCCGTATGAACAACTTTAAAAGTAAAATCCCCATATACTTAATTCTTTGTATTTGTGTTCATTTATAGATTGTTAAAAGATATTTAATTGGTCTGTTCAACAATGCTTGCTAAAATTAATCCAAGAAGTGCATCAATACTCTCGCTGAGGGTTTGGTATATTAAGATATGTGTGTATACATGGTTCATATACTTGGGCAAGTTCCAAATCTTAAACCGCTTGTTGGCAATGTAAATATTTTCAGGATATAACTTCACTAATTATATTTTTTTGTTAATAAGTATTATAAACAACCTGTTGTTGGAATAATTAAATATCTTATTGTGAATATACCACACTCGAATATATTGGTTATTTGGCCTACTTGGTAAATTTTGGGTCGTTTGACAATCAAAACCTAACTTTTTATATATGTCCAAATAAACTCATTATAGATACCAGGACTAAATTTTATATATACGCCAGACGCGAGTTTCGTCTACAAAAGACTCATCCGTGACGCTCGAATCCAAAAAAGTAAAAAAAAAAGGGCAAATAAAGAACGAAGTTGAAGAGCATTGAGATCCAAAATTCCTAAAAGTGTTGCCAAATACAGCTAAGGTAATCTATGCCTGAGGAAGAAAAGCCTTAGTATTTCAAAAAAATCAAAATTTTGTAAACAGTTAATTTATAAATATAACAATATCAATGATAATTCATGTCAGTACAAAAAGTGCTGACTACTGGGCTTGTGATACTCTCGGGGAAATAAATATATCCATTTGTATGCCTAGGTTTTCAGCAATAGTAAAATGTTTAAATATTAAGCAGAGTAGGAAAAAAATTAGATATGGTTCTCTTTATACTACGATTTAAAAACATTTTTGTGTTATCATTCTGTTGTCAAAAAATAATTTTAAATCTGCTTTTAAAGGTTCATCGTATAGAAAAGACCTCTTCTTTGACAGCGTAAAAGTGTTACATGTGAGTCGGGTGAATGAGTGTGGTTGATTTCAGAATGGAATATCAACAGTAAGACATGGAGGTAATAAGTTATTCAATTAAATCCAAATTAAAATGAACAATTAGAATATTTTGTATTAAACATTTGTCTAAAACATATCTATTGAAACGAAGTGGTGTTATGATCTCCTCGCGGACGATTGTGTACATTTTTCTACGAATGCTACACTGGAAGACGTGTCTTAAGATAAGATAAAACTAAGTACAGTGTAATTGCCTTTATAAACTCACTCGTTGACGAAAGTTGAGCCTCACTATCAATGAGGGTTGTTATCTCTGGTATCTCACTCTTTGACGAGGATTGAGGTTCGCCAGCAAAGTGTGTAACTTTCTCTAGCGATTGATCAATTAGTAAACGATTTTTTGTTTTGAAATGGTCTTTTTTATCTGAACAGACTGAACAATAAATAACTAAGTCATTTTCAGTTTTTTATATAATGTTCATACATACCCACTGCGATAAATTTGGTACTGTTCAGACTAATCGCTTTAAGTCAATTCCAATCTGTTCAGTTTATGTTTAGAATATTCAGTAGTTGTTTTTTATTTCTATTATTTGTACAGATCAACAACATACTGAATAGTATAGAATTGACTCAAGCAAATTAGCTGAACACTTTTGCACTGCCACAAAAAAAAATAATTCCTGTTTGATAGGAGCAGAAATTATGCATTACAACAGGACAACTACGGACCCCTAATAGTTCCTTAACGTACAAACGGATTGACACTCTCTAAACGGAACATCGAATTCCATATCTCACACATGAAGAGTATTTTATGGTTAATGTTTGTTAATATATTTGTTTGTTTTAGAGTGATTAAGGTAATTCACAATGTTGACTGTTGTACCTCTATCATTTAGAATACATTTTTCCTATTGTGTCTGTTTGTTTTGTTCGAAATAACTGTATGCTACAGTCAAACAAGTGAGAGGTTTCGCTAGCTATAAAACCAGGTTCAATCCACCATTTTCTAAATACGAAAATGTCTGTTGCAAGTCAGGAATATGACAGTAGTTTTCAGTTCGTACTGACAGGTAAAGACTAAGATGACCATATTTATACAATCAAACCTGTTTTAAGAGACCACTAAAGGCAAAGCAAAAAAGTGGTCTCTTAAGACAGGTGTTATTTTGATACAGGTTGAATTTCATAAAATGTACAACAGACAGATTTAAAATTGATGGTCTTTTAACACAGGTTTTTGCTTAATACAGGTGGTCTCTTAAGTAGGTATGACTGTATATCCCTTTCACTTATGGGGTCACGAGGCGACGAAATGAACTATCAATATTACGCCTTTTTACTACATTTTGACTACCCAATTTAATGCATGAAAGTGTATTGAATTCTCTTTTCAATAATCTATTTGCCAATTCCCGTAATTGACCCTGTAATTAAAAAATCCCTTTTTGTGTTGTCTCCCTTATGAGGGAGATACATTTTTATTGACAATGGAGAGCAAGGGAAAGGGCAAATTTACCTGGGCATAATGTGAGTAATCTTTGAGTTTTTCGAATCTTGTAATTGCATTAATTTGTTGTTAAGCTAAATACTTTTGTCACCAGAAGTTATTCTTCATGAAAATTAAGATAAACCGCCGATATATCACTTTCAACTTATTATGCTTTGCATTAACAAAAGCCAATTTTGTCCGACATAGAACCAGTCTACAATTGACATAGGGCAGTAATTTGTTTTAAAAGTGTGTTATAACAGAATCAAATCGGTAATTGGTAAATGGACTATTGTACATGCATTTTGATTTTTGTATTTATATTTATTATTTACTGGGTGGAGTGCAAATGATAATTACCATAATGAAGACTTCATAATAGATAGCAGGTAATACGAATGGGTGTAAAATACATTAACTAAAACTTGAAGAATTGAAAATAAATATAAGCTAATAAGGATGGGTGTAAAATACATTTACTAAATGAAGGTGATTATTTAATGGTATGTTATATATCAGAGGTTAACTGTTATGTTTACGATATCTTATTAACCATGCTATATTAGAAAGGAAATTGTAAAATCATGTCTTGAACTAAATAGGGGACGAGTTTAAGAAGGTACGGATTTATCCAAATTGGTTAATTATTAAGTTTTATCTCTAACTGTCAATTTCCTAATTTTAATTATAAGGTCAAACGTGTTACAACAAAAGCAAAAAAACAGAATGTATTCATGTTTTAAAAAATCAATTAATTCAGGATCTTTTGAGTGATTTTTAGACCAGATTTTGTATTGATCTGTTATTACTATTATGCTATCAATAAGCTTTTCAGTGAGGTTTTTTGAGGAACAATAAGAAGATTGGAATATCTGTCCTTTTTCTGTATTGACAACACTTAAAGTAATCAGAAAATTAAATTCAATCATTAAAATGGACGTCAAAAGTACCACTTGTTACCACGGGCCTATCTTATGGTTTATCTGAAAACCCATCAAATAGAATACAAAATAATTCATGTATTAATTCGATTAATCACTCTTCACTTTTAAGATTACTATAAAATGTTTGAAATCGTTCCAAAGTGTGTTTTTGAAGAAAATGACAAAAACTTTTCACTTAAAGCGTCAGGTGCATTCAAATAGAAAATTTATACGTATTAAAATGGTGAGCTACTCCCAATTGTTGTTTTCAACACTCATGACACTATGGAATATATCGAGTTATATGTATGCATTTTGTTATGCTATTCTACATGCATGCATGTAAAAACTGTAAATCATAGATATTTCAATAATACAAAACCTCAGTTTGATAATAGTTCTGTTCCAAGACCGTCACTATAGCTAGCTATAAAACCAGGTTTTCAATCACCTTTTTGCATAAGGATATGCCTAGTTGTTTTCCATTCATTTGATCTGTTTTGAACTTTGACATTGCCAATTGTTAAGGAACTTTCTGTTTTGAATTTTCTTGGAGATTGGTATTTTTGTTATTTTTTTTTCTATTTATTAGGGACTCCGAATTGGCATAAACTCTATTATATATTACGAGATAATTGCATGTATTTTGATATATTCTATGTAAAAAAAAAACAATTAAAATAACACTTTATACGTTTAATGGGTTCGAAGCGTTAATCCATCACCAGGAACGCTGAAAGTTCAATTTGTGAAAGCTAGGGATTTGTGAGTCCAGAGCTTTTATATGTATAGTTTGTATATTTTGACAAAATGTTATAATATATATATTATGATATATGCTTAATGTCCGTGGGGATATATTCAGGGTTAGAACGAATTAGCAACAAATATAAAAAGGACATGTGTCATGCAGTAGGAAAATTCTGAATGCACTAGAAAAAAATTGTGTATTGGATGTGGACACAAATTTGTCCTTGCAACATGTCACCTGCAGACAATTCAAAGAGTTGTTGCAAATGATTTAAGCTTACAGAGAACATGACACTTTCTCTTATCGTCACTGATGACTCTTATGTAGACGTAACGCCCGTCTGACGTATCAAATATAAGCCTAGTTACCTATGATAACTTTTCTCAAAATGAGGCATCGGGTGTTATGTCCACGTTGCAATCAGAAGTGAATTTATAAATCCACATAAACTGAGGCATCGGGTGTTATGTCCACGTTGCAATCAGAAGTGAATTTATAAATCCACATAAACGAAGACCATTGTGGTATAAACACGATAGACAATTGTAATATTCTTATCTATTAAGTATAGATTCCCGAATTTATAGACCTCTTTCTTCGTTTTCTCTAAAAATGTAAACACCGTAAACAAAATCGGAAATAGAACAAAGTTTTCTGTATGTTTAGGGATCGTATGCACCCTGTAATAAATGCATGTCAACTATTAAATAACAATACAAAATGTTGAAGTGCAAATGAAATAATGCATTATTACACGTGGGTTCACACAAATAGTTCTTTAAAGATTTGCACAGAACGATGGGTGTAAGTTTTTATATAATATACAAAGAAATAATAGTTTAAAGACAAAATGCACTTTAAATGGTAATCAAATACGCTTTGTGAACAATTAGTTAATTATTTTGTTGGCAAAATAGGAAGTATTGAATATCTTCTACAAGACTGGAGGATTTCTCGATAGATGACTAAGGCAAAAAACCAACAACTATAGAGTATATGTCGTAATACAGGGTGGGGACAGGAAAGGCATCTTTGGTACATAGTTGAAACCTTCTACGAATTCGGAACAAAAATAGATCACCGATAATTGTGTAATTGTACTTTTAAAATGATGAGCCGTGTATTACTTCCTCGTTCGAGTTAGAGGTGTACTGTTCAGGTTTTATATTAGGTGTTTTAGTTTTACGTCTTGTATAGAAGCAAGTAGATGGGGATTATTGCCAATAAGAAAACTATCCACCAGAGTGACTATAAGCGATATTAGTCTAGATAAGCACGTTCCAAAAAGGTATATGCAGCAGGCGCGGATCCACCCTTATTGTTGGACGATCAATGCATTTGAATGGGGACATGTAGTTGGAACACCCCCCCCCCCCTTTTGCCCCCTTTTTAAAATGGCTGGATCCGCCCCGGATATGCAGTCATCACAGAACGCAAAATGTGTAACATGTATACCTGCATTCTGTAACCATGGACTTTTTATACTAGCAATATTTGTCCGCCCGGACATATTTTATCAGACAAATTTATCTCTTACATATACTTTAAAATAATTTCCTCGATTGATGGAGAAATAACCAAAGGTCGGTCATACTAATGTCAATGCCAAAATCTTAAATATTGCACGCGTTCTTAGCAAGTAGAATTTTAATGGATTTATCTTAAATCTTACAGAAATCCTACATTTGTCTAAATGATTGATTGGACTTCGGTCCGCATTTACCTCTATCCATAAATGACCCCTATTCTGCATGAGTGCTTCATTTTTCGATTAAGATATATTAAGGGACTAGTTATTAAGGATGCTAGGGATAAAACGTGAGTTTAAAAATTGTCTACGGTAATATTTTTTGCCAGTTTGTAATAATTTAAATTCAGACAGATTTCCGTAAACATCAGCTTTTTTTGACCACTTTCGTGTTTAGACAGATTCGACTGGCAGCTAAAGTCGTGTATCATTTATCATATCAATGGGATAGTTAGAATTCTATAGTTGAAACAGAAGCAAATAAAATAATGTAGTCTAAATCAAATAAAGTTGTGTCCCCTTATCTTTGATCGACATATTCAAAATCGTAAATCAAAAGTCAGAGCAGATACGAAGCCACAGTGTTAAGTTTATAATAGATAATCCCTTTCAGTGAAATCTTGCATGTTGCCAGGAGATCCAGAGAGAGGCTATCGGAGAAGACCCTTTTATTTTAATCCTGTCTATACATAGAATGATATATCTTCCGTTGATGGTGTTCGATCTTGATTGTTTAAAGATAAATTGGAATTTGTGTCAAATTTTTATCAAAACTTTTGGAAAATAATGGAAAAAGAAAATGGTTGGTAAATAATACAGATAACAAGTTTGGTCTCGTTTTCGTCAGATAAACTGTACAATTCAGTCGTTGATCAGTCCACACTGGAAGGACAATGACCGCTAGAAGGCGCAAATTATTCAAGTGATTTTTATTTACATAGTTTACATTTATTCTACATTCAAATCTAATCCCGAAACTTTTATCACTATTGGATGAAATTTTAACAAAATGTAAATAAGTAGTGGGGAAAAAAGAATTAACCAGAAAAATAATTCGTCAGTTAGTTAGTTAGTTAGTTTCTGTCCAGTTCCAGGCGACGTTAAAACATATTCGAACCACAAAAGCATTATATATCCTGGTCTTCGTTTTCATCTTGCCGAAAGGAGTGGTTCAATCGCATTTATGAAATATTCTTAAATTTGTATATTTAATCAAATTTATACGAACCGGTACAATATAATTTAATATCAAGCTTTGTATATATCAAACCGTTCGATTTCTTTTTTAAATCATTCCCAATTTTGTCATCCCGTGTCCTTTTAAATAGCCAACTACATATACAATGAAATTCGCGCATTGCTGAAGGTCGTGAGGTGCCCTGGAACTGATTAAATCTTTATCATTTGGTCATAATTGTCATATTGGCATTCATACCACATCTACTTATTGTTATTACAATATTAAACTGCCGACAAATGATGTATCTTCATAAGCAATATTATATTCAATTTTTAAGTGCATTTTTTTCTTCGTATAGACAGTCTTTTTGTTGTATTCGTTTTGAAGATTAGCTTTGAAAATATTTTATCTACATGCAAACGTATGTATTCATATATAAGTTAATAGGTTCATCGACACAAATAATTTGTATGGCGCATTTCTTTGTAAAAACGTGAACTGTCTTTGACTAATGGAGTGCAAAAAATATCAAAAAAATAATTATAATTCAAACGTGCCAATTTTTCTAAATTTCATTTTAGTGTCGTTATGTTGGTAAAAAAAAACTCATCTTTTTAGACAAAAGTAGTCTGTTTCTTTATCGAAATACCTTAAAATATAGAGACAAATTAATGTTCAAGTTGTGAATCGTCTCTTTGATGTTCAATCAAACTCGTCTGAAAGCGTTGTGAAGCGGCACCTATGTATTTAAATTCAAATTTTTGCAGTAATTATCCAAAATATTAGTCATATGTAAAAGCTAATAGCGAGTCAATTTTCAATCATTTCATCTGATAAACTAACAAATACGAATTGTTCATTATCTATTTGCCTGTGAAGAATAGAAAAACTTTCAACTGTTTTTTTAATTTATTTATTCATTAAGAATCTATTTTCATACAGGAATTAGATTTTTTTTGTCTTCGATAGGCCAAGGATAGATACTTTTTTATATTATTTCTGATTCATTCTCTAATTCATGAAACAAGATTAACGTGATCTGTCAGAAGATGAAAATAAGATATTTTTTTTACAATTGCGTCTGTAGAGCAAAGTTTTCTTCACTAGAAGCGCTCAAGCAAATATTTTAGAATAAAAATATAAAATTGAGGATGTATAAGTACCGAAACACATACTGTTTATAAACATCCTAAATATTTTTATTAAAGTAATAATAATTACTTTTGATTTTGAAAATACCATATTACAAATTTTTGGTAAAATTTGTAATATCATACCATACTAATAATATTATAATAATACTAATAATGATAACAATACTACTACTAATGATAATAATAATAATAACAATACTAATAATGATAAATTATATGAAAATAACAGCTCATTAAAATATTTTTACACGTGCTTCGTTATCAATTCTTAAGCCAAAATAAATTTTTCATATATTATCATATAGTTTTTTATTTTGCATATATTTCGCATTTTATCATTATCAATTCATTGACTAAATATAAATTCCATTCTGATGATTATTTCATGAGAAAATCGTCCAATTAAAAATTGAAGATATGGAACGCCCGCCATTAAAGTATGAATAAAAGACTGATTTCATTCCACAATGCTGTGTCCCAACTAACCCCGCTCGATTGATAAAAACCGTTTTAGGATAGATATTATAATAAGACAAGATAAACTAATTTTATACCCGGTGTATTCACAGATCATAAATTGTACTGAGTGACCTTTCCTAAGGAGATTTTGGCACTATTCAATATATGAATGTATAAAAATTCTTAATAATGCGAGCAGCCGATCACAAAAAAGATGAAAATCTGCTCAATTATCACTAGATATTACATTTAACCAAATCACATTTCAAAAATAAAATACGTGCACTTATAGATATTGAAATTGATAAATAATCTAAATATTTTGACACTTTTTCAATTGATTTCTTTTTGAAGATTTGCTTATAATAAGTTTACTCTATCTATAATTGTGACCTTGTGAAATATTAATATTGATAAATAGAAAGACTCATTTCAACATTTGTCGAGATTAATTTAACTAGAAATGTATTTATTTTTTTAAATCGAATCCTTGTGCACGAAAGGAATTATTCTTTTCAAAATGCACATGCAAATAAAGTTAATGGAATATTATTCGAAGAAAATTATATTATTCAGGATATCCTATTTTCTTTATGATTAGTTATCAAAACCAGTTACTCTAGAAAAAATCTAAAAGAATATGAGGACGATATGTATTTCCATGGAGTATTTGTCCATGTTGGAGTCCCCCGCCTGATTCCATTCTTCAGTGTCTTTCCTTTTTTATGCACCCAAAATATTTTTTGTGTCAAAATGTATCGAGTAAGCGGTGATTTTGTCACCATATATATGCTGTTTTAAATAAATTTCTTCTTGAAACAAATACTTTTTTATATTGTGGTGTGTCAAGTTTATCTTTTTATAATTTCATAATTAATTGCTTTAATTTATCCTATATATATCCAATGTGGCTTTTTTGGGGGGAGGATGAGGGGTTACAATGGAGAAACTAACTTCAATATATATATTTTAGTGATGATTTTGAGGTATCTAATTCTAACCTAAGGCTGTGCATCTTTTTGTATTATTCGTATATTTATATTACTCCTATTTTTTATTTGTTTATTTGTTAAAACTTTTGTATAACAATCTTAGCTTTTAATTAACAATTGGGCTTTGAACATTTATTGAACTTTGAATGACAAAACAAGTGCAGCACTTCATTAATCTAATAACTATCATATGTCAAAATTGTCTTATTCCGTGAAAGCGTGAGAAATTAAAAGAAAAGATAAGTATTTATTCCCTAATTAGTTCCTATATTTCGTCAAATACTTTAAAATAACATTCAAAAATAACTTTTATTCGACCTGAAATGGCTGTCACTCTCAAAATGTCATTTCGATTTAATTGCACCTGGCATAAATAGTACTATGTACATGTGCAATTGCATGCATGATCGACAACAAACGAACAAGTCATACATGTACTTTCGCCCGCCTTTGTGCACATCATATATGGGGCAGTAGGTCAGTTGCACGTTTTCCCCGTATACTAATGTAGATCTAGGGCAATTAAATTTAAGTAAGTAAGAGGGAAGTCTACAATTATCTGACAAGATCATATCACAGTACATTTTTTGTACATTGGAAGAGTTCAGTTTAAGGAAATAAGTTTTTAAAAATCCGGGTGTGACTTCAAATTATTCTATTAATAGCTTGTCGTCTGCTACAGTTGGCATTATGATTCGTGCGTAGTGCCTTAACGGGTGTGTCCATAGTCACGTCTAATGAGAATAAGGATGCGAAAGGTGGAATTGTGTCATGTTTTGTTGGACGTTAAGGAAACTTTGCAACAAACTATTTGAGAGGTTTGTGTTGATAAAAAAGCAAAATAAAGTTGTTAAATTAGATGTATGCCTTTTTGTGCTTCTCTGTTACAATGTCCGTTTTATAGTGATTAAGATGATAATACAACGTTGACTGCTGTACCCCTATTTTTGGACATTTTCATCTACTGTGTCTGGGTTTTTTTTGTTCACGCAACGTTGTCAATACAATGAAATTTGATGCGACTGTCATACAAGTCAAAGGTTTAGCTAGCTGTAAAAACAGGTTCAATCCACAATTTTCTACATAACAAATGCATGGACCAAGTCAGGAATATGACAGTTGTTATCCATTCGTTTGAAGTGTATGAGGATTTGATTTTGCCTTTTGATTAGGGACTTTCCTTTTCGAATTATCCCGAAGTTCAGTATTTTTGTGATTAAACTTTTTTCTTTCTCTTTGAACATAATTACCTTCAAATCCCACATTCAATTTAAAGGTCCAATACACTCTGCAGAACTAAAGACTTATAATACAAAAGACAACTTTCGCGATCGATTTCGTTGCATTTCCGTCAAAAAACTTTGGTCATGCGTTTTAGGGACGTCGTCACATTCATTCCCATGTTGAGCGAGTGGTTCAAAAAATATGATGCTATATTGCAGGAATTATTTTGGCGCCAAATCAAATTCTTATAATTGATAATCAGCACTGCTGTCATTTTGGAATTGCAATTGAGTACATACGAGAAAAAATATTTCTTGTTTATCCTGTATATAATGACGATCACGAAAACGCTTGATGAACTTGTAATGAACTGATAATGCATGGATACAGACGACCCCTTCTATCTAGAATCATAAAGGCGCGCATAATTGACGAAATTTTCCGGTGAAGGACATAACTCGAAAGTGGCATTTCTATGACAACACCTACGTATACGTGACTCAGTGGCGGATCCAGGGGGTTAAACGATCAATGCATTTTAATGGGGACATATAGTTGGAACCCCCCTTTTTTGACTGAGTTTGGAATCCTCCCTTTTAAAATGGCTGGATCCGCCCCTGTGACTGCAATATTGTCGTGTTCGTTCTCGTCCTTGGTCAGCTATGTCAACGTTAAGTATCAAACAATCAGTTAATTCCCCGAAAACCTCTTTCTCGGAAACTCTCAGGTTTGAACCACTTATACGACGATGTTGAAACCGTATTAGTTCTAAGATAAGATGTTAATAATAGCTTTAGTTAACTTATATATATATTCTGTGTCAATGTACAGTTATATTTGAATTTATGTTTTGCTCTGGCTTTAGTTCTATCATATGTATTTTTATCATCTTAAGGATGTTTGCTCCCCTATTTTGTGAAATTTTGACAGATTTTCGGATTCCTCTGGTTTTATCCATGTATTTCCATTAAAAAAAATTGCCCACTAACCCCTATTTTTCTTTTCATAATTTAATTACATAAAGTTTAAAAAGCCATATTTCAAAATCTTATAAAATCCTTGTTATTTTTTCATAGCTTTTGATCCAAAAAAGGTGCCAATGTTAAATGTATGAAAACGCTAGAGAGAATTATTTCCCGCCAAATTTTCAATGGCTTATATCTCGAAAACAAGCACACGGACCCTCCATTTTTTTCTGCTTTTTTAGTTTCTTTATTTCTACACTATCAATTCATTACAGTCTTTTAAAAAGCTTGTTATTTTTAAACAGAGTAGCTAACATCCTTAAACTTTCATGCACAATTTTATATAAGTAATATAAATTTCGAAAAAAAATTTTGTATTTGTTATTTTTAATTTATAAATGATTCATTATGCATCGATCCGGACAATAAGAACTATGGGTAATTTCATGAAAGTTTTAGGGGCCCAACCCAAATTTCAGTAGCATTTGTTACTAGGACCGTCCCTACTAATCTTTCCCATGATAGTGTTTGCTATTTTTTTAATCCCTATTGACGATATGTAGCTACTTTTGAATTGAGGTTTCTAGCTAAATATCGTCAGCTTTCATTTTCGTCGGCATATTCAAGTTAATGTTTGACTCGGACCAATCTTGATCTTTGAAAGTGATCTCTAAAATATTTATAATTATGTTACATGTATATTTCATTTTTAATACGTTGTTATGATTGGCTAACAGCAATATAGCCTCATTTTGAAATCATTATTCATTTACAAATGAATTGTAATACTATTGATGACACGAGCTTCCACAAGAAAGTGCACAAAAAAGTCATGTAAATAAAGGAAAACTTGATAGAAATTGTTCTTTCGTGATCTTAGCAAAACAATGAAGTAATAAGTATGTTTGAATGTCTTTTTTAGTACTTTTATAGCGTTGCAATTAAATCGTTGACTGCGCGTACATTTTTAAAATGCACTTCGGTCAACGCGTTTACACTCCAATAAATTTACAAAAAGAAGCATTCAATTCTGAACGAGTTTTGATTTTAAGCGTAAGTCTTATAGAACCCTCCTGATATGATGTATCTGTTAATTTTGAGTCCGTTAATATTTCAGTGTGAAAATAAACCAAATGTATATTAGTGCAAACATGTATATATTCCCATTGCCTTGAAACTTACAGTTTAGATATATTTAGTTCTAATGAAGAAAATAGATTTGTTTGACGTCCAGTGGCATATTTTTCGTTCAGAATAATTGGGTTGGAGTGAAAATCCTTTACACAACAACGTTGAATTCATGCATAAACAGTCATTCTTGTCTGAGTATATACAGATAGAGCCGAAATCAATTCAACATTATAATTTTTTTGGAGATTTTTATTTTCTAAAAAACAACATACTATTATTGTATAAAGTATTTGCCTAGTATGTAGACATTCTTATGATTTTCTTTTGCGCAAATTATTCAAAGTTATTTTTACATTCAAATCAATTATAGTGCGATTATTAACTAATTATTACCCAACAAACATTCATTTGACTCGATTAACAAAATATACTTAGCATTTTAACCAAACAGGCACTTAACCCATGTCGTAAATAGAAATAATAATTTATGGACAAACATTAAGGCTTTCCAAATGACTTAATTTGCAAGTATGAAACAATTACGAAAAACTATAATCACAAGATGGCGTAATAATATATCCAGCATCTGCGTTTAAGATGTGATTTTTCAAAGAAGATAACAATACTATCACCCATGCTTCATTTCACCAAGACGCTTAAGATGTTTTCCCGCAAAATCATTATTGGAAAAGGGCGTGTTGAAAAGGGCGATTTATTGGTTGAAGATGCTTTTTATTAAACATGGAAAATGACGAGTTGTTTGTCGATTTTCGAATTAATTCTTGTGCTATTAAAATCATTTGGTGGCAGGTGGCTGTTCATGCTATTTTTATAATTGATTGCGGTATTGTGTCATCGCTTATGAAATACGACGGATTATAACTAAGCTGTTTGTGTTCAAGAAGATGTAATAGCTACATATTCTCTGTAAACAATCGTGATAATTCTAAATACACTGTATGTACAAATTAAATTTATCCATCTCAAATTAAACGTTAATATCGTTCTCCTAAACTAAAACACTCGACATTTAAGCAATTTTTCAATTTTTACAACTGTCTTTATATTTTATCAAAAATGTAACTTTATTATTCATATTCTGAACTGTATATATGTATCAATTTTAAACCAGCAATTCAAATATTGTAGATATAAATGACACTACACATGGCATCTACTCATTACAAAAGCATCTTTTAGAATAAGTTTACTATCACGGTAGCACATATATCGGCGTTTTGCATTTGCGCCGATTTGCACTTCATTTGCGCCGATTTTTTCTTTCATTTGCGCCGATTTTTTTTTTCATTTGCGCCGATTTTTTTTACAGGTAAATTACAGGTAAAATACAGGTAAAATACAGAAAATATATAAGAATACGTCAATGAGACAACTCTTTTTTTTTATTTTTCATTAAAGACCTCTTCCGTTAGCCAGTCGTACACATTTTATGAATTGTCAATCATAACATGTATACAACTGTTGTCCCCTGCTCACCACGGGGAGGTGGAAGTAGGATTTCGAGCAGGATAAGTCAATTTAATAGCACTATATTCACATACTTTAAAATGAAGAAGTAAAATCACTCTGTTATCTTAAAATCACGAACTAAAATCCATAAAAACGGAAAACATTAAAATTATAAATCTGTTCTTGCAGAGTATTTGTAGGCAACACATCTAATGTATTCCTTTCTTGTTATTTCGTCACTTCTATATTTGGCATACTTGTCGATAACGAAGTCCATCTTTTCTTTGTCTGGCTTGCGTACGGATGCTGGCATGTCTAGAGTTCGCATTTTTACATACGTAACGGCCTGGATTTTCTTGATAACATCCATAAAAACATATATGTTGGGATGGTGTGAATAAAATTGTTCGTTGTAATGAGAATGAAAAGATTCTGGACCGTTATTCGTCCTCTTGCAGTTCTCAACGGGTGCAGCTGCCCAGAAATGAGGTGGATATCGTGACGTTGTGCATATATATGTATTTAGTACGTAGTCTAAGAATGTATGGCATTTGTCATCAGAAGGAGCGTCAGACATAATGTCAAACGTGAAGCAGTCCTCAATTTCATTTGGGGGAAGGAATGGTAACCCGAAAAATTGGGATAACCATTTACCTATCTCACTGGATTTGTCTTTGTAATCGGTACTCAGCCCAACAGCTATCAATAATTAACGAATTGCCTCCTCGGCTCGTTTCAGTGTGCAATATGTCCATCGTGTTACAACGATGTCCCAGAACAATATGAAATAAAATTAACTTAAAACCCTAAGTGAACAACGTTTATAACCAGATTTTACCAATATACCTTTAAGGTATAGTAGATGTAAAAGTATTAACTTACCTGTAAATCCAATTAGTAGAAAATATAAAATCGGCGCAAATGAAAAAATGAAATCGGCGCAAATGAAAGAATGCAAATTTTCAAAATCGGCGCAAATGTCATACGCCCACATATATACCTTAAAATTGTAATGCAAATTTATTGTATAAATATATTGTGCTAAAAATGTCCAATGATATTTCTCTTTCAAAATTAGGTTTCATGTATATTTAATTAAATCTAAGTAAACTACATCAAAGATACTTTAGTTGTTTTTTTTTTTTGTTTTTTTTCAGAGAAAGCTACGATAAAGTACCAAAGCTACTTTAGTTGGTGTTTTTTTTTTTTAGAGAAAGCTACGATAATGTACATCTCAATGCTGATTGGTTCAATTTCTAATGCGATACCTGAACGGGACGGGACTTCTTTTCTTTTCCATTTGTTAATTTTCCTTTTCATGGTGGTTAATAACCTTTAGTTGCTTAGCTCTCAGATGGTAATATACGTATTTATTTTGCAGGGACTGACTCATATTTAAACACTTGGGAAAGTGTTGGCTGTTCTTTTTCGCCCTTCTCAATAATTTCTATGTTCAAATCGACGCGTATGTGCATGGGTCTTCCTGTCTCGAAAGTACACAATGAAAAATACTAAAGAGACGTTTAATATATGTTCGAAACCATTTTTTTGTTTGCAACTACCGATTTTATACACATTTACCCCAAGTTGTTTCCCTTTTGGGCAATTGTTTTTAAACGGACAAATTGGGTTGGCACCCTTGTAAAGCTGTCTTGGCATCTTAAGTTTTAACCAAACACTATCGATATCAAACGTTTTAGCTTAACAAATTAAATATTACATGTAATTGAACGAATTTTAAAATCTTGCAGATTACACATATTATATACGCTTGCTCTTGTATACTGGCAATGAAAATGTTAATCCATCAGAAATAATCCGGTCAAAGAGATATCTAAATGCAGAGTCAACTACGGAATTGGAAAATTAATTTTATGTACAATATGCAGAGAAAAAAATGTGTTCAACAGTTCCTCTTTATCTTTTAACCTAGTCATGTTTTTTTTAATCAACTAATTTATGTGTATTATAAATATTTACAATACTTTTACGTTGCTATCTAAAGTAATGGACAACATTGTGCATTTCCGGGACGTAAACCGGAAAAAAACATTCCACCGTTGTAATGCACGTAAGTGTCTAACGTATGATAATGATATGCACACGCGATTTCCGAAAACAATGAGCAAATCGAAAGGAATTTTAAAGTTATCATATCCAAGTAAGCCGCTTACGAAGACGAAAAATCCTGTTTTGACTTTATCTGTTGTCAGCAGCCTCCGGAAGCCATTCTCAAGCTACTTCTATTTTAACCTTGTAAGAGGAACACTGTTGTCAAATTGCGATAATGACTGTTTACGATACTAACATATCGTTTTAGATATGTAATATACTTAAAAGTACTTGACAATATCCGTCCTCATTGCAAATTGTAACTACTGTGTATCACATCCCAAAGATAATTGTCTTTCTTCAAGGAACTACTTTAGAGGGACTACTTTAAAGTGATAGTATTACACTGGGCGTCTATCTTATTTTCATTACGAAAGGTTTCAAGAACCTTTGTCCTAACGAATTTTCAAGGTCAGTGCAATGACTTTGAACGTTTTGAACATTTGTTTTCTACATAAAATTGAGAATGGAAATGGGGAATGTGCCAAAGAGACAACAACCCGACCATAGAGCAGACAACAGCAGAAGGTCACCAACAGGTCCTCAATGCAACGAGAAATTCTCGCACCCGGAGGCGTCCTTCAGCTGGCCCCTAAACAAATATATACTGGTTCAGTGATAATGAACCTGTACATCTTCTTTTTTGTGATTTGATTTGTTTCATTTTATACCGTTGACCACGCTCTTGATTTTTTGTTTTTTATTCTTCAGCAAGTGTTACGAGTTAAATTCGATGTATGCAAACCCTCTTCCCCTTCTCCCACCCTCAACAGTGTCCACGCTCTTGTCTTTTTATCCTTCAGCAAATTTCACGAGTTCAAATCCTTGATGTAAACCCTTGTCCCCTTCCCCCACCTCCAACAGTGACTAGAATGGATTAGCAAAAATGAATAAAGATTTGGGGTTTTTTTCAGATTCTTTTCGGTCAATTGGATGATCCCTTAAAAGATTATTTGTCAGTATAGAAATATATCAATCACTGGCGGCCATATTGATTAGCCGATTTAACCAAAGAGTAAATCTGTTCCTAACGTATGATGTTTTCGTGGATTTGATGAAAGTTTACTATAACGTGAATTTTTGATATTGTGGTTTTGACAAATATTGCAAGCAAGTCTACCTGAAAAAACACTGAAGCATGTGGTAAGCATGATTCCCCGAAACATACAAAGAATAGTTTCCCATGGATTATAATAACGATTCCATAATAACTGTATATTTTTGGATGTTAAATGCATATTTTCAATTAAATAAAATTGTGAATAGAAATAAAAGTGTTCAAATAAATCATAACTAAGATAAAAAATGAAAAAATAAAAACAATAATCTTATGTAAACTAAGTAAATTGTTAACAGCATTAGTTTGCAATTAAATTTATTAGTCACGTTAAAAAAAAAAATTCACGTTGTTATTTATTCTCACTGATATACTCTATGACAAGGCATACTGTAAAACATGGTATGGTACAATGGTATGGTATGTGGTATGGTATGGTGGTATGGTACGAATACCATCATACCATGGTATGCATGACTGGTACCATGGTATGGTATGATGGTATGGTACAAATTACTATACCATGGTACAAATTTTTATACCATGGTATAAATTGATGGTTACGGTTTTTCGAAGTAGGAAATTTAGAAAAGTCTATAAACCTATTCTTAAACAGGATTTTATTAATTATCTGTTTTCTTATTTTTCTTTTTTGACCTATTCCAAAACAAACTTTTTTTCAATAAGAAACAGGAACAAGAGTATTTGTTGAAAAACAATGTAAACAAATTATTCATTGGTTCAATTTTTTCAAGACATTTAGAATCAAAACAATTAATTTAGAAAAAAATTGCCCACACACATTCAAAAGCGGAGTCTGTTCTTTTAAGTTAGGATATTGACATACGTTAAGCAAGTTAAGAACTTCATAAAGTTGTAAGCAAAAATTAGAATTGTGGAAATCTTGATTTATTCTTGTCCTATCCTTGCCACATAGTAAAACTATCATGTTGAAGAAAAACAGCCAAAGTGTGGTTGGTGATTAGTTGTAGTTAGTAAGAATATAATCTGCCGTGACTAAAACTTTTGTTCAATTAAAGGACTTTTTTATTGCTATTTTTTTATTTGCTGTGCAAGTGTTATTTTGTCCACTGTAACTAATTTTGTCATATTAACATTTTGGTTATAGTCTGTTAAAGTCATTAAGTCAAATGGCTATCCTGCTATAAGAATAACATAGCATGTTCTCTAGGTCAGTAGTAAATACTTTTATATGATTTATATGTTTTATTTTTGTAAACAAAGAGTTGGAGAATATTTGGAGATCATTTAGGTCAGTTGGAGAATATTTGGAGATAGATGTATATAAGAGCCCTCTGTTAAAGTGTTAAGGAGAATTGAAGGCGAAAAAAGACCCATACAATATGAAACTTTAAAAAGGATTTTGTTATTCCGGACAGATTTTAGCATATCTTGGGAGAACTTGTAGATTCATAGAAGTTGTGTTACATTACTATTCAACTGTATTTAGTTTTGATATTTTTGTCCGCTCAGACTGTTGCGTGGTTTTGTCCGCATAGTATTGGACACTATGCGTGTTTTTTGTGTGTGCACAGTATTGGACACTCTTGCTTATTTTGATGCGGAATGTAATGAAATCCATTTGTGATGTGTGAAAGTGATGTACCGATGAATCTTTGAATGTACATTTTGTAAACTGTATATTATGTAAATATTCCTGAAATGGAGCTTTTAATAAATTATAGATTAGTCAATTTACTCGGATATTTTTTTGAACAACATGACTAGACAGCATTGGATTATTGGTCGTTAATTGTCTGTTATTTCAATGTACCAGGCCTGACCTGAAAGTTTATGTTACTCAACCGCCATGGCATTGCCAGCAAATTGTGTCACTTCTGAAAATCTTAGTTCTTAGATGTTGATGTAATTAAAGGTCAAAGATTTACAATACATGCCATTATTGACCTTGAAATACATTTTAAAGAAACCTATTCTTATCTCTATCTGCACAGAAATAGCTGTCACTCACTGCATGCATTTCGAGTACTATTAAAGGTGAAGACAGCAAATTAGAAACACAAGTGACCATAACAAATTAATAAAAATAATAACTAGAACTTTTGATGGAGAATTGAAATATCAATATATCAATATACACATAAATCATTTTCATATTTGATTATATTAAAATAATGCATCTTAATATGACCATCTCAAGCTTAATTGCCGCAACACTAAAAAAAATGTTGCATCCTATGGGATGCGTTGTTGCACTGGTGTTTTATAATTTTCTTTGATGCTGTTTATCCTGAATTTCAAGACATAACTGGATATGATTATATTATTATTATCATTACATATAGTATACAAAATATTCAAATTTTGCAATTAATTAAAAACAAAATGAAATAAAGTTGTTTAATAAAATCTCACATAATAAAACAAGACACATTCCTTGGTTGATATTGTGTATTCACTTCCTTAATGCTCATTGTTTTTATATATAAATGAAGAAAACAAAATACACTCTACAACATGTGCTTTCTATCCATATATCAACTAACATAGTATTATATTTAGTGACAGTTTAATTTGAAAGTATGGTGTTTTCTAATCCACACAGGAGATGCATTCACCTTTTATTCACATTTTTAGTTTGATTTATTGGCCATAGATGTAGACAGAATATGCAACTGTTTGAAGAGTCATATTTCAAAACAATACAAAAGTTGACCATTGACAGAAGATTATGCATTAAAACTTTAACTACATTATCTAGATTATAATCATAAGATATGCAGTACTTCCCAAAATTTCAAAGAATAATTGACAGCCATTTCAACCTGTCAGAACGGGACATTATATCTATCTATCTTATCTTAACTTAATAGTTATCAGATATGTTTAAATTGAGTTTTTTCTTGTTTTCTGTTCACAGCATTATGTAAGTGATAGTCTATCTGGTTTGTCTACATCTATTTATTTTGTAAAATTTTATTTTCCTAAATAAAACAGATATACATTATGTATGTACATAATGTCAACAAATAAAAAAAAAATCATATTTTAGATTTTTCAAAATTTCCTACTTCAAAAAACCATACCATGCTTCATACCATCAAGTTATACCATGGTATTATAAGTTGTACCATGGTATAGTTACTTGTACCATACCATCATACCATACCATGGTACCATTCATTCATACCATGGTATGATGGTATTCGTACCATACCATCATACCATAACACATACCATACCATCGTACCATACCATGTTTTACAGTATGCCCTATGACAAGGCAATACACATGTAGAGATCGTAAACATATTTTAGTTCGGTGATAAGTATTCCTCTCACGACCATATCGCACCTGTCTTAAACCACATAGTTTAAGATCAATATAAGACAACAAACAAGGGAAGATAACCGATGTATCACATCTTCCTTATATTTGTTTTGACAGTTTACTTTCACAATAATTCAAATACTTGAAGTAAATAGTATACTCAGATAATATTGATTCAATGACCAATGGTCATTCACACAGTTATTCTCGACACTTTGATGTTATCTGTTTTTCTTGTATTTGGTTGACCACCGGTGAGCAGTGAAAAGTTTCATTGTAGTATTACAAACATCGGTAAAAAGTTCAAAAGGCATAGGAAACTTCTGTGTCAATAAAATCTTCAGTGGCAATATGGCCATGAATGAAATTATTTATTTTCATATCCTTTTATATCCTATTTTTAGACATATTTGTGTAGTATGTCACTTTACACGCGGAAGATTTCACTAAAGCAAAATAAGAAAATATTGTAAATTCTAAAAACAAATCTCAAGAAAGTACAATTCAAATTGGGAAGTAGAGTTAAATTGTTAAACTTAGAAAAAATTATGTTAGTGGAGAAAATAAATGTTACCCAAATTCTTTTCTTTTGTTTTTATTTCGTGCTTTGTAGTTTCTATCCTAAACTTTGCTGCAATTTTATATTTTTTGGGAGGGGGGTTCTAAATTTGTTTATCTATTAATTAAAAATAAGATACAAGTGTTAGTGGAGGTTGCAAAAGTATATAAGTCAACACTACACCGTCAAAACTATACTGAGCGAGATGGATACAGTGGCGGATCCAGAAATTTTCATAAGTGGGAGACCACTGGCTGCCTAAGAGGGGGCCCGATTTCGTCACGCTTCAGTGATTCCCTATATAAACAACCAAATTTTTTTCTCAAAGAGGGGGCCCAGGGGCATAAATCCGCCTCTGGGATCAAAACAGCAACTATACCGAAGGTAAATTTTTTATAAAAAGTAAACCAAATCAAAAGTAGTGTAATTCCATCCAATACAACTACTATGACAATAATATCAAGCGCATACCAAACCTTCACCCTTTAACAAAAGTTTTGGAAAACTAAATATATGAAACATGTGACTACATAAGTAAAAAGGGTCAAACTATAAAACAGAAAATGTTGACTAAGATTACAGTTGCCTGAGAAAGTTCGACCGTTAGTTTAAAAACAATCGCCTGAGAAAGTTCGAATGTTAGTTTAAAAACAATCGCATTGATTTAAAGAACAGTCTAGATCTTCGACGATTGTGTGTGTTCTCTCCGCAAACTATGACCTTTATTGTTATTCCAATGATTTAGTTTTAAATGTAGGTCTAAAAAAGTGATTTGCCGTGCCAGGTGTTCATGTATGTTCATGTCAAATGTAAGAAACCTATAGTAGGTGCATGGTTGCAAAGTTGTATTGGTGTGCTGGTTGTGGTTTTTGTTGTTGTTTTTATATATTTTGTATTGAATCTTGAATGTTGATCGCAGATACTTAACATTTATATTACTTTTCTAGACTCCAGTAACATTTCAACTTTCCATGTTGCAAGGTCACCTGATTGTTGTAGATTTTGTAGAGATGTAGGGTATACGAGAATGTGGCAACAACGAAAAACGGGGAAAAACGGTGAAACCTGTCTAAACCCAATTTACTTCGGTACTTGAGATTTTGTTCGGTTTGGTCAGATGGTCAGATGTTCGGTTTAATCAGGTTCACAATACATAAAATTTGATATGAATGGACTTAAAAACATTGTATACTTTCGACAGATTTTAGATTTATGCAAGATTCGGTTTACATAGGTTTCACTGTATTTCTATAGTTGCGCATACTCCTCTTTTCGCTCACAATTACACGTTGATTTATTTTGTAAAACAGTTTTTATTTATGTCATTTAGATAATAGAATAAAATATTCAAATGGTGAAATGTCAGTAGTTTTTTTTGCCATAACATTAAGACTTTGAAGAAGGTTGCTTCTTTATCGACCTTACAAATTAGCATAGTTGCAGTTTCCAGCGGTTGTCACCATACAATTGATCGAGCTAGCCGACGTTGTACATGCAGTTATTATTCAAATAATTCTTATATTTAAACTGACAACTTTATATTCATGTGCATATAAAAAATAAACGTGTCACTGAAACATTATGATGAACAAAAACCGAATGAGAAAATAAAAATACGAAGTATTAAGCAATATTTGACACGCAAACAATTGCACTCTACTTTCTGAGAAGTGGGTGTGACGGAACAATAATAAAACGTTGTCATCACATTGATCTAAGTTTAAAGCGTCTTAATGAAATGAATAGTGGGATGTTCGGAAACTATCCTTTATGATTCAGTCTCAATTAATGGGGAGCAGTTGACTTTTGTCCGAAAATTAAAAGTCAATAAACATTGTTTATTAAAATGACTTTTTACACAGAGGGGGTTGAATTGTAAACCTTAGATATACATGACAGGTCCTTAAAATGTTTGAATTAGATCTTCTTTTTGTTAAACTTATTTGTACATGACAAAAAATCCAAATGATTGTTATGGAAAATTGTATCGCAAAGAATAATGTCTATCAGGAAATCTGCCAAAAGTATTTTATTATGTCGTCTGCTGGAAGGCTGCTGATAAAACTGCCTCAAACAGACTCCCACGAAACTTAGTTAAAAAAGTCAATATAATAGGTCTTTAACTGGGATTATTGTCGCCAGAACGTGGCAGAATTCATGCTCAAATATTTCTTACATTCGAAAGATAGGATCATCCTATGTTTTTTTCTTCATTTTAATCTACTATAGTATGGGACTTAACAAAATCTGTTTAGAATACTAGTACTATAGTATTGTCATTTCATCGGCAGCCTCAATTTGGTGTTATGTATTGCGTCTGCTGTCTAAACGATACATGACACCATACAACGCGGGAAATTTATACTTAAGAAAAAATCATGCCCTTCCGTTTACAGCACAACATCAAACAGCTCTCGCCCAAACACATCGATGGACAAACTATACCTGCGCAATGAACTTGATTTATAAAATTAAAATATACCATGTCGACCAGAATCTTGCAATAACAAACCCTAATCATGTTTGACATTTTTATCACGACTGTCGACAGTTTGATAATCTTGTTCTTCTTTTTTTTTTGAATGGCAAATAAAAAATAAAAAATCGAATCCATGCATAGATCGATATTGACATGGAAAAAATCGGGAACGTTGCACAATTTAACGAATAATGAATAAAACGATTCTGGTAATATTTTACATTCTTAGAAAAAAAGGGGTATTAAAATATGTCAGAACAATAGGTTGGCGGAATATTGGAAAGCATTTGGTGAATCAGGTGATATGGTTTAAACAAAATGTAAATTCCGCACGACTTACAACGATCCTTGTCTGTTGTGAAAGAGCGTATCTTGTCCTTTTTGGTTGTGGTAGGGTTACTGCCTTATTTGTATATATATATCATCTTGTATATTATTATAGAACACATTTTTGGCTTACTTTGTTTTTGTAGGGTTATTGATATGTGTATATACTAGTCTTTGTAATTAAGCATGTCCTGACCTCTGTTTTTTTTGTTTTTTTGTTGTAGGTTGGCTCACATGTTGATATAGACATTTTCTATTGGCGTATATTGTCCTCTTTTGGTTAGTTGCATTGGTACAAGTATAAACCTGTGAACAATAGTGAATGTTAGCCTCTTTTTCGGTTTATTGTTGACATACTGTTTCATTGGTATATGTATATCGTTGTCTATTTGTGGTACGGTAACAGTATTATTGATATTGGTATACACTGGTCATTGGCGGATCCATCCGGGCGTTGGAACCCCCCCCCTTTTTTTGGCCGATCAATGCATTTGAATGGGGACATATAGTTGGAACCCCTCCCCCTTCTTAAAATGGCTGGATCCGCCCCTGCTGGTATCTTGTAAAAGAGCTCTCATGTTGACCTCTTATTGTTTGTTGTAGAGTTTCGGTCACAGATGCCTGTGAATTGTATGATGTCTTCTTTTTGTTTGTTGTGGGATTACTGTCTCATTGACATTTATACCGGCAGTCGTCCATTGTTACTTGTAGGGGTTCTGACATGTTGATATATAGAGACATATACTTTTCTATTGTAATAGAGCGTATACTACTGGTTTCATTGGTATAAGTAGTACACATGCATGTGTATTTAAAAAAAATGTATGTTGGCCTTCTGTTGTTTATTGTTGGATAACTGTCTGGCATATGTATATCATTGTCTATTTTACGAAAGCGAGTGTATGCATTGTTTCTTTTTTTTCATTTTTCATAGAGTTGCTGTCTGGTTGATAATACGTCCCTACGTCTCCTTTTACCTGTGACAAAAGAAAATGAAAACACTTCCATTTCTTTTAAATGTTAATTGACAAAAAATGAAAAGGATATCTGAGCGTCAACCAATTGAACACAATTCAATTTGTGTCAGATTAGAAAGATTTTCAATTCAATATGCTTTTTTTTTGTGAACTTTTCTAATTTCCCAATCTCAAATCCCGTCGTAAGTGAAATCTCGTCCTCAATCTGCATGTAATAATAGCCACGACATTAACCAAACAACAATCAATCATTCAAACAAACTCTTTAAACATTGATTATCTTTTTAAACTCGTCTTGCAACGTTAATTCAAAATGAAGAATGGTATACGGTATTTTTAACATTGCAATAAAAGCGGGCTGTTTGGCTAGCCATAAAACCAGGTTCAACCCACCATGTTCTTCTTAAAACGTCCTATACCAAGTCAGGAATATGGAATGTGCTATCAAATAGTTCGTTTCTATTTATTATTATGCATTGGAGTTTGTTTTTGTTGCACATAAGTATTTCTGTTGTTCCGTTCTTTTACTCTTATAGTTGATGTGTTTCCGTCGGTTTTAGGTTGTAACCTAGATTTTTTTCTCTAAATCGATTAATGACTTTTGAACAGCAGTATATAACTATTGCCTTTATATATATATATATAACTTAAAACAAATTATATTTTAATATTTATTTTATTTCACAATATTTTTCTCAAGACAGATGTATAATAATTTATCACAGCAAACGCTTGTGTGTGGTTTTCAAACATGTGACAATCACGTGACGTGAGGTTGGAAATGAAATTGGCAGTGATTGTTCAATAAATAAATGCGCATTTAATTTACAAAATGAAGAATGAAAATGATCAATAAAGCCTTATATAGGAATAATTTGATATAAAAAATGAAGCGATTGTCAATAAAAAAAAAGGGGGGAAACAAATAATGGTAAAGGTAGCACTTCAAACAAAAATATACAAAAACATCATAGCACCATTTGGCTTTTGGTTATTGGTATACAGAAAATTATAAAGCATATAAATAAATAAAGCATAAACAAAAATCAGGATAAAATAACCAACAAAATATATGTAAATTGAAAAGAAATTTCAGCTTAGAAGAAAAATATATATGTATTTGTTCCGTGCCCTTATCTTTTAAAATAAAATAAAAAATGGTATCATTGGAAAAATGCATAAATTGATAGCGAACACAATCTACTCCCAATAAAAATAAATGCAAACATATCTAGATTGATGTAACAATAACTAAAATACAAGTGGCCTACAGTCTTGTTCGAGTTCATTTTGATCTTCAGTCTTAATGACAGCACTGAACGGTTCGGTCACAGTTTTATCAACATTATTGTTGTTTACGAGACAGTTTTCTCCCTTTAAGAACAGCGATTCTTGCTGTTCATCTTCTTCTTCATCCAGTAATTCATCATCTGAACAGTCAATATTTTCCTCGACGTCATCTTCGTCAATTTCACCCTCAATACTACCGTCAATTTTCTCCTCAGCTCTTTCGTCGAGATGATCAATCGGGTAGTCCGTTTTCATATCGGAATGAAATGCGGAATGTGGATGAGGAATATTTGTCGCCTTTCCGATAAAGTTTCTAATTTCTGAAAAGTATGATTCGTCTTTTTCGTCCAAGTCGGGTTCATTGACCGGTGAATCAGCAACGATAGGTCCGTCTGTTTCGTGTTTTTTAAGATGGCGGTCGAGGTTCGTCTGTTGACCGAAACATCTCTCACACAATGGGCATTTAAATGGTTTCTCTTTATTATGAATGTTTCTCACATGTCTTTGGAGGTTTGATGAAATACTGAAGGACCTTTCACAATATTTACATTTATACGGCTGTTCACCCGTATGTGTTCTCAAGTGACGGGTAAGATTAGCAGACCGTGGAAAAACCTTCCCGCAAAATTTACATGAATATCTTTCTTTGAGTTTATTAATGGGTGAAGTATAACGAAATTGCTCTCCTAGTTTGTCCATTTTAAGTCCATGAGGCACTGGAAAAGCAGCTGATTCTTGTTTGAACATATTCTGAACAAACGGATTGAAACCTGGGAAGGATGGGTTGGTGATTGGAAATCTCGGCATCGACAATAATTTTGAAGCTGCTTTCATATGATCATTATCCATTCTCAGCGCATGCTCAAACATCATTGGGTTAGGTATTTGAGGGTATGCATAATGTAGTTTGTTTTCTGGTAATCCGATACCGCGCATGTCACCGAATATATGAGTCTTTCGGGAATTATCGGGTTGTGTTACTTCTTTTGTTGTCGATTTCCTGGTTAAGTCAAGTGGTTGTTCTGATGTAACTTTTGTGCTTTCTCGATCTGAACTTACAGAAGCAGGTGATGACGAAGCTGAACCTGGCTTTGATAAATCAAATGGTGTCTCTTGTTCAACTTTTGCTCTGATGTTCGATTCTCTTTGTGGTGAAATTGGTTTAGGTATAACTATATGAGGTTGGAACAATGTTCGGCTAATGGGTTCGAACTGTGAATTTGGAATTTCCTGCTTTTTGCTAACACTACTTTCGCTTTCTGCATCAGATCCTGATCCAGAATCCCTATCATTGTGAGAACTAAAACTCAAATCGCTATGTTCAGAACCAGATGAATTTCTTCTCATTCTTTTCTCCGGTGGCTGATCATTCTCAGTGTGCATATGTGATTCGTATGACGTCACAGATGACTGATCTGGAGAACCTGCTTGTCGCATCTTTGCAAGAGCAGACGGTGTTAGTGATGATGGCAGACCTGGGAATGGAGAGCTTCCTGGAAACATTGGAAACGTTCCTCCTAAAGGCGGATAAAAGGGGTATGGTGGACGGTACATTGAAAAAAGAGGGTTCAGAACTCCAGCTTGTGATGTGGTTTGGTGGAGATTAATAGTGTTCATTTTCTCTGGTGAAAATCCTAAATGGAGCCCGTTACGTAATGCACCTTCGCAAAATCGCTTGTGCTTGCTCAATGACGTCATAGTTGAAAATGCCTGACCGCAATCTTTGCACTTGATTTGTTGACGACAATCAGCATGCATTCTTTTATGGCGGCATAAATTTGAAAACTGGGTATATGCTTTGAGACAGACTTCGCATTGGAATGGTTTAATACTGCTGTGAATGTGTTGGTGTTGTTTTAGACCACTAGATGTCGCAAATGTTTTTCCACATTCAGTGCAGGTGTGACTTCTGGCACCGACATGTTGTGACCGGATGTGACGTTGAAGATTGCTTGGATCTGTGAAGATTTTATTACAATTTTCACACGAGTATCTCTTCATAGCATCATGAGCTGCCTGTAAAAAAAAAATACTCAATCAAAATTATATTCTAAAACAAGGGGATATATACTCAACAAACAACCTAACCATCGTGCATGCATATTCGACAAGCTATGGTCTCAATGTCTTTTCTAAGAAGTACACAGATTTACAACAAATATTTAAGTTTTTCCTAACCTGATTAGAGATTCACCTTAAGGATTCTTAAACCATTTCTGTGACAAATATATTTAAGCTGTATGTCTATGACAAATACATACCGTATACGTTTTAAAAGAGAATTTATCTATTTTTTTCAATTTATATCAATGTGACAGCAACAAAAGTAAGGTTATTTTTTTCCAAAAATTTGTCCATTTTGGATAAACATGTGTTTTGGGTAGCTGTCACTATTTAAAACTAGAAAATTATTTATCATTTGAAGGACGTCCAAAAGGCTGAAAACTTGGGAATTTTAAATGTTCCTTTTTTGTGGGTCAAGTGTTTTAGGTTTGCTTACCTGATGCTTTAACAGATTGGACTTCCATTGGAATGATTGTGGGCATTCATCACATCTATAGTCCCCTTCTCCACTTTCCATATATTCTGCACTATTACTGAAAAAAGAAAGGGAACATTATTAATGATTGCAAATTACGGGGAGTTAATAATCTTGTATACCGGTCGTTTACTATAAATGGGATTCCCCATCAATTTAATAAAATCATAAAATGTTATTGCCATAAACGTGTGTGGTGTAATTGTTTTTTCAAGTACTTTCTTGGAAGTTTCTCATCAGATACAGTTATGAGTCAGTCTATTTCAACTTCATAACTTCATTTTAACTTCGTATATCAATACAAATAGATATGGTGGAATGCAATATAAAAAGTTCGAATACATTAATGATTGACATTTAAACTCATAATAGAAATTTAATTCTGTATGAGACCGTAATACTGAATATAATAATTGAACTTTATTGTAAAGAAGACTAGGTTTAATTCAGTGGCATTATCGTCTATCAAAAACAAGCTCCCATTTGACCCAGATTGTTCAAAGTTTTACAATGACTTGTAAGATATTGTCAAGTCTTTTATGCGTTTAACAAAAGGTAATTTTTCATAAGTCGTCATTTTTTATTAGAAATGAGAAATTAAGTTTGATTATGAAAATTCATTTAGTACATTTTGATTCGGAAATATTTTTCCTTTCACAGTTGTATAGAACAATTTAGTGTCAAACTTAATTTATTGCTCAAATAATTTTGCTAGCTCTACTGAAGTAGGAGCCGCAGACGTAATCGCTAATTACTGTCAGAAGTAAGTTTTCAATCAGATAACATAACAAGTCATGACACTATTAACAAAGTGATCTTCACGAGACCCCGAATGTCAACAATACATGATATATTCATTGTTAAACTTTTGATAGCCTTTTTGAAAGATAAACTTTTGAGATCGTATTTCCATGTAAATTTTAAGAAACATTATTGTGTGGTTTTTATGTTCTTGAGTAACTTAGACGCAGTGTACATGTTATTCTCTGTCTTGACAAACAATTTGTGACCTCTAAAGTAGATCAAATATAGAGGAGGATTTAGAGGGGGCCACTGGGCCCGGGCCTCCCCTTTTCTGGGATAAATATGGTTGATTATATAGAGAATCATTGAAGCATGACCGGAGCGGGCCCCCTCTTAGGCAGTCAGTGGGTCCCCACTTATGAAAATTTCTGGATCCGCCACTGAAAAACATTTTTTTATTCATTCTTGTTATTGGGGGACATTCGATGCAATATTTAGGATGAAAACAAAATAAGCATTTTAAGAGATCTGACAATAATGACAAAGGAAATTGTAACTGCACGTCGAACATGGGTATGATGTACAGTAGCAGAACCTTTATCATCCAAAAGGACCCACAACAGGCCTTCGAAGAGTAGAAATAGCAGTACCAAAAAAAAAAAAAAAGACATTGTCGCCACTTTCCCATACCCAATTGGCAGTTATATTTTTTAATACATACCTTTTGCCCTCTTCATCGGAAGATCCCTGACCATTGGTTGGTATCATGTTTCTGGTACAAGAGAACGCTTGGTGTCTTTTCAATTCCTCTCGTGATGTAAGGATCGCACTACAATCTCCACAAGGATATTTTGCTATCTCTGAAATTAAAAATAAAAATAATTTAAGAACTAAGTTATAATGATAAATGGTCTGATATTCGTTTTATGTCTGATAACTTACAGTTTGATGATAAAAATAATTACAATTTATGATAATATTTTAAAATAATTCGTTTATTTTAGCTACTATTTGCTGACCACTCAAATACCTGTTAATTTTTCTTTGTTTTTTTTTAAACTTAAATTTATGGTGCTTTCTCCGTGATTTTTATTAATCAAATCTATGAGATTACTTTTTGTTAGTGCCCTATGCAGGAATAAATCTTGTGCCTTTATAAACAATATGGTTGATAAATTCCCATAATGCTTAAATTTCCTCTTTTCAAAACTTTCGGTTTTATTTTCAAAGCATGATTCGAAAGCATCGTTTGATTATAAATATGTCACTTTTAATAAAACTCATTAAATCAACACGAAAATTCACAAAAGATTTGCACTGATACCCATAAACTTTATTTGAAAGGAATACAAATTTATCTCATTTTATAGCCTTTGTCCAACTTTCAATTATTCCTTATTCAGGTATGGATGCGGTAAATTTTCTCTTATAACAAAACATTTTCTCCTCTTTGAAAATGTAATAAGGAACAATAATAAAATTGTATTATACAATAGGATGGTGTCATTGCACCTTGAACACGCATCGATTCTGAACAATGGCGGAGCACCGCGGATGATAATTAGCGCTTGTGAAGACACTGACGACCCTCCCCTTTTGACATGTGCATACCTCAAAATCGTCCGTTCTTGGCAGATGTTGCATTAATCTTATCTAACAGGTTTATTGACAAACTTCGGTCTTACATCATAGGTGCAACGCTACCATCTGCCTCGGATAAGTCATTGTTATTCCGAATTTGTTTTGTAAATTTTAATTTTTGGAAATGAAAAAAGTCGTCTTCGCGTTCCATCTGCCCCCAAAAATGATTAACAACTATCTCGTGTAATGAGGGATTAAATTTCAGAGGGTATAAATCTTATTATTGAGCACTTATTGAAGAGAAGATGTCACAGATTCAAAATTAAATGATTTTTTTAAACAAGCATCAATTCAAGATGTTAATTTATAAAAAAGAGATTTTAAAAGTGAACTTTTGAATTTAATTCTTTTGAGGGTGTTAAAAATTAATCCTTAACTTTGAATGAATTTTTTTATTTATGAAAGAAAATTGAGCACTCGCCCTATGCACTTTTATAAATCGATCTATAAAAAACTTGGGATCTGCGAGTTTGCAGTTAACCTTTTATCAATAATAACATGGGATGCGGTTACAATTTAAAATCTAGAATAAATTGACTAGATAAATGTGATACACCGTGTGAATAATAGGGAATACAAAAAAATATGAAATCTACACTTTCAAATAAATTCAATTCGAATGTTTTAAATCAAAGAAGATTTCTTTTTCTGTCAATCTCCCTATTTAATAATATTGTATGATGTTGAGGGTCTTTGAAATTAAATATTTACCACAAAAGGAATTGAAACTAACAAGTGCAACTCATGGGTGAAAATATCTCGATCAAAGGAGGAAAATGAAATTATCTCATGTCTTTTATTATATATCTATCAAATTTAATGAAAGTGGTCGTTAAAAGTGTGATTTTGAGATATTTACACGTACTTATACATCCGTTTAAATTTAATGAAATTGATGAGCTCGCCTGTCTCCTCAAATATCAATTAAATTCTTTTAAATTTTAATTTATTTGGGGTTCAAAGCATTATTTGGTTTGTCATTCTGTGGTGAGTACCTTAGAAGGAATTTAATTAACCGAACTGTATACATCTTAGACTAGATATATCTTTTTATCTATAGATTCTCTTCACATATATGACACGGTGGGTGAAACAAATTATCAATATTTTGCATCGTCACTTATGATTACTTAGACCCTTTTACTACTAAACCATATAAATGAATGCAATTTCATTACAATTAGGTCTTTTTACTACTAAACCGTATAAATGAATGCAATTTCATTACAATTCGACCTTTTTACTACTAAACCGTATAAATGAATGCAATTTCATTATCATATGCCTTTTTGGTGAGATAAATCACGGTGGGTTCGAAAAGTACTTGTAATGTAAAGGTCAACTTGGGTGGTTTTCTGAATGTTTTCATTTTCCAATAATTGATTATAATCGAATACTCGTCGTAGTAATAAAATATCTATTAATAATAATGCAATAGTTTACCTGAAATGTTTGCACCTTGCACTTAACAAATGAAGTCGACAGTATAATGAACTATAGTTAATTACAAGTATTTTAAAAGAAAAATATATTTTTTTAATTAATTTATGTAATATATTTTCAGAGCGTCTTATTGAACAGTACATATCCCTTCAAGTGTCCCTCTAATCGCTTAAGGTACATAAAACCGAAATTCTGCTCGAAGTCAATTCCAAACAAAGTTTTAAGTTAATAAAGTTTACAAAGAAAAATAGAAGATGACAAAACAAAACTACCTTTTCTAATAAATACTAACACAAATTGTAGAATTTATCAGTAAAGTGCCACTTATGTTAGCATTGCATCTCTAAAACTTTTAATTGGGCCACAACCCTTTAAACACAAAATTTCTGAAACCGGCTCTTTTTTTTTAGAACGGCTAGACAATTTTGAACATGTTTTATAATTTAATGTGCTTATTTTTTGGTTTAGTTCTACGAACTATTTTTCCTTAATTACTATGAATACATGTTCTTTTTTGTTACTTTCTAGTGGTGTGCCCAAGACCATAGATGTATTACATCTATGCTGAGACGAAGGTTTTATGTATACTCCTATATATATATATATATATATATATATATATATATATATATATATATATATATAATAATACATGAAGACTGTTGTCTCTTATTTGTGTTTGTAACTATGTATACTGTATTGTTTATTATATTTGTAAAATAATAATATTGTAATGATATTATATCATGCTCCTTGTGAGCCCATTTTATGGAAATAAAGCATCTTCATAGAAGCTTGAAGTATTGCAAGGAAGATTTCAAAAATATACCTCTCTATATGAATAAACATATTATATAACACCGTAATCTGTTAATTGGACTTTATGGAATATAAATACGATTAATATCAATTAGCTTATTTGTTGCTATCTTAAAAGAGACAGTTTAAGATAACATGTCATATTTCTCCCAAAATCTTCTTAAAGTTGACACTAACCACGTGACACTAACGATACTCACTTTTTAACAATATATGAAGACTTAAAAAATCTCTTATTCTAATAAATAAACAATGACGGTCCCAAGATAGGATGATTACGTGTGAAAAACAATATATGAAGACGTCTAAAGTCTGTTGTTCTAATTAAAAAACTATGACGGTCAACTCTGTGCTGTTTACGTGTGAAAATAAATAGTAGAATGAAGACATTTGCTTCTTACAAGTTTACTATAGTTGTAGTAATTTTTCGGATGATTGATTTTGAGGTTTTTGTGGTATTATGTACCTATATGTTTACCTTATTTTCATTCACAATAAAGAAATATGAGACTCATCTTACTACGTACCCCAAACATTGTTCGAAAATAATACTGCCAAATCATGGTTAAAAACCACTAGCTGGGGTTACCGAGTACGAATTACAGGTGGGCGTGGCTCAACAATTACCTGTTGATTGCCTTTCAAGTTGATGATATTTTTATCATCCCATATTGGAAAGAAATAATAATATTAAACGGTACCAATTGGAAAATCATTCTTACAATATTGTCTTAGATTTTTCTAGGTTAATGTATATTTAATAAACTATGGTAACCAATTAGCTAGTATCAATTCGGATCTTTATGAATTAAATAAAAAAACATTAGATGGTGAGAATGATTTAAATAAAAAGAAGACTGCCAACAGAAACTGAGAAAATATGAACATGTTAACTATGGTAGTATCTCTGAATTTTATACTGTACAATGTATAGAACAATTATTTTTGAAGGTCCAAATGATAAATATTGTATTTTTTTAAAAATTTCTTGTAATATATGATTCTTTTACATGTATGTTTAACAATATCTTGCATGCAGAGTCTTGAATGCGTGATGGTTACGAATTGATATTAATAAAAAATAATAATATGTACATCTATAATAACTTCAAAAGATATTAATGTTTAAAAATTAAGAAATGTTTCTTTGCACATAGTGTTATTTATCTTTTATTTGAATTTTTCAAATTACTTTATTAGATTTCTTCAAAGCTTTTATCTATTTAGATAATTGTGTATTGCAAAGAATCTTCTGTTGAACTTTTCCCGTTATAATTGACAGATCAAAAGATGACACGAAGATTATTTTTTGGCGACAAATAAATAAATAAGATTTTTCTCAGCATTCACAGGGATTCCTATAGAATATAGTTTAACATAATCGGACAATTAAAACATCACAGTTAACACATCAAACAGATATTTTATGGAACATCTGAAGACGCCTGCAACAAATGCATTTTCGTCAATTGCATTTTTAGCATTAGTGATTAAATGTATTACAATGTTTGACGTAGGTTTACTAAAAAACTTTCACTTTCAATAAAGAATTAATACATTAATAATTTTGAAAATCAAACTACCGGAAATAAAGGCATTAAATATGAATTGTTTTTAAATGTCTTTATTGATTGTGAGGAAATAAATTGAAATTTAGATTATTTCGTCTTCTTCCCGATTTAATGTAAACATTTAATATTATCTTACAAGACGAATAAAGTTTTTATTTTCAAATTGTATTTTTTGATCTACGGCCGCTACAGTATGCTCTTCTCTAATTATTGACATTAGTTGATAGCCATCATGATCAATTACAGTTGCAATACACACACACACTAATTCTTGCATTATATATTATAGGAAAATTAACATTTTACAATAAAAAGTATATGCATATATTCATGCAAAAAAAAAAATAAACAAGTTGTCACAAAGACAATTGTATTATAAATTAAAAAAAAAACATTTCAGTTTCAACTCACCGTTATCAAAAGCTGAAAATCCCTCTGTCTGTTTTTCCGAATACACTGGGTCAGTTGAATATAACAACATCTCTTGACCGGCTTCAATGTCCTTTATAACTTTATAAAATACCTAAATAGATGTGTCAATAATAAAACCTTTTTGACAACAAACTACTTTCATAATGTGTAACCGATAATAAAATCCAAATTTCAATGAAAAAGAAAAGTATTGGTTTTGATTGGTTGAACGCTTGTCATTTCAGAATTGATTAGCCAATCAGATCGTCCCTCTTAGTGGTAGGTGATACCAGTTGATTGGTGATTATCTTTACCCTATCTTCTGTAAGGTATCACATTACGGCTTAACGGGATGATTGACAGGTGGTTAAACACAGTGGTTTTGTAGAAAAATAATAAAGATAACGGATTTCTCTGGTTATACAGTCAGATAAAAAAATGTATGATATTGACCAAAATTTTAATCACATGAGTATTTTAGGGACGACATCAAAAGTTCAATGAAGGATAAAAAACTTAATTCATATAGTTTTTTTACTGACCCCCTACCCCCCTCTTAACTTAATTTGGGAAAAATTGATTGACCAATAAGGATATATGTAAAATCGATGTCAATTTATACAAAATTTGCAGGAATTTGACCCCCCACCCCCAAACTATTTGAATTAAGTTTTTTATCCTTCATTGATTTTTTGATGTCGTCCCTTAAGTGTTTAAGAATAATGAAATTGTTTTAAATCATTAAAATTTCAAACAGATTATTTTGCTTCTCGCCTACATTAGAGATATTTATTTCTCTGCATAATAAACTCATATATTCATAAAAATATAAATTATTGCGGCATTTCTGTTATTTGGCGATGAAAAATTCCAGATCCTATTCACAATATAACAAAAACAGTGAATTTATGCAGAATTATATATTCTTTTCCTTGTCATCTTTTTGTTTCGTAGAAACAAGGATTTGTGTAGTAAGATACAAACCTTGACAGAAAGGCACACATTTTAATTTTAATTCTCATTACATTTATTCATTTGTTCAAATTGATTTTATTTTGTTTTTTGTTTTGTTTAGCTGCATATTGTTGAATAATTTACATGGACATTTGTGAATGTACATAATAATTATTGAAATGTGAATAAAAAAAAGCAGTAGGTAACGAAATATTTCATAAATGGATTTCACAATTTTATAACTTTAAAACATGTCTTTCTACTTTGGTGTAATTCTAATAACATCTTGTAACCCTTTTTGAAGCCGACGGAATGTTTATTTATGAGTTCATCGTTCTGATGAAGAAGGAAATTTAACTTAATTAAAAAAATCATAAAAATGTGACACAATTTTATAAAAATATCTCTTTCTCACGAAATTTCGTATCATCAAACGAAATTAAACACACGTGTTTCTCTTAATGTTCCTCGAGAAGTTTCCATTAATTATTTAGTACTGCTTGCAGTGCGAACAAGTGGCGTATCATCAACTCAAGGACCAAATATTTGCTATGTTCAACATTTAATAAGTCGTTATAAGATTATTAGAAACACATATCGCAATCTACAAGTGGCTATAAATTTCAAGCATCTTTCAGTTAGACTTTTCCTGTCTCGAATAAACGCGATGACATTCTGATACTAATTAGAATTCTGCATGTACTAAGTAAGGAAAAACACTGTCTAAACTCCAATACATTCAATTAGTGTCATCAAGGACAAAGAAAGATAGTTGATGAAACTGACATTTTCTTTCATTTTCATGCGCAGAAATAAATTTTATTTGACCTGACTTTTCACGGGGGATAATACGAAACAGTGTCTAGCTTTACTGGATCCCGCCGCGTGATCTATGACAGCTTATGACAAGATGAAAGAAATTTACATTTAATCATTTTAAATTGGTGTATTGTCTTTACACATATCTTACACATATTTCAAATAGTTTTAATTACTGTCTCAAGAAGTTGTCGGTTTCAGAGTAAAGTGATTCAGAAATGTACATATTTTATTTAACTTGTCACCACAATAGACAGATAAAATCTATATTTATTATTCGTAATTAACGATTTTTAAAAACTGCTCAACATGTGCGGAGAACTTAAGGGTCATTGAAGTACAATTTGTATCCGAAGCTTTCAGTGTCCGATTCATCTGGGAAAATTGTAGAATTAACATGAATGAACTCATTTACATAAGTTTACAACAAAAGTTCAAAAGTCACATTCTTTTACAAGACAACACAAAATCTATCTTCAATTACAAGATTGAACAAAACAACTTGTCCTGAACACACATGAAATATTTGCCACTAGACAGTAAACACTAAAAAACCAATCTTGCACGATACAAAGGTTTGGAAGGGCAAGATGTATACATACCAGCTTCCTTATATCAAAGTGAATAAAATATTATATAGATTTGATTTAACGTACTTTAAAGAGAAATACAAGGAAAAAGGGTTACGATCCCACACCCTCCATTTCGATCAACTCGTTGTCAATATTAATTTGATGCGACTGCCATGCACGTAAGAGGTTTAGCTAGCTATAACACCAGGTTTAATCCACCATTTTCTATTAAGAAAATGTCTGTACAAAGTCAGGAATATGACAGTTGTTATCGCTTCGTTTGATGTGTTTGAGCTTTTGGTTTTGTCTTGTGTCTTTTTTTTTTAATTTTCCTCGCAGCTAAGTATTTTTGTGATTTTACTTTTTTCTATATATAAATAGGTTTTGTGAATGCCCATAACATTTGTATGTTCGGATACTCAAATAAATAGGTAATATGTATATACCTTGCCATTTATATGTTTGGCCATCATGTTGGAGTTTTCGGAATCTGTTGACCTCCGAATGAAGTTCAGCCATTGGAGCTCCCCTTCCTGTTCATTCATTGCCATGCTTGAACCCTAAAAAAATACAATATGTTGTAAAACATCTAGAAAGGGGTCTGAATGTAATAAATATTAAAAGGTACCAGAATATATGTGAATATGCAAGAAAAGACATTTCGCTGATAGCCATCAAACATATATAGAAATGACAACGGTAAAAGAATATGATAAGAAGTTCTTTATGTTAAATTAAAAGACATCCTTTTTATTCGTTTTAAATCATTTTTGTAATGAAATTCTAAGATAAAAAATTATGAATTAAATGTTTACAAATGACTATATATTTCTCAACTTTATGACACCTAGCCTTGTTCTTAATACAATCCTATAATTGTTTTACACACTTGGGGGACAGTTGTTCTTAAATATCATCACATGTTATAACAAGTAAACAAAACAAAGAATTTTTCAAGATCATTGACTGCCCATACAAACAAATATTAATGCCATCGCATGACTGAAACCCACTATCAGTCGTATATCCAACGACTGTCCGTTATGAGCAACAAAAAGGCGAGTCCGTAATATCGCCTCGAAATTCGACCCTCGACCGAAACCATCACTCCAGTGCAAAATCATTAAAATCGAGTATGAAATCATTTTCTTTTATTTTGAATCAATGACTATCTAAAATGAAACTTCTGTTTTTACCTCGATAACATGCCATTCCGCAAAATTTTTGAAATGAAATGTGAAAAATTTGATATCATGTTATATTTTGACATTTGTGGATAGAAATTAAAAGGAAACTAACATCTATGACTAGTTTCATTAAGGAAATAATAAAGTGTCCATTTCAGATGATTGAGATGTCAACTCACTGTTCATGCTGAAAGGGGGAGGTTATATATATCACCAAATTATATATATGAGGGTCTACGTAGGACGGGGGTAGGGGTGGTCTTCACCACTTTATTCAGATTTCTTTTTTGTTGCTAGTTCCTCTGTAGTTTTAGGTTTATTTTTGACAATTATCCTGTATTCGTTTTTTTTGTTGTTGTCGCTAGTCCCTCTATTTTTTTTTATTGAATTTGATAATTTTTCTATATTCTTCTATTTATTATATGACAATTCTTCTATATTTTCAATCACCCCATGCATTATTCTCAAACTTTATGCTTTATGTTTTAGGCCTTTTTCAGTATGTTAACCCATTATTCGCAAACTCTCTCTATATATATGCTATATGTTTTATGTCAATTATACTCTTTATGTTTTACCCATGATTCTATATATTCTGTAAACTCAATACAGCCATCCAGACTCTTCTTTGTCAATATAGTAAAATGTCAACAGATATTGAACCGATTGTTTATAGCTCAATATTGTCTCTGGTATTAAAGCATTCTTGTCGGTGATTTAACATATTAAACAAAACAGTTCAAAGAGAGAAAGAAGATATATACCAAGAGGTCATTTATCTATATATAAAAAGGAAATTCTAAATAAATTTGAAACTTTATGTCAACCTGTGACTTTTTCTCTACACTTCTTTACTTTCTTTATTCGCATGAACGGTAAAAATTTAGATCTTAGTGCAAGGGAACAATAATTCAATCATGATAGTGTATAGTTGAAGTATTCATGGGCGCTGTCAATCATTAAGTTACTAATGTTCAACTCTTGAAAGCAAGGCTGCTTTGACCTCAGATGGACTTGGCAATTGTCCATGTCCCTTTTGGTCATACAGCTTCCTCAATATTCAACTTTTTACACGTCACTGGCTTTCATATTTTAGGGATTTAGATTTATAATAAATGTGAACCCAGCAAAAGAGGGACTAAAAAAAGACAGACAAATAATAGTACACAAGACACAACATAGAAAACAGAAGACTAAGAAACACGAAGCAAACCAGAAATTGGGGTTGATCAAAGGTGCTCCGGAAGGATAATCAGATCTTATAGTAAAGTGCTTTCGACGCACCAAGTGGATACAGTGTTATTTTCGTTCTATAATTTTAAGCCACAATTATATAATGGTACTGAATTGGGAATGGAGGCAACCAATAAACAAAAAAAAAAATGTAGAAATTAGAGTAAGGCTTAAAATATGACACCACAATTCTTCGGCTCAAGATGAGTTCATAAAAGTCGTAACGTGGATGCCAATAACTATTTGTCACCGTAAGGCCTTCAATTATGGGCAAACTTCATAGTGAGCCCCAAAATGACCAAAAGCAGCGTGTGTACACCAAGTGCAAGTCAGCTGTAGTAATTAATAACTCTATGAATGTTTAAAACTACAGATTAAAGCACATGCTACATATTTAATCGCATTATACGCAAATTTTCAACCTAGTTTCATATAGGGACACACACTCACTTCCCTATACATATTTGTACTCCCGAGGTCAAGTCATTATTGTTCTTTGTGTGATCCCACTGTGCGAGATCGAGGCTCCAGCCAGATTCATCTTATCTTGTATTAAAATATATGACCGTGATGAATTTGTCATCTCAAAAATGTTTGTGTATTTGACAACCATCTTAGACAAAATATAGGTATTTTATCTTAAGACCAAGATCTACATTGTCCGGGAGATGTCACGGGGAGCATGCGACCATATGATACTAGTGGGATCCTAAGTGACATCTGTGGGCCAATCCAGAGGACATCGAAGTTCAAATTTAAATATAGGAAAGTAATTTTAATTTTTCTTACTATATTGAAATTTTGGGAAATTTTATAAAATATTTTTTTACAAAAAAGTCCGGACACTGGAACGCAGTCTTTCGGATATTATTCAACAATTAGATGTCCCCCATCGAGATCCCATTTTTAGCAACTGCAGCCATTAAAATAACTCATATTCATTTCAGAAATTATACGTTATTTCGTTGGATGAAACTAAATATCGACATGTAGCAACAACATTTTACTCTATCTACAAATTTTGACAATATAGGAAATGATAAAAATGTAATTTAATTCCAATTTAATTGGATTAATTTTCCATCTGCCTATTTTATTTTTAGTGTCGTCCGTGTATGTTTCATGGTGCAATTGACAAGAAATTTATTTCCTTAATTAAATCGATTTAAACGATTGGTTTAATTTGTAAACAAATTACTGTTATCTGTAGGTGTCAAGAATTAAAGGTCACCCTTAAATTTCAAGATTGTATTCATAAGGGTATATGACAGTAAAAGAACGGGGGTAGGCCACCCAACGATTTTTCAAGATTTGTGGCCCGATACAGTCGTCATCCTACAAAGGTAAACAAAAGAGCCTGTCTTCGCAGACACGTCATTTTTATCTGGATGATATATTTGGAAAAAAATCTTGATTTTGTCGTTGACGAATTATCCTTGGGTTCGACTATTCCTTGTTTTGACAATTGTCTGGGTCGAGTTTATAAATGCAATGAAAACTAATACATCTTGAACTACATGTAAGTGCACTTTTCAGCCTCAAAAATGTCAAAACACTGTCAAAAGGTCAAACCGCAAGATATAGTAAAACGTCCGCCAGAATATGCAGTTAAATTTTCAAACAAAGCACGCAGAAACCCCTATATAGCTCCCGTTTGCATATAACTATATTTTATACTAAATACTTAAAATGATTATATCTATATCTTTATATTTTTCTTACCAAAAAAAAAAAGAAAAAAGGAAATATAAATTGTTTCAGTAACTTGGCTGAAAACTTAAAATGTTTTTAAGTTTTGCAATATTACATTTAATGATGAATCGAGCAATTACTTCAAGTGTTTTGAAGTGTTTTTGTGCATGGTGTTTACATAAAAGTCTGATACATAAGTATGATTTAAAGAATACATTTTTGAATCCGCCGTGACTGTATAAAATAAAATAATGCTGTTCCCCCCTCAACTTTTACAGTTATATATAAATATAATCTAACAATATGACTTTTCGGACAGAACGGTTGTATGAATTGTTTTATGTTTATATCTATTCAAATTCATTCAAACTATACATGGAGATCGCTTTGTTTCATAATATTTGTTCACGAGATGAACACTCAGTCAACACTTAAAATGGGAAAATAGGAACAAAATATTTTTGGGTGTATATATATTTTTTCTAAATATGTATATTGTTTCCGAATTTGCAAACAATTTCTGTTGGAAAGGAGGAGAATTGCCTCATTGACATATTCTAAAATATCAATCACATTATTGATGCATATAAGTTTGATTTGTCTGCAAGCATTTTGCTGATGTACCATAAAAAAAAACTTGAAAAATCGAGTAAAATTTTATCTGTAAGTATATATATATATCAATATCATAATATGTAACAATATGTTGTCTCGATATCCCAATAGCACGATTTCGAATCCCGGCGAGGGAAAAACAAAAATTTGATTCCACAAATTTGCAGATTTAACATTGTTGTGCTGATATTTTGAGTATATATACATTGTAACAATTATATTAAATGTATATGTAACTTATTATTAATTAATGCAAGTCATATCAATTTTAATCTAACAATAAAAATGAAATATTTGCCATTTTTTATTGGAGCTAGAAAGTCTCCAAACTTGGGAATTAACGTATAGATACCTGCATCATTCGGTGCAAAATTTGTTATCAAAATTTCAAATCATTCATTTTCCATTTTTCATTCAACAGAAATTGACAACCAAGATAAGACAACCAAGGTTACAAAATTAATCAAATATAAGTTACATTATAAAAAGATAAAGCTATCAAATCCATAATCAGTAATTCGATTTCACTTTTATTCGTCTATCTCGGGTTAAATTGTCAAAATGTCGGAGTTGCACTGACATGCAAGACAATATCTCGTTGCAAAAATATTACAAATAAAATTACTTTTCTCATATTATCATGTCACATTTATTGTATGTTTATCATGTAACTTTTTTGTAACAATGAAAATCCATCAAAAGATATGAAAATTGAAAATTGCAACATTTAATTTGCAATAAAAAATATTAAATAGTTAACCCCATGCATGGAATTTAATTCACTATCAAATAATATTTTAATTTAGTCATTTTGTCATTATCAATGTCATATAAATATGCTTATATTGCATTAACTCGAATAATTCAAGCCCTTACCGTCTCCGATTCTAATGTCTAGTGATCGATAGGGAGCGTAATATAACGACTGAATTATTCGGGTTAATATTGCATCTAATTCAATATATTAACCCAAAGAGTTATTGTCCTTTGCTAGCTGTCCTTCACTCCGAGCGAAAGAATGTTATATATTTGGTTGATAATTTGATTTTGATGGATTCCTGTATAAATATTTTCTTCTTCTGAAAAAAAAACACGACTGACCAAAGGTCTAAATAAGATACCATTGGAAGAAACAAATCGATTAAATTTTGAAAAAGATTATTACTATTCAAATTCGTTTTTGTTTTATCAAAAACAGTCTATGGAAGAAGCGTATCGATAAAAACTTTTCTTATATCACATAGCGATATTGTCTAATATCAATTGTAAATATGCAGACATTCCATGCGGGAAATGTTGTTTTCGGCAACGAAAAATTCAGAAAATACTAACTTTAAAACTTATTGTCGTCTTAAATGTCACCCTGTTTTAAGAAAAGAGTCATTACTTTATGCCGAGAAATCTGCCTTTCTTCGTACAAATGCTAACATTCGTCTGAAATTTCCCACAATGCAACTCGTTGATATAAGACAATATTGCTCGTTGATATAAGAAAAGTTTTTATCGAATCGCTTCTTCCATAGACTGAAAAAGGTGTTATAACGTTGTAAATATAAAAAAAGAAGATATGGTATGATTGCCAATGCGACAACTCTCCACAAGAGACCAAAATGACACAGAAATTAACAACTATCGGTCACCATATGGCCTTCAACAATGAGCAAAGCCCATACCGCATAGTAAGCTATAAAAGGTCCCTAAATGACAATGTAAAATAAAACAATTCAAACGAGAAAACTAACGGCCTAATTTATGTACAAAATAACGAACGAAAAACAAATATGGAACACATCAAACCCTTGTTTCAATCAAGTATTCGGATTTAATAAAATTTAAAATGGGATGGAAGTCTTTTTTAAGTTTTATAAATTTTTAAACCTAGAAATTTGCCAACCATTTTACTAATGCAAATCTTCTTCAGCTTTCTACATCAGCACCACGTTGCAGCGACATGGTTCCTCAGTGGGATCTTCGATCTGGTTTTTTAATTTCTCTTTATTCCTTCTTAAAATGACAAAATACGACAAACAAAATGCTAATTTAATCATCTAAGTAGCCAAAACCTGTAACAGATGTATTTTTTCTGTCATATTTTCATTTTCATTTTATCATCATTTATTCTTAAACTCGTCCATCAAATGCGAGACAGATTGCATTAATATCAATACAGAAGTTTTATATATTGTCTAAAGATTTCATGATAAGAAAAGCCGTTATGATTTACCTTTTTAAGTCATTAGTAGATTTTTTTTTTAAATCGAGAAAAATATTTCTGATCTACAATTTTTCATCACTTTTTTCTAACAATTTTCGTTATTCCAGTGTTGGTTTCAAGCTTACAAAAAAGGTGTATGTCTTTCTCACTTTATTTTGTACATAAGTGTATTTACTTTTGCACATAGACAGTTCCTCAAACGTTTGGGTTAAAAGTGAACTAAAATTGTATTGTATACCACTTTCAAATACTGTTGATGTGAGAAAGTTCAATATGTTCTATTCTTTACATAATGGGACTGCCCCCTGATTATCTCTGTGATTTAATGCCCCCACTTGTTGGTCAAGTATCTAACTACGATTTGCGAAACAGTAATAATTATGTAGTACCCGGTTATAGACTAGACATAACTAGAAAATCCTTTTTCCAATCCACTACTATTGAATGGAATAGCCTTAATCCCGACATACGTACGTCCAAAAATATAAATATTTTTAAACGAAAGATGAGGTCCAAATTGATACAGCCACCTTCCTATTTTATTTGTGGGAACAGAAAACTTAATATCATTCAAACACGTTTGAGAAATATGTGCAGTTCTTTAAATTCAGATTTACATCGTGTTAATATTAATCCCAGTCCCCCATGCAGCTGTGGCCACTCTGTTGAGGATAGTATACACTATTTTTTAGAGTGCACTTTTCACAACGAAGCAAGAGAAATACTGTTTTCAAAAATTAGAAAGATATGCTATATCCATTGAGCTTCTATTGGCTGGTGATTGACCTTTCCTTTCAGCAAAACAAAGACATTTTTGAGTCCGTACAATCTTGTATCAGAATAACACAAAGATTTAAAACAATCAATTTACAACCTAAATTTCTACTTTACAACCCTTCACTCCAGTCCAGTTTTTTCATTATTATTCCTTATTATATTGTATTTTTTTCTCTTTTTGTTTCTAATTTTCGTCTGTAGTATGTATTACATGCATTCCTACTATGTTTTTTCGTCATTATCTAATGTACGTTGTGTTTATATTTATGTTTGGGGAGGACGTCTCTAATGTTGTTATAAATTGTGTCCAATCCCTTTTGCTATTTTTGCAAATAAAATATGTTTAAACTATTAAACTAGAAAGTGTGTAGGGAAAAAAAGGGGGGCTTTGCATAGTTTTTGGATATTTGGATACGGGCGTCCCATTTATGCATCTTACTCTGGACCACGAAATATGTTAAATGCGAAACACATCTTTTTGGAGAACATTTGTCCTGTCATATCTTCAAATGCATCACTGAATAACGTAGCGAATTGATATATAAGCATATTTAAGACCCCTATACAAATATTGTATTATCATTCTTTATTTCTTCTCCTAATTGTAGGACAACCTTACACATTCCCTTCTATCGATCAGGCCTCTCCACATGTTGTCCTTTTACACCATCAAAATTATTATTTTTTGAATGAAGACAATAATGTCTTTATCATGCCTCATCTAACCTTTCTTCAGACACACTTTTATACGGTACTTAATATCATTTTGATGCTTTTTATCATAAAATTGAAACGAGGTACGCACACAGAATAGCTTCTGTAAATATCTACTCATCCGACGAAATGTTCTTTTCCCTTTTGAAATTGACAACAACTGCCGCGCGCATCAGCTTGAGCGATTATTGCTTACTGAGGACCGATGAAAATATTTACATAAAATAAATCAAGATTGTTAACTTAATTTTTATATAAAATCTCAAAACCATAAAATGCTACAATATATAGGCTGGTCGTTTAAAAAGCCGACGGTATTAATTACGCATATTTATGCACTTGGATTATGCATTAAAAACTATTTATCTATATACTGAACAAACTAATGCTTTGCAGATTTGCGCAATGTAACCTAATGCTGCAAAATTACAACATTTAATCAAAATCGATTTAATCGAAATGCTTCTCTTTTGTTAATCTTTCAAATTAGAGCACACATGCATGGTTTCGTAAGTAAAGTGTGTTCGTCTATATACTAGTATATTAAGTGCATAAGATCCTGGTTCGATTCCCGAACAAATCAAATCAAAAGACTTTACAAAATATTGTTTGCTTCTTTTCAATTCAAATATATCGTTGAAGTAAGAGTATAAAAGCAACAAATAATTGGTTCTATCTACAAAAAAAGAGTTTCCAAATACTAGTATTGACAGATAAAAACAAAACGAATACGAAAAACGGAGCATATCAGTGGTCATTTGTGCTAAAGATACTCTGTAGGCGGATCCAGGGGGACCGGGGAGCCGGATCCCCTTTTGTGACAAAAGTTATTAACGACCTTGACTGGCTATACAGCCCTCGTACGGTCGGCCCTGGCTTGCGCCTTGTTGGGCATCTAATAATTTAATTTCTACCATATGGTAATTGATATGATTTAGAGTGACAAAAAAAGTTCCCTTTTGTGGGAAAAAATTTAGTTGATTATATATAAGGAATCACTGAAGCGTGATTAAAGCGGGCTCCTCTCTGCTATTTCTGAAGCCGCCAATTCCTTCACTGTAAATCAAACATGACGTTATGTCCGTTAAACTTTCGAAGGACTCAGGAGTGCTGTGTATGACAGTTGCATTGGTAAATGAAGTGTACATTTATTTAATCATTGCTAATGTTGAAATGTTTAGTTTGTATGGAATGGATTGAAACCAGCAAATCAGAATGTCTTCAAATTAAACGTAAAACATACATATGATATTAAAATCTCCATCAAGATAGTGCATTGTGACAAAAGCTCGATGCTTTTATTCACGTGTATATAATAGCCCTGTAACTTTTGTCTTACAATAAAAAAAAAAGAAGATGTGGTATGATTAAACATGTATGAGAATAACAAAATTATTTCTTTCTTTATTTATAATCACCGAAAAATAGCCGAATTAAGCATAGTACAAGAAAAGAGACTGGTAGAGTTATTAAACTTTTTTAAGTTTCTAAATTCATATGTAGACATCATTTGTTAAAACTTTTTACGAATTAACAGCTGTTTATGTTTGGGAACATAGACATATATGCACCGACCTTATATATATTTACATAAGTAAGTCTTAATGATTTTTGTAGATATGAAAAACTTATACGGTAAAGGCAAATTTGTTATCACTTTTACAAGTTTATATTAGGATATTTTAAAATAGTACAAATTCATGTCATATTCACCGTAAAACATAGATAACCTGCACTTAATGTCAGTACGGACTATCCCGTCCCAAAAGTTACCAAAAGTGACAATGTACCTAATAACAGAAACCTGATACGGGGAAGAACTGTCATGAAATGCGTGTCTCCGCAAAATATTCACATGTTAATTTACAATACCTATTACATGGTTGATTTATAAAATATTACATGATACTTAAACTGGTTGGGGATGAATAAAACTAAAAATGTCTTATCTGGGGTGATACATCAATATGTCAAGACAATATTAACCCCATACGTTTTTACACAAGGAAAATGTATTTTTGAATACACATATTTAGAACCAAGAGTTAGACACACCCCAAAAACTGGATGGGGATGAATAAAATTGAAAATGTCTCATCTGTGGTTATTCATCAATATGCCAGGACAATATTAACCCTATACATTTATACACAAGGAAATGTACACAAGAAAACAGGAGCGAAACGGCTACAAACACATAAGTTGTGTAAGTCCAGATAACTATAACGATTACAAGATTTTGGATTTTTGAAAAACTAGAGAACTACTATAACAGATGCTGACGAAAACAACCGAGTACCAGTAAAAGTCACAGCCACCTATATAACAAAGTTATAGTAAATCACATAAAGTACAAATAATAGATTTAGACTCTCCATTTAAGTCACAATTTGTAATAGTAAACCATTATAGGTCAAAGTACGGTCTTCAATACGGAGACTTGGCTTACACCAAACAGCAAGCTATAAAAGGCCCAAAAATGAATAGTGTAAAACCTTTGCAAACGGAAAAAACAACGGTCTTATCTATGTAAAACGAGAAACAAGAAGCATAGGCAAACCAAGACAAGAAAAGACAAGACAAGATTATAAAAGCATGGCAAGACTTTTAAACATCATGATCAAATTTATTATATATGTGCATGAGTCTAGACAAAAACGTGATCTTTGTTTGTAAGAGCCAAACTTTCGTACCCGAGTCGTGGAATTCCCAATATCTATCAAGATGAAAATTATGTAGCACCACTTTCACTTTTTAAACAAATATTACGTAAAAAAGAAAAAAAAAGTTTAATCATGTAAAAAATGTTAACAATATAATTTATGTTGTTTGCCTACCTGCATATTAAGACATGTAACGATCTCAAGACGGAAAAATCCAAATAAAATAGATAACCGAAAGGTAAGCCTTGTTTGTCATATCTAAACGAAATCAAATGTTTTGGACTTTACAACCACTTGAGACTAATGTTTTATAAATTCTTTGTGCATACTTAAATCTTAGTGATCTATCGCTCCGTCTAAACAAAAGGTATAACATGTATTAAGAACCATCAGATTTATGAGACCTGCCACTTCTTCGTGATTTCGACGCCCATCTTCGGTGCAGGAATAGATATGAATGTAAACTTCCTTCTTTTGACTTTATCTGACATGTTTTGTTTTATACCATGCAATACCCATTGATATTGTCGTGGTGGGGTTATTTTATAAAAAATAATAAGATGTGATATGAATGCCAACGACACAACAACAAACATGCTGATACCACATGAAATATAGATATAAGAACCTATAAAGGCCTTCAACAATGACCAAAATTAATACCGAATATGCTGTAGCAAGCTTAAAATCCCCCAACATGCATGTGTGACTTAGGTAGTACCGATATGAAGGTCGCATTGTTGTTCAATACGCAATTTTAAAATCCGCGTGAAAGAAGAGTTTGCAATAAAATCGCAAAACTATCAATGGATACGAATGTATTATCAGTTAAAAGTTTAAGATTTCATCTTGTGAACAGGTTTGAAAAGACTTCATTGTGACTGAACCCCAAATGTTTCCATTTGATATACAAAACTTACAAAGAAGTAAAGGAGTAAGATCGATTGATATAAAACTATGTCGATGCTCAACACATAATACAATTGAGAATATAAATGGGGAATGTGCCAAAGAGACAACAACCCGATCAACCAGCAGAAAACAGCAGGAGGCCACAGATAGAAAGAAAATCCCGCACTCGTGCTTCAGCTGACCCCAAAACACACAGATATCTCTATAGACAAGGCTACAGTATATATTATAATTAGTATGATATCATGAAACGAAAATATGGACACACTTACCCCTGGAAGACTCTCCGACTTCACGAATTTTTTGGGACCATATATTCTGCCACTTGAGACAACGATTTTAGTAAAGACTGAACAGGTACCAGATCCGGGAACAGGCTTAATTTCAATGTCAGCTGGAAATTCTGGTTTACCCATCACCGGCGTTAGTTTAGGTTTTGATGACGCCAGATTCATAAATTGTTCACTGCTTTCACTGTTGCAGTCTAATTCTAAATCTGATTCAACATTTTCTTCGGGTTCTCCTGAAATACAAACAAATACTATGAACAGCGTGTGTGTTTTTTTTTTTTTTATTTTCCCGCAAAATGATGCTTAAGGCGTCGTAAAAGGGGAAATAAGTGTACGGTATGTGTTTTAAGGAAAGACATAACAAAATTGTGTCATAATAGCGATGTCGGGAACATACGCAAGTTTATGCTTTGCCTAGTTTTAGTAAATTTGACAATAATGTCCTTTGAGTGGTGTAAGTTACTAGTATGCATATTTGTTTAGGGGCCAGCTGAAGGACGCCTCCACCGGGGTTCGGGAGTTTCTCGCTACATTGAAGACCCAATGGTGGCATTCGGCTGTTATCTGCTCTATGGTCGGGTTGCTGTCGCTTTGACACATTCCCCATTCTCAATTTTATTGATAATTAAGGACAATAAAAATTGAACCCATCAAGCAAAGTATGGAAACGAGGGTAGAAAGGTAAAACCACGAATAGTAGTCTGTAGTCTGTAAACGCGTAGCAAAGACGACTTGAAAGTTCAGTAATTTTAGAAAACCTTTAGAGATTGGAACTGTTTAGTTTTATAAGTAAATCAAACAGGATACCTAAAACAGAAATGGTGAGAATTCTGACACTTATGAACTTTAAATTGTCTTAAAAATGACAAACGGTGACAAGAATTTAAGTCAATGTTGACTCTTAGCTACAAAGAACTAGGACTTCAGATCACGGACTTTCAACATATGCAAGTCAAGTACACCGATATGTTAGATGTCACTTATGCTTGAAATGTACTCAAAATGTATGCTTTATTAAAAGATGTGAGCTTATATATTGGTAGTAAATTAAGATTTAGTTTCTTTCATCATAAGGCAATAATCATAATGACTCGTACAAAAAATGCCTTTATATAACAGGTTGTATAAACATTTCGGAATTATTGTCAGAATGAAGCGTGCTTTCATTTTTATATAAAGAATTTTTCATGCTCAAGTAAGGATGTTTATAAATCTCTCAGTATTAAAAAAAATTCCCACGATCCATCTTATGCACGAGAAGCATATAACGCGCGTGCATCAACTTATTATTAAATCGTGTAGTGCACCAACCTTGAAAGGAATTGTTGTAATTAACATTCAGATAGTTGGCTTCTCAACATTTTCCCACAAAACAGACAATGGTTTGAATTAGGTCGGTTGCATTTTGTTCTAATGAAAAAATAGTTATCTTTTCAGATTCATCAATTTTTCTTCTGCATCATGCTTTGAAAATAATATTGATAATTTTTAGATAATTTGTTTTCTAAACTGCAGATCTGGTTAGTAACACAAGGGTTTTACAAAGCAAACATTTAGCTATATTAATTATATTTGTTTGAAGAGAAAACCATGAAATTGACAAGCATTTATTGTTAAAATCAATATAATTATTAGTAATTATATACCAATTTAGGTGAAACTGACAAGAAGATAAGGTAAATTTATTAAAACATATTGAAACCAATGCCATATTGTCAATGGATTGGATGCGAGTTTTATCAATCAGCTGACAGACGGCCGGAAGTGACATCAGGGAAGGATTAAAGAATTTTCATAAATGCAGGATATTCCGGAATAGATGCGACGGGTAATTCAAGAGTTTAAATACCTTATAATGCTATTGTGTAATTACATTTTCGATATGTATTCAATAAAACTGCCTTATCGAGAAACATTTATCTTCTGGTGAAATTGATCTTTTTCTTAGTCTGTTGTATCTTTCGTTTTTCGCATTGTGGATTTTAATAAAATCAAAATGGGCGACGATAAACCCTTCTAATATATCATTGTCATTAGAAAGGAAATACGAAGATTGTCTTTCTTTCTAAATAAGTCTGCGACCAAAATTACCCGGGGAGATTGAATCACCGGAAGTTATTTCGAAATAGCGGTGTGCATTATCAACGACCATAATTTCTTTTATCGCCATTTTTGTCTTCCTTGGTGCAAATTATCTGATTTTTAAATTACACAAAAAATTAGATTACAACAAAAAATAATCGTTCAGTTTTTGAATAGTCATGATGTTTCAGCATTATATAGGACAACCATTTTTTTATATTTACGTCTGTTAAATAGAGATATTTCACAATTTAATCTGAAAGGAGATGTCGATCAAAAACTTTCAACTGCTTCCTATGTCACGTTCGTTTTTGCCATTTAATACGCTGCATAACACATTTCAAAGAGAGGCGAACGATACCAATGGGATATTCAACCTTACAAGTCGAAAACAAACTGACAATGCCATGTCAAAACACTTAAGGTGGTACCTAACACTACAGGAAGATAACTCTGTAAAATCAACTAAACGTTTTAATTACATTGTATTGTTAAGAGAATATAAAGCTTTTCAATGATTAAATTAAGTGTTAAAAACTTTGTCAAATTGCTATATAACCAGTGTAATTTTTCTGACAAAACGGTTGGTTCAAAAATTTTGAAATTTTTATATTTTTGTTTAAGGGTCAAAGTAAATACTTTGTAAAAATTTTATGAAAATTAAACGAGCCAAATTAATTTTAGTGAAAGTGTTGGGTACCACCTTAAAACGTCAAAAAGACAATCAAAACAATCAAATATAATATATCATATGCGTTACACATTTTCTTCATATGTTTACGTTTTCTATAACGCAAACATAGGAAGAAATATTTTTTAAAAAGTTGTGTGGCGCTAATGCGCTTCCGTATCAACGTGTCTGTCATGAATATATTTTAGGAGCTATGCAATTGCTTTAAATTGTTTATCTAGGTATTTCAAAGTTAAGATTGCATGACATTAAATAAAATACCATTACACAAAAATTCTTTTTTATTTTATAAGCTCCCGAACGATAACATTGTATCTGTTTTGAATAAAACCGTAAAAAATAAGTATGAAAGAATCCGAATGTCAAGATCTATTGCGACTACAATGATTTTTGACGTTTTTGAAACCCATTCCTATACAATAGAATAAATTAACATGGTAATGAGACATCAACCAAACAACACAAAACACCAACTTGATGACGTACACGGAAATGAGACATCAAACAAACAATACCAAACACCAACTTGATGACGTAAACGGCAATGAGACATCAACCAAACAATAGCAAACACCAATTTGAGGACATAAACGGCAATGAGACATCAACCAAACAATACAAAACACCAACTTGATGACGTAAACCGCAATGAGACATAAACCAAACATTACAAAACATCACCTTGATGTCGTAAAAGGCAATGAGACATCAACCAATCAATACAAAACACCAACTTGATGACGTAAACGGCAATGAGACAACAACCAAACAATACAAAACACCACTTTGATGACGTAAACGACAATGAGACATCAACCAAACAATACAAAACACCACCTTGATGACGTAAACGACAATGAGACATCAACCAAACAATACAAAACAACAACTTGATGACGTAAACGGCAATGAGACAACAACCAAACAATACAAAACACCACCTTGATGACGTAAACGGCAATGAGACATCAACCAAACAAAACAAAATTACCAACTTGATGACACGTTCAGATATTTTTACGGTTTTTGACAGCAGACATGTCAGGTGAAGATCTAGAAATTTTAAAGGAGAGAGTGGGCTGGCAAGACAACGTTAGAAGTAAGGCTAAATAAAAGTTTACTGCAAAAGACAATGACCCATACATATGTTGAGTTAAGCCTTTTTCAACTTATTTTTATAGTTCGTTCTTATGTTGTACTGTTTTACCACTGTCCAAGGTTAGGGGGAGGGTTGGGATCCCGCTAACATGTTTAACCCCGCCACATTATTTATGTATGTGCCTGTCCCAAGTCAGGAGCCTGTAATTCAGTGGTTGTCGTTTGTTTATGTGTTACATATTTGTTTTTCGTTCCTTTTTTTTACATAAATAAGGCCGTTAGTTTTCTCGTTTGAATTGTTTTACATTATCTTATCGGGGCCTTTTATAGCTCACTATGCGGTATGGGCTTTGCTCATTGTTGAAGGCCGTACGGTGACCTATAGTTGTTAATGTCTGTGTCATTTTGGTCTTTTGTGGATAGATGTCTCATTGGCAATCATACCACATCTTCTTTTTTTATATATATATGTAGCCGTTCATACGATGGCCTACTTGCCTTGTCACTCCCAAATCAGCCTACGGCATGGTGATTATATAATACAAAACCAAAAGTCCATTACTGAAAATAAGTAAAATTCCAACAGCCCGAGGATAAAAAGGTGTTTATAAATATGACGGAAACACTAAGCTATAAATCCGATGATACTTTTTTTTTGGAAAAAAAAACAAATTTATAACTATACATATTTTAATTGAGTGGTTTTTAAACCAGGAGAGATACAAAGTCGTGGAAAACAAAACCAGTCATCTTAACAACGAAATATCTTAAGAAAAACGAAAACTCCCTGGGAATAAACTTGATAGTGTTAAAGTCATTCAATAGAAAACAAGATATATTCATGTTTATTTTAAAAGCACAAAGCAAGGTTGTAAAATGACCTGCTTCAATGAAGATCCACCCTGAAACTATGAATCAAACTTACAAATCATGTAACACGTACCCAAATTTGATCATCAACCCCTTACATCATAGATAATTACCGCTTATATCAAAGATAAAAATCTTCACAGGTGTTTGAAATTGATCCTCGTTAACAGCTCTTCAGAATCGGAATTATCAAAGACCCAATCAAAAATTTGATACATATTTGTATTTGATACCATTATACTCATATCTAATAATAATAAGGCCTTTAATAACTTATTACATCATTATTAATTGAGAAAATATGAATATATAATCTCAAATTGTTCTGCACGAGACAGGTCATCGCCGGGTGTTACATATCAAGAAATTCAATAATTTACTGAACGATGATCTATTTGTTTATAAGGATACATTTTGTCATAAAAACATATATAAGAAGGTACTTGTTATGATTCCCATGATATTCATAACATTGTCAATTCTAATTCGAACGACATAGAAGAAGATATCGTTGTTGGCGGTCCGTATATTTTGTATCTCCTTTTACTTTTTCACACGCTATTATAAGCCTTGATATGAGGGAAATGAAAATGAAATTTCGGAAAAGCTGACACACACATTGAAACAGGCTGGAGTTTGAATGCAGTCTCAAATTAAATTTCTAAAACTGATGACCTCATTTGGCATGATTTCCATGTAGGCTTATAACACCAGATATATACTTTAGAAAACTAGCACGTCTTTAATGTCATTAAAAATTCCAAGATCTATATAAAAAAATACATAATTTTTAATTTTAGAAATTTTACTTTTAATTAAGGTGGTACCTAACACTACAGGGAGACAACTCTGTAATATCAGCTAAATGTTTTAATTACGTTGTGTTGTTAAGGGAATATTAAGCTTCTCAATGATCAAAATAAGTGTTTGTCAAACTGCTATATAACCAGTGTAATTTTTCTGATAAAACGGTTGGTTCAAATTTTTTGAAATTTTTATATTTATGTAAAAGGGTCAAAGTAAATACTTCGTCAAAATTTTATGAAAATTAAACGAGCCAAATTAATTTTAGTTAAAGTGTTGGGTACCACCTTAACCTTAAAATCGACAAGTTAAAACATATACATACCAACCAAAATCAGTGAATGCTCGAAGACAAAAGAAAAAGATAAGCTTGCCACGACTTCTTTCTATGATTTTAACGTTAATAAGATCAAAATAAAACATTAAGCTTTATTTTATTGTATAATGTGATTTTGATAGAATTTCGTCCATCTGTCATCTTTTATAACATCCTAATTTTAATACTTGTTTTTAGGGATTCGCGACATAAAACGTCTTCTAGTGTTTGTGCAACAGGTGAGAGAGATTATTAAAACTTTTTTTTACCTCAATATACTGAGCGTGCAAAATTATTTCACTGCCATTGACATCAAACGGGGATATAACCAAATTGCAAATGTCAACCCGACCTCTAAGTTTTACGAAATGTGAATGCATTCATTTATGATGGTCGAATACACAGGCAAAATTTGCTCACATGAATTTCACGTGAATCTCACATGAAATTAACATGAAAAATTTCACGTGAGATTCACCTCAATCGAGCTTATACATGAAACTCACGTGAAAATTTTCATGTGAATTTCACGTGAATTGAGATTCACATGAATCTGATGTGAAATTTTTCACATGAATTTCACGTGAAATTTACAACAACAAAAATTGATATTTTCCATGATTTTAACTAAATTTGAAAATTAAGATGTTATTTGAAATACTCTTTTTTTAAATTTCATGTGAATTTCACATGAAAAAATTTTACGTGATTTTAATGTGAAATTCACATGAGATTCACATGAAACTCACAAAAACTTGTTTTCACGTGAGTTTCATGTATAAGCTCGTTTGAGGTGAAATTCATGTGAATTTCACGTGAGATTCACATGAATTTAAATTCATGTGAAATTGATGTGAGTGAAATTTGCCTGTGTAGGCTGATGATTTATAAAACATTTGTCCTTTTCGGTGGCGTTTAAAATATAATGATGAGGCAAAGATTGTATTTTGTTCAAATGTACAGTCAAAAATCCTATAAAGGTCACCTGCATATGTATATTTAGTGAAAAAACATGTCCATCATATAAAAAAGAAGATACGGTATGATTGTCAATGAGACAACTCTTCACAAGAGACCAAATGACACAGACATTCACAGCTTTAGGTCACTGTACGGCCTTCAACAATGAGCAATGTATGCTACTTGTTATTAATATCTGCAATTCAAAGGTCAACTCTCTTGAAAAGTCAGTTTTCTCCGTTCTAATGGACGACCATTATATACAGGTTGACTGTACTATTGTACTTTTTTCAGCAGCATCAGATGGTTAATAAAATTTTGAAAGTAAATATACCGAAACAAAGTATTGAGACATTAACTCGAAAATATCTTTAGGTACAAATTTTGGAATCAGAACAAGATTGTGATATACAGATTTAAAAAAAGAGATATACCGTGTAAAAATCCAATATTTCAGTTAAGATTTGCTTAACATGCTTCACTACCCAAATAAGAAATAAATATTAAAGAAAATTTTCATATGGATAATATGTAAAATGGGTTTTAAAATGGTCAACCAATCGGTTCATTTGTATGCTATGGAGTAATAGAATACATTCATGTACCAAGTCGGTTATATGACAGTTGTTATCCATTCGTTTGATGTGTCAAGTTGAGATTTTGATTTTGACATTTGATTAGGGAGGCCCCTCATGGGGGGTCCTAGTAATCACATAATCACCATTTTTTTGCCAATATAATCACATAATCATTAAATATTTGCTTATCTTTAGTAATCAAATAATCATAAACTAAAAATACAGTCCTAGGTAATCAAATAATCATGAAATATTTGGCTTAATAATCAAATAATCATTAAAAAACGGCCAAGTAATCACATAATCAAAAACCCCATGAGGGCCCTCATTAGAGAATTTCCGTTTTGAATATTCCTCGGAGTTCAGTATTTTTGTGATTTTACTTTTTGCTGCTGTAGATGAGCTGTTCAGTATATTTACTGATGGCATATTTGATGTGTGGCAGGTTAGCAGTAATCGTTGCAATTGTCTCTATTTTACTGCCTCAATATCATTCAAAGATCGATCCTTCTTAGGAAAATGATTTTCGTTTGTCAAAAGCTGGCGCACTAATACATCGTTGACATCAATGTATTTAAAGACAAGATGTTTCTAACAACATTATAGCTAAACATGCAAAATAAGTCCTTTTGAATATCTACTTATGATGCATAGTCTGGTATAATATAGACATTTTTACAATTGATTTTCGTCTTTTATGTGAAAATTTATATCTATTATAAAAATGCATTGACTGTTGATGTTATTATGACTATATACATGTATGACGATTGATGTTTTATATCAAAATGTGATTTTTCGTTGTTGCAGGCCATACGGTTGCCTTTAATTGTTTACATCTATGCACTTTATTCGAACTTAGTAAATAGTTGTCTCATTGACAATCGGCATACCAAATCTCCTTATTTTCATATAAAAATTTGTTTTGTCTGTATTATTATTGTGCCCATGTATTTATTGTCTTCGTTCGACATGTTGGGTTCTCTTAGGTTTTTCCCCTTCTTAAGACATAGATTAGAGAGAAAAGTAAATAGTACAATGCTTAAGAGAGTACATGTAGGTAATTCGGGTTCTGTATGTGTGAGTCAACAGCAATTTAACTTGATATTCTGGGTGAGAAAATATACAAAACAATAGAAATAAACAGGTCTTTTCCATTGTTGATCATGACCAAGTTTAATAAGTGTTTTATCTTTATCTATGAGGTCAGTCAGAGAAACTTAATTAAAATTTCACATGGTCAGTATGCGCTTGAGTATGCGTGGAATAGAAAAGAATGTAGCAAACACTAAATATGAAGATCTAATGATATGATTTTCTCACTTTGAATTTACAAGTGTAATTTTACGGTATTTCATTTTTTAAATTATTGAATGAAGAAAACTGTGAAATATTACAAATTCCCGTGACAAAATTAAAAGGTCACTTGAGTGAAGTTTCGCTACCGGTAGGTTATCTACAAATCTAAAATGTCAAATTCGATTAAAAGATTCTAAATGACTCTGATTGTTCTATGGATTGTAAAACGCACAGAAGGTCCTGACAGTTGACATGCAAACGTTTCAAGTACCCGGATCTTTTACTTCGCAGCAAATTGCTTGTCTAATCTTCGGTAAATGTTGTCTTTATAAAACTGTCACTACAAATTTTATGATGTTAGGTCACGAAAGATTCACCTAGGGTCATAGGAGGCGAACCTGACGTGTACCTGTCACGGACAAAACTACCCATTGGTGATTTTAAACTAATATATTTTATCCCGCAACAGGACAATAAACTGATAAATTGTTTTTATTTCTGTTCGAACTGCTGGATCTCTCATGTTCCATAACATTTGATATCTTAAAGAGAAATTATTGAAATAAAAAAATAGTTTGGACATGATTATCTTCTTTGTTCAAAACGGGTGCCATCTACGTAAGCTGCAAGATATTGTTATGACCGGAACACCTGAATAACCCTTCATTTTAACGTGTTCACGACGACTGCGCCAACTTCCCATAACAACAACATGGAAAGCTTAAGATCGAGTATATTAAAGCAGCCAAATATTCCTATTATATAGGAAGCATATTTTATTCTAATTCGATTAAAAATAAAGTATACAATGAAACAAAACAGTATATTTCAATCATTAAAATTTGAAAAAAAACAATCAAAACCAGATTGACTTTTAAACTCAAATCTTTTTCCTGTTTGTGATTGAAAAAAAAAATCCTGTTTTTTTCCAGAAAGAGAAGAAGTCTGTGCCTTTAAAATATTGGATCAAACAAGTAACATCGGTACATGTTCACACCCTTCCACCCACCTCTTTTCCTTGTTTTTTTTTATAGGTACTTTTTTTCTATTTTCAACGGTTAACTTTTTTTTGGTAAGGACTCATGAATTATGTACCACTGGACGTGAATATAATTAGATACAATTCAAAATTAGAGTAAAAAACCTGAGTTTTTTCCTTTTCCTTTTTTTTTTAGTTTCATCTGCATATCTGTATCCAAACTTACATTCAATGTGTGGACACGTTTCACGAAAGTAGGAGGAGTTATAACATACGCCTTGCTTAACTTAATAACATGTTCGGGTGTCCTGATTACTAATGTTGGGTATATTTAACTTACTCATCACTCGGTCATCCAATAAAAACCTTGTGATCATAACCAAATCATCTTTTTATGGTCGTTTAATTTGGCAATAATAATAACCAAAAGGCTGTAATAACATCGCATAGATAAACAAAGTACCAAACTGTTTTCTTGGGTCAGGATTATTAAATGAAGCTTCAAAACATGTAAATTTACAGAGAATGGGTCTTTTTACGTGTTTTATTCTCTTTTCTGTTTTATTTTCTTTGTTAGACAAAAGAACAATTTAGTTTTAGGCGCTAATGGAACGACCAAACTACTGGACCTTATGATGAAATTATCAGACCATTAAAAGGACATGATTATTATATCAAAATTAAAAAGTTAATAAATAGACAAAATTACTATTGGTCATGTAGAAATAACTGATGTCTATTCATTCAGATAGCCGCCTGGACCTACAGCGACCTCTTTTCGACTAAAGACTAAATAATTGCTTTTATGTATATAGCATTCATTACTTTTCCTTCTGAGCAAAAATATGATTTATGAACATATACCTGCGCTTTAAAGGAGAGCACGTGTGTATCTGTTCTTGAAACATGCATGTACACACAAGGTTATAAAGACAAAATTGTTCACGCACTAAATCTAGACCAATAGATATGGGAAGATGTGGTGTCAGTGCCACTGAGACAACTATCCAAATAACAATTTATAAAAGTAAATCATTATAGGTCAATGTGCATAATATATTGAATTTCCAGTGTGTGTGACGCAAGAAATAAATAACGTGTTGTTTTCATTTTTTTTATTTTGTTCATTGCATTTTATAGCTAACTTAATTATGTGTAAAAGGGAGATGGCAAATTTAATAACATGTATTAACTGCAATGGTACATGTATTACTAGTATATTTAAATTTATAAACAGATTATAAAATAAAACAAAACTTTTATTTGTCTGTAACCGTGAGGCGTACTAACTGAATTCATGTTTATGAATACACGTAAAATGACAATTTTCTTTTTTCGACCTTCAATTTTAAAATAAGTTTTCGTTATAGGGAAATTATACAGGAGGAAGAATTGACATTTGGCCTTGCTATCTTTTCAACTTTCTATATAATATAATAGTTATTTAGTCAATTAAGAGACATTTACTTCCTCCTGTGTCTTTCCTTGTTATCATAAGTTGTGAAATTATTCGCTCTTTCAAGACAGGAAATATAGTCTTCACTTTCATACTTTCCCATACACGGACGAACGAAACATGCATATGCTTATCTTGTTTCGGAGATTCATTGTAAAAGCTAAACATACTAATTTGAGGTTCCCGCGTTTCATATTTTCCATACCGTTTTTCAAAATATAAGAGACAGGTCGAAATAGGCATCTGCTAAGATAAAACTGGCACCTTTTACTGTAATTCAAGTAATACGTATACCACAAGACATAAAACAACCTGACAAGATCTGTACTCAGTCTATAGTTGAGAGAGAAAAAAAAACTTATCAATACAACTTTGCTTGGTCTAGATTCTAATACTTGTAACAAAACATGTCATTATACTTTGTCAGTCAAATATTGCAAAAATAAAATTCTTTTGTTATTTACTTAAATGTCCAGTGGCAAATACTTCAGGCATAATGAGGACGAGTTCAAATATATGCAATTCAATTTATTACATATATTCTTTGTTATTGCAAAAGCAATAACAAGTTTCAATTATAAGATATGATAGTTTTATGATGACCATTTAACCCTGACGCTCTTTTATCAATTTAATTTTCTCAATTTAATGTAATGAAATGAAATCAAAATACAATATTTTCTCAATATCTTTGAATGTTTATACAAAAGCAATAAGTTTTTCTTGGTGTAAGAAAGAAAGTTTTACTAACCCGCTAAATCTTCTTGATATCTCCCATATTTGTTTAAATTTGTTTAAAAAGGACTAAATTTAACCATTTGAAAACCACACATAAATTTAACTTCACCATAACAGGGGCGAATGTCTTATACAAATAGTTTCTTTTTACAAATTGTTTATAAGGAAAAATTCAAATAAATTATCCGGTTTTTCAAAACGTCTCTTAAGATATAGATATAGAACAGTTATATGATAAATGATCTTAGGTGGTTTGGCAGTATACATTGAAAATTCGTTTCCGCGTGTCGTTATCTTTGAAAGGTGTGCGACTTCTGTCCACTGATGACAGCAAACGGATTACGCGACACAGTCAAACAAGATAACCCTTTTAAAGTAGAGGAGCCACGAAAGATCTCTCCTCATGGCTATAGTCAAACGTTGCTATGATATGATAGACATTACCATTGAGAGGAATCTCCAAACTTAGTCTACTATTTAAGATAACTATGTATCTTTCTATCAATGTTAAAAGTTCAGTTTGCATACGGTGATATGTATAGATTAAGACTAATTAACAATATAAGTGAATATAAAGGATTAGATAATTGTGACGTTAAGAATTTTGCAAGATCCAGCTTGTGCGTTATGTTGGCAAACTATTTTATGGGGTTGCATGCTTCGAAAATATGCAATAAAGACGCTTGAACAAAATATAAAGTTAACGATAAGACAGGAACCTAACACAGCAGTTAACAGAACAAGGGTTAGGGTAGGTCATGCAAACGATAAGCTTCAAGTTTGCTTGTTCACAAGGTAACGACAGTCCGTATGAAGATATGCCACCTTACCCGGACACACTATTCTGACTTCGAGCCGACCATGCAGATTGTGCTCTTACTCCTTAAGGTGGTACCCAACACTTTAACTAAAATTATTTGGCTCGTTTAATTTTCCTAAAATTTTTACAAAGCATTTACTTTGACCCTTTGACCAAAATATAAAAAAAATAAAAAAAATTAAACCAACCATTTTATCAGAAAAATTACACTGGTTATATAGCAGTTTGACAAACACTAATTTTGATCATTGAGAAGCTTAATATTCCCTTCACAACACAACGTTATTAAAACGTTTAGCTGATTTTACGGAGTTATCTCCCTGTAGTGTTAGATACCACCTTAATGCCTTTTGTTTAACAGAGTAGTGGCAAATACCAACCTTTTTAAAGTCTTTGGTTTGACCAAGCCGGGGTTTTAACACAATCATGCATTAGACATTACTGTTATCAAATCCCTTGGATATTAAATTGACCTTTTCTGGTAAAGCTACGCTAAAACCCTTGCCAAATAAAGAAATTATAAAAGTTAAGAAGATTGTCTTCAAAGTTGATATCAACAACAAATTTGCCTAAAATGGGTCGTCAACACAATGAGAAAATCCAACACCCGGATGCATGCCTCAGCTGGTCCCTAAAAACAAAAATGTCGTCTTCTTTTCAAATAAATATATTATAATAGAAGTAATTATATAATGTCAGTAAATGTTGCATTAAAGGCATTGCAAAAGAGGGACGAAAGATACCAAAGGGACATTCAAACTCGTAAATCTAAAACAAACTGACAACGCCATGGCTAAAAATGAAAAAGACAAACAAAAAACAGCACACATGACACAACATAGAAAACTAAAGAATAAACAACACGAACCCCCCAAAAAACTAGGGGTGATCTCAGGTGCAAGATGCTTTAAAAATGCTAATTGTTTGTACCTCCTTGGTCTAGTTGGGAAAATTTTAGGGTATTTTTTTATCTTTTGTTTACTTTGTGTCTTGAATACACATGTCTATGTATATGATAATAATAATTAATGATTTCATTGTTCTGTGTATGCTGACAATCCAGATTTTGAATTTTATATCAATGAAATCTTAAATTTTATAGTGAAATGTCAAATATATCGAAAATCTTGAACTTTATAATGAAGTGTCAAATATATCGAACGGTGAAATCGGTATCTCTGAAATCGACATCACATCAATTTCAAGTCAATCAGCAGTTTTCCCATGATTTTAAAAACATAACTGTCATTCAAATCTATTATTTCAGGGAGGAAAATATCAGGTAGATGGCTTAAATGGTTCCTTTGTCACCTTAATAACACGTTCAATGTTTTGTTAGACATACAACCCCGTTTTATGTTCACAGGTTAATAGTCAATGATGAAAACAACACCCAAGTCTTTTTCTCTTTGATTGGGTATATCTTTATATATTCTGCTCGTTATCTTCAAATCAGTTGTGAGAGTGAGTAATCAGATTATCACGACAAAATGAACCATTGTTTGTATTATTCATTCAGAAAAAAAGAAAAAGAGAAAGAATGGACAGATATAGATAGAAAGACAAACGACAGTTGTACACATCAAGGCTTATTGTTTAGGTTATTATGTCGGATCCTAGACTTTCAACTTTAGCTCAAAAATCAGAAAAATGCAAATATTTATTTTTTAATTTTTTAGGGATACGACTGTGGCCTCCAGGTGAACAATACATGCTCAGGATAGGTTAATGCCAGTATTTGAAGAAGACAATAGATTACAATGATGGTTTGTAGTGGCAGAAACATGCATATTCAACACTATAAAAAAGTCTAATCGGACATTCAATCAAGTATATTTATATGTTGGTGGTCAATACCAATTAATTTCAAATAAAAAAAACCGTTGTAATCAATCATATGCTTGGGATAAGGCTACCCATGCATATGTGATGATCTATGTCAAGAAATAATGCTTGCGTTTTTGTAAGAAGCTGGAAAAAATTCCTAGTGAATATAATTCAGTTGTGTTAAAAATACAAAAATATAGCTAAAATACCAAAAAAAAAAAAAAAAATAATAATAAAAGACTAAACGAATCAAACAATTCAAAAATAAATAAAAGCCAACTTAAATTTTTTTGTTTGTAATTTACAGTTATTTCTCTACATTGCCAAAATGAATAATTTGATATTAGTAATAATAATAATAAAAAATGTCATGTTAAGCAAAACACAGAATGTTTCTTTTTTTTTCCTTTTTTTTTTATTGGTTTCTTCCTGTTTAATTGTAACTATGTGCACTTGCTAACTTCAATTTATTATCTAATCTTAAAAACATTATTAATTGATGCCAAGTTTTGTTTGAAAGGAAAAACCTCTACGGAAGTCGCCTTTTTCGTGATCGATCCATTTTCGTTATCCGAATCCGCTCTTCGGCCTTATAGAAGCCAGACATTCGAATAAAACAGTTTCAAAATAAATTAAGCCCCGATGAAATAAATCTTGTACGTCTTTTGTTAGAGTGGAGATAACGTTCTTACAAAAACATACCATCAATTTAGCTCTTCTGGCAAGAAGATCAGACGGAAACCATACAAGTAGTTTATATAACGTTGTCAATTTCACCGAAGCCTTTTCATTCGGAACAAAATTGATGAGTCGCGTTGCTACTATTATTATCAGATTTACTTAAACAGCCAGAAAGACAAATTAAGAACATTGTCATGTCCTTTCAAATTAGTAAACCAAAGATAGAACTGTTAAAGAACTTCTTTTTTTATCGGAAATTATAAAATGCCTTTAGACATGAAGTCGTGGAAATTGATTTGTTGTTTATTACACTGATTGAAAACCGTTATCATCTGTTTCGTTGTATATTTCTCAAATTAATTTCTTACTTCGATATGTCTCTTATATTAAACGGATGGTCATTGCTAAATTAACTGGTAATTTAAAACTAATCAAGTGTGAAATAAAGTGATAACTAAATCAATTGGTGATCACACTTGTCCATGTTTTCCCACAGTCTATATTTTAATGCGGTCTGTCTATATATATATATATATATATATACATATATATATATATATATATATATATATATATATATATATATATATAAGGAAAGATGACTGCACGGATTTAAATTTTTTCTAGAATTACCAAAGTAGATGTGTACAGAGAAAATTTTAAAAGGAAACGGTCACTTAACTACTTACTTTTTTCTATAATGACCCCCCCCCCCCTCCTCGGTCCACACCCACCCCTACCTTATGGTGTTAAATATTGAGAGAAAAAAAATCCGAGTGATCGCGTTGAAAAACAAAATAAATTTGTTCGCGAAAAATTCTGACTAAAAAAAGACAAACATATACGCTCCTTAAAGTTAATGCTTTAATACTCCCTAAAAGATGAAGAATTTTGGAATTTTCTGAATAGTTTGTAATCAAATGTACATTGTTTAAGTTATTCCGGGAGCACGGCATCTTGTAAGCATGGAAGCATGTCTGTTTAAGGGGTTGGGGATAGGTTCTCACTTAAGCACAAACGGGCGTTTGAATAATTTTTTTTTTTAGAAAAAAGATTGTTTCAGGAGGGAAGTGCAAAGTTGTTAATATATCATAATGGAAAATAAGAAAGATTTGTCTCTGTATCCTGAAAAACAAGATCAAACATTCCCCAAAAAGATAAATGGTTAATTCCACTGAGAATTGTTTTTAAAGTAAAACAAGTTGTTTGCACCGAGAGAAAATAAATCATACCCCACCTAAGATGAGTGATCGGTCCCATAGTACTAGTACTAGTGAAATCAGATCTTCTTGGGGAAAAGAGTTGTAATGCCGTTATTCAATGCCAATACTAGTACTGGTATTGGTAAAGTTTATATAATTCCCTAAACTTGCTCAATTAAAAGATGTGCAGGAATTTTGCTCCTATAACTACTCTGTATTAATTATAATTGAGTGTTACAACGGTCAACCATTTCATTAAAAATATTACTTCAATTAATAAAAAAATATTTCACCGTGGTGTCATAGTTCAAAAAGACAGTCGTAATTTATTTAATTTGAAAAATAAATGTATATTATTATCAGGCCTGGCATGGGTAAATGGTTCCCAGTGGTTTTCTCGTTATAAATCTTATACAACTTGTTAAAACTGTGCATCCCCGCATGTGGAAATTATGAAATACATTCAAGATAACAGCACTCACAGCTAATATATTCTTGGGTCACGGTGTTTAGCAACTATGTGGATGAGAAATTCTAATTTCTACTTTTCTCACATCTTCTTTATCTGTTAGGCATATGTTTGTTATTAATTTCATTTTCTCAATAAGAAAAACAGGATGACTTTAATTTTTGTGGCTGTTTCATGGTGTTTTCAGATGTTCATTTTTATCTCGTCGGTTTAAAAGATCTAAAATGACATCTCAGCGTCATCCACATTTTTCACAGTAACTAATAGAGGGCGCTCTTAGGGTTGTCCAATTCTTCAACTATATCATTGTTTCTTGTATCTGTTGATTTTGTAACGAAGAAAATTTTTAAAAAAAGTTTAAAAATTTCATTATAATTCCTACATTTTTGTTAAATACATATTGTGTGAATCGATTTCGATAAATGATAGATTGTGTCCCCTATAAGGAAGCCCCATGATTGTAAGTGCACATTTTGGATGATTCGTCCCAGCAACAATTTTAATTGTTGATCAAAAGAAAATATATGGGACAAAATATTTGATGAATCTTATGTTTATTTCTACAAAAACACAAATGAACCCTGAAAAGGCGTTTGCTTGAAATTGTTTCATCACCTTCAGAAACTTCTGTTTTAGAACTGAATTAACTCCATAATAAACCGAATCAACTCGAATTTGTTTTGTTTCTTTACTGGTTGTCATTCGTTGTCATTAAATTCTTCGAGACTCAAAATCCTAACTCTTTGCGTATATCTTTACGTATCTTACTTGATTCGGTATTGGTCTCAGGTCGGTCTCAGGGCACCATGCTTAGTGTCGCGATAAACCCCATCATAGCTGCCAATCCGATTTAATGTTAGGTGTAATGGAGTAAGGCACCCTTAAGTTGACCCCCAAGCAAAATATGTAAAAGTGTAAAGGGCACAACAATCACTTTATAGTGAACGGACATTTTATTGTTAACCTATTCGACAAAAACGAGATAATTTTACCCATACAAGTTTTTCTTAGTATGTCCATAATAGGCATTAATGACAATTTAAGTTTTTTTTTAAATCCGTAAGCATTTCTTTTTTTTCCGCCACTAGATCCTCACACATTTCTCTCATAGCAAGTCTAGCTCCATAAGTTTATCAATGATGATAACGATAAACATACTGCGGTTGATGATCAATTGATCTATCAGATAAACAACTCATCCCACAGTTAAACTGACAATAAAATCAACAACCCATACACTTAAACTCATCGTTCTGTGTCAATACATTGTTAATAGCTGGTATGTAGTAATCAATAGGGTGGATATTTGGAACGGACTTGTCAGCAATGTTATGGCTTTGGGACTCGTGTGTTTATAATCGATTCATTCACGTGGTGATACGATAATCGACACATCAAAAAGTAAAATAACAAAAATACTAGACTCAAAACGGATATTCTCTTATCAAAATGCAAAATCAAAAGCCCAAACTCATAACACGAAAGGTAATTCACAGCCCAAGCAGGCTGTGTATTGTGTCTTTCAATTTCTTAACACTTTTAAGTAATGGGCACTATGATACGTATAATATTTGAATGCCGGCAACTACGATCGGAAAGCAGATCATTTGTCGAATCATGTTTCGAAACACCAAATATCTCCATTATAAAAAAAAATGATGAAAATAATCACTGCTCAAGTAGAAGTCTAGCTATGGCTTGCTCACTTTTTATGCATAAAATCTGTACATTTTTAGAAATTCAATAACTGTATAAGATACATGTTCATGGTGAATGATTGTTAGCATGAACAACTTGAAATTCGAAAAATTGCAAACAAGAAATCCAAACGGTTCAAATACAGAAAACTTCAGGAGCCTGTAATTCAGTGGTTGTAGTTTGTTTATGTGTTACACATTTGTTTTTCGTTCATTTTTTTACATAAATAAGGCCGTTAGTTTTCTCGTTTGAATTGTTTTACATTGTCTTATCGGGGCCTTTTATAGCTGACGATGCGGTATGGGCTTTGCTCATTGTTGAAGGCCGTACGGTGACCTATATATATAGTTGTTAATGTCTGTGTCATTTTGGTCTTTTGTGGATAGTTGTCTCATTGGCTATCATACCACATCTTCTTTTTTATATTTCTTATCTAAACTCTCGGAAGAAATGTTTAGTGGAAGTACATTTCTAAAAGAGATTTTCCATTAGTTGTACAATCCCTGAAGTGAACTGTATTTAGTGTGCATGCATGTATTTGTATTTCCAAATAGAATAATTATTTACACTAATGGTTCAGAATTTGCTTTTGAATTTTCTACCAGAAGCAATGGCATTAATCAACTCCTAACACATTTATTGACAATCTATAGAGAATCTAAACACATCTATGCATGCTCCATCTACAAAATGCAGTTCTTGTTTTAGTATATGCCATGACTGATGATATAGGGATGTTCATGTGATCTGTCAATAACAGACAAAGAACTTTTTATCTCCGCCTATTAATGTTTCTATTTGCAGAGTGAATCTTCCAATAAGAGGGTTTCCGCTGTAAAGACATTGAAAACTACGGAAATTTACTGTATTCTTTGTTTTTGCTAATGATTTTTTTTTATTTCTGATATTTTTAGAACATTGGAAAAATCAAAGACTGTACAAATAAACAAACTATTATTTTAACCCATATACATGAATTTATTTTACCATGAAAGCATTTGCAATTTTAACAGTACTATATTCTTTCATGATATAGGGCTATACAATAAAAATAAAAAATAGTCTAAATAATTATCAAAAAGAATGGATGACAGAAATTTCACTTAATTAAATTCAAAAGATGTCTCTATTTCATTTTCAATATATACCATACATATATATGCAAGTCATAACTGATTTTGAGATTTTCTTTAATTTTCGTCAATTTAATTTTAATTTTCACAAAGTGCGGACATGTTTCTTTGTATTCTTTCTTATATGTGTTAATATTAAAATCGATCTATCTTCTTTGTCTCAGCTATAAAAACTGCTGAATTTAATAAAATAAAGCCTTATTAAATGTTTGCACTTATTTTTTTCTTTTGAAGGTTAAAATGTCAAGATTAAGAAGACACTTATGTAATTCTTTTCATGTGTTGAACCAATACACATAATCTACCATTATTATTCAACAATTCTTAACACGCGCAAAATAGATTAAAATTGAATGATATTTAATACATGAATTACCTATGGATTATGATGAAAATTATGATAACTGTCAGAATTTCATTAAATATTGGTGTGTCTTAAGGGTCAGCAGAACTGTGAAGGGTTAGGTAAGGCGTTACTCTGAGAATGTGATACCTTCACAAAAATTTGACTAGTGAATCATGCACAAATTTGACCTTTTGTTTAAGAAAAAAATTAAGAATTTTTGAAATTTATTTATTTTAAAAGTAAATATTAATTTTTGAAAAGGTTCTCCCTATTCTGCACCTCAATTATAGACAAGATTATAGGATTAAGAATTATCTCCGCGGTGATTTTACCAGATACACACATTTCAACGGATTATCTATTTAAGAGAGAAAATCAGATTAAAGATGATTAACAAGATAAGTAATAGATTAGGTAAATAATCAGTTTATAAATCGTACTGTTTGTGACGAGTTTCTTGATTCTTAAAGTTTTGTTTGTTCAATATCTATATGTACAAATGTATATTAAAATTGATTTTCTAAAGATAATCAGATTAAGTCACAAAAGACATAAAGATTTGTTTCTGAGTGTTACTAAGTACGCCGTGTAATATGATATAAATGTCTTTTGAAAATAAATGATTTGCTTTCAAAAGACAATGATATTTGCCGCTGAACACGGGCTTTTTCTAGCTTCTTAGAATCCTTTTAAAATGAGGAAATTTATTTATATTTTTTTTTACGTTTATCATAGGATCTTTCTCAATTCGCAAATCCTTTCAAAATGACAAAATTTATCCTATTTAATTTCTTTTCTATACACGTATTATTGTCTAATTGCAGCAATACCAAGTTTTTATAAGTATATTGAACCCTTATTGTTATACTAAACGATGTATTCATATAAGTCTCTGCAAATTGAACTGTTTGTCCTCATAAGATATCAATCCATTTTTGAAGAGAAAACAATGATCTTGCAACAATTTTTATGTGGGAAGTAATGTTGAAATTATGTAAATATTACTCAAAGCGAGACAGCTTTGTGCAGCTTCACTCTGAATGACATCAACTAATGAGCTAATATGCGGCGGAAAATTATAAGCTCTATATATATATATATATTACAAAAGAGAGGCAAACTATAAAGATGGGATATTCAAAGGTCGAAAACTAACTGACAGTGCCATGACAAAAGACAAACAACAGCAGACAGTTGCATCAGTAGATTCTGCTCCACATGTGGCACCTGTTTTGTCATTTAGTTAGCATTTAACATAACGTAAAGTTACCAGCAATTTGGAAAAAAAAATGATATTTTTAATATCTTTAGTGCTATATTTAGATACAAATTATCTATATAATATATAGTTAAAAGAATGATTTTTAAAAAACAAACACTGTGAATCAATCAAATACAATTTTTCTTCTTTTTTTTTTTTTTTTTTTTAGAAAAAATGGTCACAGTGACAACCTGCAACATCATTTATTAATGAAGTCATTAAAGGAAAATCTCGCAAAATAATCAAGAATAATTCAAAATCTTACAGAATCATGACTGTATATATTTTTTTTCAATATCTAATTATTTAGGGGAAAAATGAATCAGTGTTCTGTACTTTATATTTTAATCCTTCGTAATAGATTGAGACGGATTAAAAAAAGGTTTCTTTTCAGGGTTATTATCAAAGACTGATAGTAGTATTTATTGTTACTTCTAAAATCAACATAATGTGTCAATTACTGAAAATATTTGATCAAATATGGACAAGGGGCGAAAATACACGAGTTAATGCAAACAGTTTAAACTAACAAAAAATTCGATAGAAATTTCACACATAAAACTTATGAAAAGTGAACAATACTACCTATTTATGTATTATCTATACATTTCCATTTTGTTTGTACAATGATGACCCAAACCGTGTCAGTGTGGCCACTTGACCACATAAATTGTATACATTACCACTACTTTATAACGGATTGTCCGAAATCCCAAGCTGTCATTGAAGTCACCTATCATAACAAAAATGTCGTTTTTAATGTAACACCTAATTGAAGATATTTTGTTTTGAGAATTAAATGCGAGAAATGCTCCTCTTTTGATGAATCCATTAAAGTGTGTTTTTCTAAGGTCTTAGACCACTATCCTTGGTTCAAGAAAATATTACTTAAACAGTGTCATATTACAATTGGTCTTAGATAAATATTTAAGTGTATACTAAGCCCCATAAAGATCCTTTTCTTTTCGATGCATTATCACCCAGATGCCAAAGTAAAGGAAAATCCATTGAGGAATACTTCTGAACAAATAGAAGAAGTATTGACTCATTGTCCACCTTAAGAAAACTTGTTTTGGCAAGAAATGGCCAAAGGATTTAAGGGTTAATGGGTAAATCGTCCACTAAATCTAAAGAATTTATAATTACGATCTTACAGATACATCGTAATCTACATTTAACGACACATATATGCATTGAAATAAACAACGAAAAAGTTAAATGCACAAACTACAGTTTGTCATGCAATTTCAATAAAATGGTGTACGCCTGAATCGAGTTTCGTCTACAAAAGAACATAATGCTCGAAGAAGAAAAAAGTTTGAAGTTGAAGACCCCAAATTCCGAAAGGTTTTGCCTTAAAAGGGGATAGGAGTTCAATGGTTAGTTTCATAAAATAATGAAACATTTTACCTAAAGAAAAAGCAAATATCAAAATGATAATGGGATCACAATTTTCACATAATTTCTGTGTCTTTCACAGAACAAATGGGCTATATATTTGTGTTTACAACTGCATACCAACATCATAAAATTTAAAACAAATCTGAACATCATATTGACATAGATTATCATTTATATACAGATGCATGCAGTATACAAATATAGTTTATACCATAGATACATTTTTTGCATTTATATTTCCTGAGAAAATAAGGACGATACATTCACTATATTGACCGCTCGCCTCTATAGCTGTGCTGGATGTATACACACGCAGTCACGTTCGGTCGGAATGGTGATATCCCTGTTATGGAATACAAGTACAACACTCCCTCGTTACAAAAAAAAACTCGCAACAAAAGTAAAAAGCATAAGCCAATTAAAAATCAGATTATGCAATTCCTTTATATTTTTTGTTTTATTAATTTATCATAAAAAATGACTTCAAGGACGTCTGGACACACAATAGATAATAGAAGATGTGGTATGAGTGCCAATTAGACAACTCTCCATCCAAGTCAAAATTGATAAAAGAAAAACCAAACACAAACACATTATACATTCAAATATTATTCTGCATTTGCATACAGCACTATTTGACAAGGTTCTCTCATTGAAAATGAAATACAACGCAAAACGTAGTACTATTCTAAAAATAATAAGTGTTTATGATTGCTATTTAGACAAATCTCCACAAGATACCAGAGGACATACCAACTTTTGGTCACAAAACGGCCATCAACAATGAGCAGAACCCATAACGCATAGTAAGCTTTTAAAGAAGCGGTTCTCATTGAAAGTTACATACAAAGCAAAATTCACTATTCTGTAAATTAGATATAAGAAGATGTGGTATGAATGCCAATGAGACAACTCTCCATCCAACTCACAATTTGTAAAAGTAAACCATAATAGGTCAAAGTGCGGTCTTCAACACTGAGCCTTGGCGCACACTGAACAGCAAGCTAAAAGGACCCCAAAAATTACTATGTTTTTAAACGTCAGAGAAGAAAAACAGCAAGCTTCGTAAAGTACACGAACACGATGACTTATGTCTTATGAATGACAAACACATGTCCCTTTGATATCTAGTAATTTTACTTTCTCATTGCAATTTCATATAGAAAACCGTATCAAATAGAGATATTCATTGAAAAACTTGTTATCTTTTCTATTATATGAAGCATAAACACGCGCAGGGCCTTGCCTCACACCGAACAGCAAGCTATAAAAGGCCCAAAAAATTTACTATGTTTTTTTTAAACTTCAGAGAGAAAAAAACAAGCTTCATAAAGTACACGATGACTCAGTGTTATGTATGACAAATACATGTCCCTTTGACATCTAGTAATTTCACTTTCTCATATTGAGTTGGCAAGAAAAGCGTATCAAATAGAGATATTCATTGAAAAACTTGTTATCTTTTCTATCATATGAAGCATAAACAATAGATTGTTGTTATTCATAACTTGATTAAAAGAAATTACTGAAAGGTAATATAAATATAACACGCCATTTGACTCATATCAGCCCTGGCTAATTTACTTATCGACAGGACAACATACCTATTGTCATTAAAATCTGATGATACATGTTGTGCTATATGGGGTGTGGATTTTAGTTTGATATTATGTTAATCTTTCTTAGGATGTAAACTCAATAAGTCTCTGTCCGTTTTTAGTTTTTGTGATAAAAAACATTCAATAAGTAATTAATTGATAGATTGAATGTCCCTCTGGTGGTAATAACATTAACGGTACCAATTTTCCTGCACCAGATGCGCATTTCGACAATACATGTCTCTTCAGTGATGCTCGTGGCCAAAATATTTGAAATCCAAAGCGTATATAAAAGATGTAGCTTTCGTCCATCTTTCATAGAACAGCAAGTCTTGGGAATGTCCCATACATTGACACAGCTAAATGAAATATTCATGCCTATTCGGCCACGTTGAAACTTCCTTATACTTCAAAGTTAATATGTGTTTAGTCTCAAATAAGAAACTATACGTTGAACAAATAAACGCAATTCAAGGAGAACTTTTAGATGCGATGTTCTACTTTATCTTATATAAGTTATCAGTTTTGAGAAAAATGTCGTCTGAAAAAAGGAGTAGATTCAAAGCAGTAAGCTACACTTATTTTGAATCAGTGCCTCATATTGACTGCATTGATGCACGACCTTGTTGTTGTTTACTGTACAACATGTTGTTTTAATATATTTCTTTTTTGACTTACTGGCATAAAAATAGCGTGATTTTCTATGTACACATGTCTAAGATTAAAAGACACCCATCGCACATTTCTTGCATGATTGTACAACCATTTTAGCAAACGAAGGCCTGCTCAACGCGCGAATTTCTATCTGGAAGCTAAAAGACCATACGACTGAACCTTTGCTACCATCAGCATACAACTGAAGTAATGTTTTGTATTTATTTGTATATTGAATTTTATTAGTATTCAATTTAATAACATTTTCAAATGGACAGTCGTATGGAAGGAAAGCAACAAGTAGAACAGACGACAATACATGCAGTCATAGACATAAGAACCGAAATGATCAAGTAAATGGTAAGCATGCAATGGTCCTATTTAAAGCATTTTTTCTTCGAAACTCGAGCTCACAATGTTAGATTCAATTATCAATATAACAATAAGGATATTTGAGTATACAGTGAAACCTGGCTAACCCGAATCCTGCATCAACCGAAATCCTGTATAAACCAAACATGAACTTAAGCACCGTCATATCAAATTGTATACGTTGTGAACCAGAAAATCGGCCAAAACCGAACATAATCTTAGTCACGAAGAGTTCCGGTATAAACATGTTTCACTGTAATTGCCAATGGTACAACTATCTACAAGAGATCAAGTTTGTTGTCACGTGCCATCTAATATACATGACTTAAGATTTAGACAAAACAACATAGCCAGCTGTCGTATATATCACAATTTAAGAAATGAATATCATAACATGAAAACATTGATTTCTTGTATCATTTCGTTTGAGATAATGCATCGGAATAATTTAAAGTTTTATTATCAACTTTTGCATGTCAAAAAAAGTAAAATCACAAAAATTTTGAATTCTGAGGAAAATTCAAAAAGGAAAGTCCGTAATCAAATGGCATAATTGAAGCTCAAACACATCAAACGAATGGATAACAACTGTCATATTACTAACTTGGTACAGGCATTTTCATGAAGAACATGGTGGAACGAACTTGGTTTTATAGCTAGATAAACCTCTCACTTGTTGGAGAACACTGCTTTTCAATGAGTATGTAAGACACGTGGTCATCATTTGAGGACAAAACGCGCGTCTGGATGTCATCGGGTAAAGATAAATACCAAATCTTCAGTTTGAGCAGCCAGTTGAGAGAAGCAAGACCTAAAAAGGTTTGAGCAAATATCGTCCAAGGTCAATACATGTGAATGTATAAATTGTATTTTTTTTCTTTTTTTTTTCCTATGGAGGGGCCTCGGCGAGTGGTCAAAGTAGTTTCTACTGTAATCACAAGCCAGTCAACACTGAGGTTCTGAGTTCGAAAGAACCAAGACCTAAAAAGGTTCGAGCTAAAATCGTCCAAGGTCAATCAATGTGAGTGCTGGCTGCAGTAAGGCACGTCTTTATTTAAATAGATTTCAAAGCATTAGCCCTTTATACGACTAAAAGGACATGCAAATACAACATGTACTTATATACATATGCTTTAAACCCTCCTAACTTCACATACACAAAAAACACTTTCATCTGTAAATAAAAAGATATCCCTCACACAGACGATTTGCTTAAAAAAAATACAATTAGTGGGTCTGATGAGCATTTCTGGATTGATCTTCATCGTGAACTCTTATAGCCCCCCATCCCCCACACCAAAAAAAAAAAAAAAAACCCCAAAAAACAAACAAAAACACCTGAAAGCCAAGAATCAATTTACACATGCAGGTTAGAGGAGATTTGTATAAATATGGACATGAATTTATACAATTAGCATATCTGCTATTTTTTATTGTATAAATTAGCTTTCCATGGGTCCATTTGTGTAAAATGATAATACACGAGCATACATATAGAGTATTCATAAACTATATCTTATCGATACTAACCGAGTGAATGTTTTCAATAGAAAACGTACAATACAAACGATTTCATGTCATGCACAAAGATTGAATATTACACTTTATATCAAGACAAATAATTATTAAATATTAAATAACTTTGTATCTTCCTTTTTTAAAATGTCAATATGGTTGTTCTATACATGTGAACAAAAATGATACGTAGAATTAAAATGACAATCACATCAGAGTTACGGTTATTCCAAACACTGTTTTGAAATTTACACTTTGACCAATAATTAATTTCCAATAGCCGAAAATAGATTAGGGAAAGTTACTAAAAGGACAATATTAAAGCAATTACCTGTTACAAACTTTTAGCAATTTATTGAAGAAATCGATCGAATTATGCTAAGTCTTATTTTATTGTTAAATATAGTAAAAAAAGCTTGTACTTGTTGTATTTAATCAAATTCGATGTCAAAACGACAGGTGGTTATAATTGATACAGAATCTGAGGGATGAAAAAAATAAAAATAAAATTCAAAATGTGTGTTTGTGCGTTTAAATGTTTGTGTGTGTATTTTGTCACTTACCGTGTGTTAGTTTTCTTGCTTTAGACTTCGATCTCATGTTTTCTGTCTTTGATGTTCCGACTAGCTATCATATACCACTCATACAAGACAATACACAAATAAGCAAAGATTAACTCTCACCTGACACGCATGCGCTTTGTGTATCAAAAACTGATATTAAAAGGAGAACACTTTCTTTTCTTGTCAATAAAACCAATTAAAGAGAATTAATATTACAATCATGTCCAAAACTTTGATAACGATACGATAGGTTTAAATAGTCTAACGGTATATATCTATATATAGGTAAATAATGAAAAGAAGTGTTTGGATTAACGGGACAGCAATGTTATTTGTAAAATTAGGGATTATCTCTTTTATTTTCTAAAGACTTAAAAGATTAATCAGCCTGCAATGTTAATAAAATACCAATTTTTAGGAGTGCAAATTAATATGCCTGTCATTTAATGTTTTAATTACCCATTAAGATAAAAGGTTTTGAATGAAAATGACCCCTTCTTTGATTTGATAAGAAGATGAATGTGTAACTCTTTAATTTTTTAAACAATAATTAGCCTATATTTGCAGCTCAAAACTTGCTACTTTACTGTACGGACAGGCAAGTATTGTTTACCGCCTTAATTTGTATGATGTGTTTTTATACAAGGGTACCAATGGTAATATTGAATGTACAGAAACACATCATTTGTCCTATTGATTGATTGATTGTTGATTGCTTTACGCCGCATCATCACAAAAGGCTATATCGCGATTGAAACAGAGAGCTTGAATTATAAAAACATTGCAGTGCAGAAAAGTGCAAAGCTCCTTGACCAACAAGGAAATAACAAATATTTATAATTAGTGGGATTTTGTTTGTCCTACATACATGTATGTATGCACTATTTGACCAAGGATAACTTTCTTTTTACCGTCTATAGTTAGTGCCCTCTGATGCTTAAGAGACTGTTCCATACAGATCTTCTCAGTTTTGGTGCCCCCTGATGCTAAAGTGACTGTTCCATGCAGATCTTCTCAGTTTTGGTGCCCCCTGATGCTAAAGAGACTGTTCCATGCAGATCTTCTCAGTTATAGTGCCCTCTGATGCTAAATAGATTGTTTCGTGAAGATCTTCTTAGTTTTGTTGTCCTTTATTGCTTAAGCGACTGTTTCAAGCAGATCTTCTCAGTTTTGCTGTCCTCTTATGATAAAGAGAATGTTCCATGAAGATCTTCTCAGTTTTGGTGCCCCCCCCCCCCCCCCCCCCCTGATGCTAAAGAGACTGTTCCATGCAGATCTTCTCAGTTTTGGCGTCCTCTGATGCTAAAGAGACTTTTCCACACAGATCTTCTCAGTTTTGGTGCCCTCTGATGCTAAAGAGACTGTTCCTTTCAGATCTTCTCAGTTTTGGTGCCCTCTGATGCTTAAGAGACTTCCATTCAGACCTTCTCAGTTTTGGTGCCCTCTGATGCTAAAGAGACTGGTCCATGCAGATCTTCCAGTTTTGGTGCCCTCTGATGCTAAAGAGACTGTTCCATGCAGATCTTCTCAGTTGTGGTGCCCTCTGATGCTTAAGAGACTGTTCCATGCAGATCTTCTCAGTTTTTGTGCCTCTGATGATAAAGAGATTGTTCCTTTCAGATCTTCTCAGTGTTGATGCCCTTTGATGCTAAAAAGACTGTTCCATGCAGATCCTCTCAGTTTTGGTGCCCTCTGGTGCTAATGAGACTGTTCGATGTAGATCTTCTCAGTTTCGGTGCCCTCTGATTCTAAAGAGACTTGTCCATGCAAATTTCTCAGTTTTGGTGCCCTCTGATGCTAAAGAAACTGCCTCATGCAGATTTTCTCAGTTTTGTTGTCGTCTGATGATATAGAGACTGTTCCATACAGATCTTTCCAGTTTGTATGCCCTTTGATGCTAAAGCAGTTGTTCTATTCAAATCTTTCCAGTTTAGATGCCCTCTCATGCTTAGAAGACTGGTCTATTTAGGTCTTTCCTCGTTCTGAAGCTCCCTGATGGTTAAGACAACACATTCAATTGGACAAGGCAGATAAATCTGGAAACAAATGGTTTGCAAACAAAATGACAATAATTACAATAGGTAAGTCCTTTTACTTAAGCTGTCCGGTAAGAAGGTCGTGGTATTTTAGACTGGCACTGGAAAATAAAGGAAAAATCAGATTAAACGTCCTCATTCTGACCTGGCGTGGCTACGTACTTGTACATCCCACACAGCCAAAACGGACTCTCAACTTAAACGAGGGTTTTAGATTCAGTCGGAAGAAGACCACAGTGACCATATTCTTGTTCACATTACATTTGTTTGGGGTTGGGGAGGGGGTAAAAATAAAGAGACCGCGATATTTGATTACAACAGTGTAAATTTCAAGAGTATTGTAAAGAGTAGCTAGCTTTGACATAATATATTTTCTTGTTCAGACAGTACAACTCATATTAAGAAAGTCTGAATGTCTGAGCAAGATATATATATACAGATACGTCCGGTACACGTTAATACGAATCTCCATGTTGGGAGAGTATTGCTGGCAGTGAACTCTTCAACAACCCTTTGTGATGTATTTTTTCAGAGACATAATTCAAAGTTTCGAAGGAAATTGTTCTCTTTAAGTCTTATAGTCAAAATTATAATTTAATCGTATGTGCAGAACTTTTTTGTTTATTGTCCAAAGAAAATAGGAATTATATTTATCACACCAAAAATAAACTTTATAAATATGAAAGCAACACTTTATATAGTTCAAATGTCTAAAGTGCTTCTCTTTATTTATTTTCATCAAAAAGGCTCAAAGCCGAATATTTTAAAGCCAATGATATATTAGAACCCAAACTTCTGATCACGAAGAGCCATATGACAAATTAAAAGCCAAATCAAAGGGTTTCGTGAGGATGAAAATAGAACGCCTCTTGATATACATGTAAACCTTTTCCACCATGGTCTGCTGTTTTTATCGTTCAGATTCACTATTGCGTTTAACAGAAGCCTCTTTTTAAGAGTACTTGAGAGTGTCAGTTAACCTGATCCATAACTTCAACTACGAAGTATCTGATCTCTATTCCGTAACATTTGTTTAATTCCTAAGCCGGCATAAGTAGAAAGAAATGTGAAAAGTTCACATTATTTCTTTTTCTATTTACATAAAGACAGTAAATGTTTAGTTCTATTGTAATCTGAATAAACAAACTTTGCGAAATGAACATCTTTCAATTGACATGAACAATGACAGACGTTCGATCTTAAGCGCTTCCAATGAGCTGATCAAATACTTGTCTTATTGTCAATATTTGGACACCAGCAAATGTCTTTAAAGTTTATAAATGTCCTAAATGGTGTTTTGATACCTCAAAATTCGAGTGTAAGAGATATTTTAATTACACAAATAGTCACTTTCTCACACTTTTGATGGTTTAAATGATCGTTATGGGTGCTAATAATTATGTATACAAAGTTCGATCGAGACGGCATCATAAAAGCAATTAGAGATTCTCCAAACGGAGGCATATTTCACAATCGAGGTTGTGTTTGTTTGTACAAATTTATCACGTACTTACAAATGTAAAAACTATATTTCATACAGAATATTTTATGGTAATGATAAAATTAAGAGTAAACAATTAGAAATGCACAAGGTACAATCGTTTTTATATATGTGTAAGATTTAGAACTCGTTCCTGAATTTACGTCATCCAAACCATACAGCTTTCAATGTAAAAAGCCACGATATAATTTCCCCCCAAGGTATCGATATAATCCCCAGTTAGTTTGGTTATATCTTATATATACTATCTATTCACTTAGGGAGCTACCATTTGATTCTTAGGTGGAGGGGCTGCATTTTTTAAGCTGTAATCTGTGTCCCTCCTTTTTATTTTTCACTCTATTCGGTCCTGCATTTTTTAATTAGTTTTTCCTGACTCTTACATAAATTGTCATTCTGCCTTGTTTTTCAAAGTTGTTCATCCTGTCTTTTCATTTTCTTTTTAATCAACACGATTTCATCCTAGCCCCCTCCCCCTAAAATCAAATGATAGCTCCCTAACCCTTATTTTATACTGATGCGAGGTTTAATGAGGTTTTCGAAAATCGCAGTTATGACTTTAGTTTCGTCACGAAGATTGCATGGTTACGTTACGTCCTTGTGTAGAACAACCGTCAATCAAATATACACTACATTAATTTCGTGCGTCCGAAACGCTTTTTGGGGTTTTCTTTCACTAAGAACACTCAAACTGAAATATTCATAACCGAGGACACCGATGTACAAATACCTCAATACGCGAGAAGCTAGATGACAAAAAAGAGTCATAAAAGTGACACCAAAACAAGAGGAGTCCGAAAGGCCTTTTAACCCAGAAAATAGGGTGAGTTTTTAGAATCTTGTAAGCAAAGTTTGGACACTTGATCTGTTCTTTAATCAGATTGTAATCTTCCAGTTTAAGAATTGAAGCGACATCATTTAAGGTATACAATAAATTAAAATAAAACTCTCTTTCAACTTTAAACTAAATCATAACAAATCCAGATAAGATACAGCTGAGGAAAAAAACGGTGCCGTAAGTTTTCTCGTTTGAATTGTTTTACATTTGTCATTTCTGGCCTTTGATAGCTGACTTTGCGGTTATGGCTTTGCTCATTGTTGACGGTCGTACGGTTATCTATAGTTGTTAATTTCTGTGTCATTTGGTCTCTTGTGTAGATTTCTCTCATCGGCAATCATACCACATCTTCTTTTCTATTTCCAAGTTAAATCAAAATTCATTCAGCGGAACGAGTGAAAAACAACTGTCATTTTCCTCACTTGGTACAGGCATATTGAAGAAAATAGTGGGTTATACCTAGTCTCAAAGCTAGCTAAGCTTAAGGTCCGTTATTTTAACAAAATTGGGTAAACAATTTTAAAGAAAAAGGACAAGACATTCTAGGAAATAAAAACATTGCTAAATTAATTTTGTTTTGAATCCACACCTATGCCGTTAAACAAAGTCCATGCATGTAGCAGGTACAATCTCGTGAGTTTTAGAAATATATACACCATACGAGGATATAGATGGTAAGGTGAGATAAATCTTTAATTTCATTTTTTGTTTGTTTGTCAGATTGTTGGTACTGAGGTGACCGCTGTTGTCAAATTAGAGGTAAATGTATACAGAGAATTTGCGGCGGAAGCTGTATCAGTGGTTAAACTTTCCTTATATATATATATATGGGTACAAAAATGGCCCCATCTTATGCCAATATATTCATGGGTAAAGTTGAAAAGCAACTGCTAGAGTGTTCCATCGAAAAACCGCTTTCCTGGTATTCATTGATGACGTTGACATGAAATGGGACAAGGGAGACCAAGAATTACAAACTTTTATAACAAATGCTAACAATCAACACCCTACCATCAAATTCACCCATGAAACATCTAATTCCACCATAAACTTCCTTGATACATCTAGCACCCTCTCTGTAGGTATAATAAAAAGAGATATATACTCTAAACCTACAGATACTCATCAATACTTGTCGCCTGAAAGTTGCCATCCTCCACACTGCACGAAGAGCATTCCATACAGCCAAGCTCTCAGAATAAGGCAAATCTGTTCCTCTGAAAGACACCGCAAAACAACGTCTTGGGCAGCTCAAAGGAAGGGGATATAAACACAAAAACATCAAAAATAGTTTTCAAAAAACGGAATCCATCCCCAGAAGCAGTCTGCTAACTTACAAAGAAAAACAGAAAAGTAAAAGAATCCCATGTGTGCTCACTTACCATCCATGCCTGAGAAATAGTTTCAAGACCATTCGTGATCATTGGACGGCAATCGAGAAACATTCCAAGTTATCCAAAACCTTTCCTGAGCCTCCCATGATTGCCTTCAAACAACCTAACAGCCTGAGAAATATATACTTGTCCGTGCTGACCTTTCCAAACCTAACCATACTGTAGGTAATTGCCAGCCTTGTGGGAATAAGCGCTGCAACATTTCACAGTAAGACCACAGAAAAGACATACAAGATCTTCTGTAATGTCAAGTTTATGAGGATATATAATCAAATTCGAATTCTTGGCCGCTCAGAAAGGGGTCTTTGTCCGATGCTTGGCCCTGCACGCAAAAAGCTTGCAACATCATATTTTTACAGCTTATTCTTATGTTCTACATGCTGTTATACAACACTATTGTTAGTGGAGGTTTGAGCTCTGAGTGAACAACATGTTCACATCCCCATCTATATTCTGTATGTGTCTATATATATCCCATGCTAAGAGCCTATTATTCAGTTGTTGTCTTTGGTTTGATTGCTGTCTTTAATGTATATTTTTATTATATTGTTTACAATACATCAAGCAGTTGGTTTTCTTATTTTAATTGTTTCGTGCAGACTTTCCAATGTCCGAGGTTCAGTGTTTCTGTTGTGTTCCCTTCGATTTTAGTTCGTAAACTAGATTTGTTATCTCTCAATCGTTTATGACTTTCGAAAGCGGTATACTACTGTTGCCTTTATAATGTATCATAGCTATCTTGTGTCGGTGGCAACCATACAGCATCCTATTTTTATGCCCCACCTACGATAGTAGTTGGGCATTATGTTTTCTGGTCTGTGGGTCCGTTCGTTCGTCCGTCGTACCGTCCCTCTTCAAGGTTGAAGTTTTCAGTCAAGGTAGTTTTTGATGAAGTTGAAGTCCAATCAACTTGAAACTTAGTACACATGTTCCCTATGATATGATCTTTCTAATGTTAATGCCAAATTAGAGTTTTTACCTCAATTTCACGGTCCACTGAACATAGAAAATGATAGTGCGAGTGGGGCATCCGTGTACTTGGGACACATTCTTGTTTTTAATATAAAACAAGCACTTAAAAAAAAACCCAAAAAACCAAGCACTATTTTGTAAATAAAAGCGTGGATTACGTATTGCTTAAAAATTAACAGGTTAGAATGATACAGATTTAATTAATTGTTAAACTATGTCACTATTTCTGATTTGCATTTATTTTTAGCAAACAAAGGCATCCGATTGCCATATGGGAATTTCCAAATGGTGAAACACTTTTGTTCTAACATATATTGTCCAACTGACAAGTTCTTTTCCAAACAACCATTAGATATTATTCGTTAAAACGTTGTCTAGTAGCCATTCAATGAATACTTCTATTCTTTTTTCCCCTCGTTATCAAAATATTAATAATCATATTATTTGATATCTTAATCTAATAATTCTGTTGATTAAATCATAATGTCGACTTATTTGAGTAATATTTTAAAATCCTATGTGTTTGACACTGTTATTACACCCTATCAGTATGGGTAATGGGCTATTCTCAGATTCTAACGGGTAGTTTTCAAATGTTTAAAGAAAGGCTCATACTAAATTCGGTTTAATGTAGATATAAAAATATAATTAAATTTTAAGATAAACATATTATTTGAGTTACATGTGCTAGATGTTTGAAAGCACATGGGTAATATGTGAGAAAAATGAAAAAGAAACAACAATAAGGTATATAACTGATTGTAGAGAGGTATGCTGAATTTCCCCTGATTTTTTGCACGAGTTCAAATTTGGAAATAATAAAAACTCGTCAAATTTCAATACTGAAGATGAACACTTAATATATTATTTAGGGTTTCATGTCTGAAAAGGGTTAACTTCAACCTATTTATAAAACAATTTATATATATATATATATATATATATATATATATATATATATATATATATATATATATATATTTTTAGCATGCATTACACAGTATTTACCCCACCCCTGAAAAAAAAACCGAATGCTTAGGACATGACTAGAACAGCTGAGGAATGAACAGAAGGAAATACAAGATACTTTTTAGTATATAATGGGGAGCTGCGCCACTCTATTTTGGGCTAGCTATATAGGATACTGTTTAAGTAAATGTAATCTAACCAAATATCTACTTCAAGATGAATATAAGAAGAAGATGTGGTATGAATGTCATTGAGACAACTCTCCATCCAATACTTTTATATATTCATTCCTGTATTCATAATACAAAACTGTAATACTGCTAACAAATCTGCCGAAGAAATGTTTTAATATATGTCCATGTGTTATTTTTTTTTTATCAAAGGACTTCTCTAACTAAAATAAATTAATTGTCCATTTGGTATATAGTGTTGGTGTAATGACCAGTGGTCAACATCACTTCACATTAAGAATAAGACATAACAATAACCACATAAAAGTTCATACATCCTGGCTTAGGATACACAACTACTCGCATAGAGTTGAAGTCAAGACCCCCCCCCCCTTTTCTGTTTTGTTACAATATTAGTCATTATCAAATACAATGTATACCATATGCATTTTAATTGTAATTTTTGGTATTCGCCATTTTCTTATTTTGGTTTTATGTGAAATTTGGCATTTGCTTTACTATATGACACCTGACGTTATTTTTGTATTACTTATTTGGCCCTAGTAGGCTAGAGCGCATACCACATTTGCTAAAGAGGATCGGTTCGTAAATAAAAGTTATATATTCATGGAGTATAAAATGCAATCAAATTATTTATGATTTATCTACGATTTCGAGACATAAACTCGTAATTCGCCTGTTCAGAATCTACAGGACTACGAGTAATATCTCATTGTTCATACACAAAAATGAAGATAACGTTACGTCATAAGCTCAATTCACATTGTTTAAAACGTTTTCAATTTCCAGTTACAACGTTTTGATGTACGCTTTTGAAAATATTACCCAGAATGCATTACATTCTGAAACTGCGAATTGGTTGAACGTTATGGAATATCCTTTTCACAGATAATAACAAATTGTTCCGTATGTTGTAACCATAACCTTGTTCCCTTTCCACGGATGTGACCTACCGAATTAGACTATTTGCCTAGTGTGTAATAACATGAGCAACACGATGGGTGCCACATGTGGAGCAGGATCTGCTTACCCTTCCGGAGTACCTGAGATCAACCGAAGTTTTTTTGGTAGGATTCATGTTGCTTATAGTCTTTAGTCATCTATGTTAAGTCTTGTATACTATATTGTTTGTCTGTCTTTTTTTTTCAGCCATGGCGATGTCAGTTTATTGTTGATCTATTAGATTGTCCCTCTGGTATCTTTCGCCCCTTTTGTCATCCAAAAGCTAGACGGACTACTCTAAACATTGGTTTTAGAGAAAGACACGGTGACCTTTTCAACCATTGGAAGTAACCGTTTGAAACCAAACACTTACAGTACTATTACTAATATAAAATAAACGCACTCCTGTAAGATTTGGATCGGACATGATTCTACAAGAAAAAGTACAGTTTTGTTCTCATGAAACGATTTGTCATTATCATTTAATTCATCAATTAATTGTAATAGTATTGCGGCATTATCGCCTTAAGTGTCACAGATTTTACATCAGATAAACTTAGATATCATTCACAGATAATACAAAGAATAGAGGGTCTTATATTTAACCCTGATGCACACGGCAGATACGAGAAAGTGGATGACTTTGTTGATTTACGATCTTCAGCAATCTGTGATTTTAACCTCTGGTATCATATTTTCACATTGAGCCATCAATAACAAGTAAAAAAGTTGTTCAAATTTGTTTGTTAACCTTAAATTGAGCATTTAATTAGGGTGAAAAGTATGCTTAGAATGTACCAGGTGAAATCAGTGTCCTGTCTTGCAAATTTTAAATGCGTATGTTTTAAGTCATTATATATAGCATTTTAATTTAAGGATATACAGTTGATATGATTTTTTTTTTTATATTATAACACAAATACATTGTAAATATGTAATAAATGAAATAAAATTATTCAATGATCATACAAATAGCGTGTATGAAACAATTTATTACAGAAATATTATTGTGTCTGGAAAGAATGAGTCTTCATTTTTATATTTTTTGTGTGTGTCACTGTGTGTGTAGAGGAAGGCATTGTTTCTATTGTTTATATTCCGGCTCTCCATCATTCCCCCTTTTTTGCCCACTGATTCGATCTCCTATGTGTCAAATTACATTCAGAACAAGACGGGACTAAAAAAATATAATATAATAATATATATATTAGGAATTAGAGAGGTAAAATTATAACAGTAAAATTGAGACTGGAAATGAGGAATATTTCTAAAAGATAACAACCCGACCAAAGTGCAGAGAACAGCCGAAGTCCATCAATGCGTCTTCAATGTATCGAGAAAATCCGGTCGTAGGTGGGCCTCAGCTGGCCCCTAAATAAACATGTTTACTAGTGTAGTGAAAATGGACGTCATACTAAACTCCAAAACATATAAAAGAACTAAAATTAAACAACATACAAGACTAGGCTTTATTTAAGGTAAAATTATTAAAATGCTTCTTTTGCTTCATAAACACAAAGAGAAATGTAAATGCGGAACATGCATCTTTTGGAAGTTAAATTCTCGATAATAAGCTCATCATATGCATGTTTAATTAACAAAAATGTTATTGCAACATCACTAAATTATCCCCAGACTTAATGAACTCTTCCCAAAGGACCTTATTCTGCACTTAGAGATGAATTGATGTGTAATTGGTGATTACAAACAATAGAAAATAAATTGATTTGTATATAAACATCATCAAGATAACACCAAACATTATCATATACTAAGATAATTGGGTAATTTACAGGTTCATCGCAAAGGATAGGATAAAGTTGTTAACAAACCTTTTGGGGTGTTAGACAAATTTTGTGTTAATCACATGATCAAAGGAAAATTAGAAATTTATGTGTGAGAATAATTTGATGTTTATTAGTGTGAAATTGACACAGTTAAACATGAGAACATATGTTTGTGCATGTTTTACAAGACAGATAGAGAACCTGCGTTACTCAACATGCATGTACAATGTATCAGAGCTGACTGTGATAAACATATTATGTAGAATCATCATTTCGACTTAAAATTAAATTAAAATGTGTGGGTCTAAATTTATAAGGCTAAACCATATTGTTTCTAGAGACTGGGTCATAGGCCTTACACTTCAACCTCATACTTTATTTGGTCTTTTAAACTTTTTTGATTCGAGCGTCACTGATCAGTCTTTTGAAGACGAAACGAGTGTCTGGCGTAAATACTAAATTTCAATCCTGGTATCTATGATGAGTTTATTATTAAGTTTGTAACTGTGAGTTAATCTACCAGATTTCTGATTCAAAAGATTGTCTTAAATCTTATCATAATCGAATGTGTGCTACTTATTATACGTTCGTGTAGACATTAATTCAATCTGTTTACACAATGACATCGACCAAATTTGAAAATAGAACCGTAATGTTGCACGTGAACATGATTTGATTCGAGTGCCCTTGACGAGTTTTATATTGACGTACGTTTAGCTTCCAAAATTATAAGCATTCTATCTTTGATTATTATTTACATCTACTGGATTGATGACACTGCTGGTGGACATTTCGTTCTTGGTGGTGATACCAGTCCAGTAGTCGGCACCGTTCTGTTACCAATAAATACCACTTTATATAATGTTAATTTTCTGTGAACTTACTGCATATAATGATACAAATGTTTTTTTTACCAGTATACATAAGAAGAGGGGCGAAAGATATCAGAGGGTCAGTCACACTCATAGATCGAAAATAACCGGACAATCCCATGGCTAAAAAATAAAAAGACAAACAGACAAATAGTAGTACACAAGACACAACATAGAAAACTAAAGACTAAGCAACACGAACCCCAACATAGAATGCTTTAGCTGCATGTTGGCCCAAATTATCGAAATTTTCGTTTTTTTAAATGGTCTTTTAATACTTCTTATTTGGTTTGGTCTTCTAATTGTTCTGAATAGTCTTGTGTAAACGACACGCGCGTCTCGCGTACCAAATTACAAGCCTGGTTTCTCTGACAAGTTTGAAAGTCACAGCGAGATTATGACATGATACATTTTTATTTCAAGTTTTGTTCCTAAAACAATGAAATAAAAAAGTTGGAATTAAGTCCTGTGCTTTGAAACGATTACAAACAGAGTTAGATTTTGGAATTACCCCATTTTATCAGTCCTTCTACCGAAAAAAGCAACAAAAAAAACAAACAAAAACAAAAAGCAAAAACAGTTAAATTTCCGATATAGATTTCTATTGTGCTTTATACAATCTTTTGTGAAGGCATAATTATATTAAGTACTTACACGGTAGTCGAGAGGCCAAGACAAGAACAATCACTGGAAATTTATACATTTTTCATTATAGTCTTATTGGATTGTTTTTTTTTCTATATTTGTTGATAACTATAACCTTAAATATATAATGAAATCAATATTGATAATAGAAATAAAACAAAAAATACTTATGTTTTTTAATAAAAAAAAAAATTAAAAAAAATCATGCAGCACAAGTTAAATATTTAAGAAATAAACTGTTTGTTATAGAAATATATAGTTTTGAAAACCCCTTCGGTAGGAGTAGGACATAACAATAAGAAGGTATAACGCTCACCAATGCCAAGTACAAGTCTCATATTAATTGAAAAAAACTAACTTTTTAAAATTTCCGTTGAGTTTTTGTTTTTCCTCATTACGACCGGACGTAAATGTAGTTGCCTCTTTATACACCCCGCACATTTAATGGATGGCCACCTTACGCAAAGGTTTTACTGCTAAAAAGAGAGGAGAGTAAGGATAATAAAAGTCTCATAAGTTAGAAGTAAAAATAACTTGAATCTCATGACCTCAAATTATTATGCGACCGGTTTCATATGCACGTTTACTTTCTCCTGCAACCAACCGTCAAAAGATTATTGGTATGAACACGACGGGAATTTAGTAATTACATACAAAATCCAATAACGTTATAGAAGAGAAACAACTCGTGCTTGATTTTAGAAATGCTACCTAATTTCTTACAAACATTTTTAACGGAATTGATCGAACAATACAAAAACTTCGTATTGAGAAGCCCACCAACATGTAGACGTAACATAGTTTTAAACAGTTAACAGTGATCTACTTAAATGATTTTTTCATGGTGACAACAGTCAAAGAAAACTTTGATAAACTTATATAAAAAAATATTTGACGGTACAAACTTGGTTATCATTATTTTATTCTTACAATTTCTTAAATTTTGCTGTAAAAAGCCAGGACTGTTGGCTTATGTCAAGTACTATATTTTGACCATTTTCAAGCAGTATGTGTCCGTCTTGACTATTTGTTTTCAAAAAACTTGGATGGACTTTGTCGGGAATTAGCCCATCATGAATAATATATTAAGCTTTTATTTCGATCAGTAGATATTCAACTTTACACTAAGAAGTAGATTGAACGTCCCGACTCTATGTAACGATGACAATTTTAACTGTTGCAACATTATGCTATCTTTCTTTGAAAATTCTTGTTTTATTTTCTGAAAGTCATCATTTTCAAACATAATATTAAAACGTGTCTAGTATTTCATTTTATAGATTTTATCCAAATTATGGAAGAAGGACGACAACTCGATTTGATTAACGTATACTTGTAGGTGTTGTTTTTTTATACATTTGCAAAAGGTTACAAGAGCGCAATTATTCGTAATGCATTTCCCATAGAGTACCAGTGGTGTTCCATATTTTTTTCTCAATCTCTGTATCTAAAGGCAGGGCTCTTACCAATTTAGCCAAAGAATATCTTCCCTAACTCAACTAGGTAGACTTCCTTTATATATCAAGGTCTACAACACTCCTCCTCGTCCTTTTCTTTTTTCGATCAACTTACTGGTCCACTACTGTACAACCCCGAGATTTTCACTCGGAAATCCTCTGGCCAGTTCCCTGCATGTCACCTAGACATGTACCGATCATCACATAACCTGGTAAACCTTCATGACCACACAAAACTGACAGGCACTGATATACACTTGTATGTACAAGTAGACCCTGCTCGCAGCGCTATTGTTGTTGAAATCAATGGATGGTACCAGCGGGATTCGAACCGTGAATCTCGAGATCTAAAGGCAGCACTCTAACCAATTGATCCAAAGAAAATCTACCTCTATATCTTCAGGTCTACAACAAATCTATGACAAATGAGACGCTTTCAAATTTAAAATTAATTCGGTTTCTCACCTTAGCAGCAATAAACTACTTCACCCATATTGTAGTTCTGAGCAAACAAAAAAGTACGATTTTGTCAAAAAAATGTCTTGTCCTTTTTCTTTAAAACGTCATAGGAAAGTACTTATACTTATTGGTAATAGATGCATTTTCTGTATCTATTTCACAAATAATACAAAGCTTGAGTTATAGATTCAATAGGTGTAGAAGTTGGGTATCTTTTTATTTTACATTTTCCACTTTATTTTCTTCGTGCTGTTATGTTTCTTTTGGTTGCATTTACCGTGGTACCTACGCTTTTTTGTATACTCTTTTAAATATAGTATTGATATTGAATGCATTGTGGCTACTGTTTTAAGTAAGAGAGTTTCTGAGGTATAGACTACATATTTTCATAATTTGACCAGATTTATTATTGAAAGAAAAAGATGATCATGAAATTGATAAATAAATAAATTGTTATTTATGTATAATTGTCATTTCGTTTATTTTCTTTAGTTTATGGTAATTTTACCAAACTGTGACCACAACTTCAAGATGTGACATCAGGCCTCTGTTCAGAGGGCAGTCCCACAATAAAAGATCAATTTTCACGTCATACATTTGATATGGTTAATTTGTCAGTTTCCTGCCTCAGTTCTGTGTTTTTTTTCTGGGTACTTTGGTTAACTCTGCCAATAAAACTGACTGTCTTACATGAAATTATCCATGATGTAGAATGTGACATTGACGGTTGACCCCTTTCAAAGAAACTACCAGCATGTACACACAACAATGCTGCAATGCTTTAGACAACATTGATCTAGAGACTTCATAATTTACATGTATAAAGCTTTTAAATGTAAAAAAAAAAAAAAAAAAAAAAATCCCTACCTACCTACCCACCTGCTGATAGTGTGGGTCGGCAATGCCAAACAAACAATTTTTTAAGGGTGGCCTAAAAGAGGGACGAAAGATACCAGAGAGACGGTCAAACTCATAAATCGAAAATAAACTAACAACGCCATGGGTTAAAACGAAAAAGACAAACAGACAAAAATAGTACACATGACATAACATAGAAAACTAAAGAATAATCAACACGAACCCACTAAAAACTAGGGGTGATCTCAGGTGCTCCGGAAGGGTAAGCAGATCGTGCTCCACATGTGGCACCCGTCATGTTGCTATGTGATAACAAATCCGGTAAATAGTTTAATTCGGTAGGTCACATTCATGAAAGGGAAGGGGATTGTAGTGTCGACGTAAGGAACATATCCGATATCATTTGTGAAACGGTTTTTCCATAACGGTCAATCTACTCGCGATGGCGTCCATAAAATTTACGAAGGGATGATTTCAACTTCACCATTTGGAACTCTTGGCTAAATAGCTTCCTTGTGAGCATCAACCCTCTATCAAGAAAATCATGATAGGAAATGCAAGCACGGAAATATCGTATCAATTGGGAGATATATACCCCATATGCAGGTGCTGCTGGAATGTTGCTACTTAGAAATGGAAAGTTCACAATTGGAAAGCTGCAATCATCTCTTTTGTCGTAAAGTTTTGTTTTCAACCGACCCTCATTGTCGATTTTTAGATGTAAGTCAAGATGTGAGGCCGACTTAACTGTATCTGTAGTATCCTTTATCTCTAGTTCGATGGGATAGATGCGAACATAGTCACCAAATTTGAATTATTTTGTGAGAGTACCTCATCTATATAGCGGAAAGTAGAGTAAACGGATATTGCTAACTTCTTATCTTCCTTCCTAAGAAGTTCCTGTATGAAGTCAGCCTCATGATAATAAAGAAACAAGTCGGCAAGAAGAGGGGCACAATTTGTTCCCATTGAAAAAAAAAACACGTCCTCCGAACGTAACACATATGTTGTCAATCAAGAAATCAAGCATCTTGATAATGTCAGTTTCAGAGATTTTTTTGTTTGAATACAATGGATATTGGAGAAAGGAAGATAACTCGATTTTTTAAAACTACAGAATTTCACACAAAGGTGTCAGATATATGGATACAAGAGCGCAATTATTTGGTTACATTTTACCGGCAAGATTTTTACCCCAGATGGTACTTAGAATAGAATCATATACGGCTTCTGATTGGATGATACAGGATTGGGATTACATTTAATCGAAAGCTCATTCAATTAGATTTAAAAATTGCAGAAAATCATATTCACATTTCACGAAGTATAGAAAATATCTTCCATTTCTGCACGTCGGAGCCATCAAAAATATGCCTTTTACATTAAGCGAAAAAAAAAAAATTAAAAAAATAGACGATTTTTTTTCAACTGCATTTCAAGTCAATTTTTGCCGCATGACCCTATATATTTTATGGTTGTAATGTAACACTGGCATTTCTAGTGACAGGAACTGCTAACCGTTTTTCCCTACTTTGTGTAGTCTTCGAGAAAAAAAAAACGGAACACCAGTGATACCCTATGGAAAATGAATTACGAATAATTGCGCTCTTGTAACCATGCCGTTTTTAAAAAAAAGTCAAGCGGTTACTTAGGGAAGGTTAAGAACATTTTGAAGAAAGAAAATTGTATATAGCAAGGTACAACGCGTCTTATCCGGCAAATTCAATATAATCTATTGAATAAAACTATAACTGTATATTTACCATAAGACTTGTTACATGTCCCTTCCTTATTTTTTTTTTCAATTTTGCCCCTTTAACAAATTTACTGCTATAACTAAGAGATTACTATTATACTGACATCTGCAAATACATGTCCCTTCCTTATTTTTTTTAAAATTTTGCTCCTTTCTCAAATTTACGTACTATTATAACAAGAGATTACCCTTATACTGACATCTGCAGGGCAATCAGTATACTGGTAGTTTTCAGTAACCATATAAATTAGTAAGAA